>JAESUZ010003454.1:0-278591 GCA_017311185.1 Proteles cristata cristata | reverse complement strand
TGTGTGTGTGTGTGTGTGTGTGTGTGTGTCTCTTTCTCTCTCTCTCTCTGACCCTCCCCTGCTTCACATTGTGTGTGTGTGTGTGTGTCTCTGACCCTCCCCTGCTTGCACTGTCTCTCTCTGACCCTCAAAGGTAAATAGAAAACATTAAAAAAAAAAAAATGTACTTTCCTATCCACTACTACTTTAATTCCTTCTTTGCTCCCTTCTCAGAACCGTATATACCAAATGTGCCTACCCCTTCCTTGCATCTTTAAGCTCTTTTGTGCATCCTTCCAATTACCATTTAAACATAATCTTGTACTTTCCATAAAAATCCCTCCCAAAGCCCACATTCCATTTATTCTACTTTTCTCTTCTGTATACTCCACAACTCAACTCATTTATAGGATGATCAAAATCAATGAGACTGCTTCTGCCCAGGTTACCAATGACTTCACACATGCAAAATCAGGCATTGGAGTCTGTTGATGGCTCCATTTTTGAGAGACAGTTTAGCTTCTAACTTACTGCACTTTTCATGGGTTTATTTCTCTGATTCTTCCTTCTTTTGACTCGTTTTCTCCATTTTTGCTGAAACTTTAAATATAAGAGTTCCTTAGAGTTTTGTCCTATATACTCTTTTCTTTAAAAACTATACTATTCTTATAAGGAATTATATCTCCTCCCATGGAATAAAAAGTAACCTATATATTGAAGGGTAGCAAAATATCCTACCCCCAAATATGCCACTTTGTCATATTGACTATTTTGAGCTGTAAAACCTATAAACAGCAAATGATGGTAGAGGTTTTCTCTGAACTTCCCTTCTTAAACATAAATTATCCAAAAGGAACTCAATTGTCATAGAGCCCTTTCCTGAGAGTGAGTTATATCAACCAAGGGAGGTTGGCTCATCAAAATAGACTAGAAGTCAACACTACACTTATACCAGCTTTGTCACAAATTATCACCATCATACCACCCATTTATTCTAAAGGCTCACTTATTCTTAAAAAAAAAAAAAAATCAGAGTCTCCCCTAAAAGGACTGTAACAGGCACCCTCCCCCATCATTTTTCCTTGTTAAGAAGGTATTTACAGAAATGCTGATGCATGGGAGCACATGTACCCCAATGTTCATAGCAGCACTCTCAACAATAGCTAAAACATGGAAGAGCCTAAGTGTCCATCAACGGACGAATGGATCAAGAAGATGTGGTTTATCTATACCATGGAATACTACATGGCAATGAGAAACAATGAAATCTGGCCATGTGTAGCAACATGGATGGACCTTGAGGGTGTTATGCTGAGTGAAATAAGTCAGGCAGAGAAGGACAAATACCGTATGTTTGCACGTATAGGAGGATTAGGAGGAACTTAACTGAGGAACATGGGGGAGAAGAAGGGGGGAAATGATGGGGAAAAGGAGAGAGGCAAACCATGAGAGACTCTTGAATGCTGACAAAAACTGAGGACTGATGGATTTGGGGGTGGGGGGAGAGGATGGGCATGGAGGAAGGCACTTGTGGGGATGAGCACTGGGTGTTATATGGAAACCAATTTGACAATAAACTATTTGTGTAAAAAAAAAAAAGAAAAGAAAAAAGAAAAAAAAGGTATTTAACCCTGAATTCTAAAGCCACCTCTTTGAGTTACTCATTTTTCTCTGGGTATCTTCCTGCCTATACATGACATACATGTTAGTAAACTCCCATTTTTCACTTGCTAAATTTGTGTTCTATTACTGGTGTCTCAGCCAATAATTCAGAAGAGTAAGAAAAAATTTTTGTTCCCTTACAATGTCAACAAACTCCAGATTTACCAATAGCTGAGACCTCATTACTGAGTTCTGTGCACAAATATCTGACTGGCTATTCAGCATTTCTACTTGGATAACTCCCAGGCATCTTATACATAATCTGTCCAAATTTAATAAATGATCATCTTCCTTCTTCCACTCCCCATCCATTTTCCCCCCAATGTTTCCTTTATCCACTGATAGCCTCATTACTTACTCTTACCCTTGATATCCTTGGAGACGGATTCCTTCTATATCCAATCAATCAGTGAGTCCCTACTTTTTATCTCATTGTACCACAAATCCATTCACTTCTCTCCCTTTGCATTATAATTATAACCAGGCCAAGGTAACACTGCTGTCCACATGATCACATTGGCCACTAAGTTTGTCTTTCTAGGCATTCTCTTACATTGTTCTAACTCTGCCATTGTTTACAGAACTTACAATATCTTATTTTATTTTTGTGAGAGAGCGCGAGCAAGCAGGGGAGAATAGAGAGAAAGAGAGACAGAATCCCAAGCATGTTTCATGCTGTCAGTGGAGAGCCTGACATGAGGCTTGAACTCATGAACTCATGAGTCTGTGACCGGAGCTGAAACCAAGAGTTGGATACTTAACCAACATTTAAACAGGAACCCTGAGAAGCTAGAATAATCTTGGGGGGGAAAAAAAGTCAAATTTGCTCATTTGATCATGCCAATTCTCTCTTCAATATGCTTTGATTTCCCACTGTCTTAGGATAGCTTTCAAAATGTTTAACCAAACTCACAAAAGCTCATTATATTCAGTACTGCTTACCTCATCAGTTTTAAGTTAATGAGCTCTTGCAACTGTTTTAGTCACCTCTGTCTGCATTTATTTCCTTAAAAATGAATCTTCATTTCTCTCCTAGAACATTGCATTATCTATCCATATCTAGAAATCTATAGACATCTGTCAGAAAGCTGCCCTATTCCTTCTAGTCTTGAAAATCTTGAATCACCTTTCAGTGCTGAGGTTATATCCTATGATTCTAGTAATCTGTACTTGACTCTCTGGGCTATTTTGAGGGCTCCCTGTTATAGTATCTCCATTTTTTTTCATGTAATATTTAACAAATGCATTGAAATAATAATTACAAAATTTGTGATTTTCTGGTACATGTAACATACTAGTCACTAATTCCATAAAACCAAGACCTTGTCTTTTTCATCGCACTCTTCCAAATTAATACTAAATAAGATATATGAAATAGATATTGGATAAATTATATAAGGACGTTACTGAGGCATTTTTCTTTAGTTATTCCTTACCTTTAGCAGAAACCAAAGATAAGTCAACTACAGAGTTTAACAGAGTTCTTACCAAATTCCCTATCCTTCTTTGTCCCATAGGTTTGAAGACTTAATGAGTTAGTAGACTGGTGACTCTTCCTATTTAGTGCATCAAATATCCTACAAGAGGTTATTTGGACTTTCAAAATTAGCAAGAGATATGATTTCATCTTGAGAATCCATATTTCATAAGTTAGATCTCTCATACTATCATATTTGAGCTCTAGAGCTCATTTAAATGAATCATTTGAAGTTTGTCTATTACAAGTATCAAGGCCAAATAGGCACTAATTTATGTTTTATTAAAATGCATAAGATAACCTATAAAAGTGGCAGGGTAAAAAATTTTCATAAATACTCTTAATCATTTGGGTTTATATTTCCCCCTTCAACCTATTTGTAGAATAAGAGGTCATCTTAAGAATTTTCACTTTCAAAAACTTAATAATGCATTTGAATAAACCATTCCAGAAAATTTCAGATTACTTCATTTGGCATTTACTCACAAGTTGCCGATGTTACATCCTATGTATATTCATGTCCCACCAAGAAAATTTAAAATGTAAAATAGTAGTGGGTCCTTTTAAAAACCTAAATTATATAAAATAAAATAGTGCATTTTAAAAATACAGGATTGGAATTTCATAATTAATACAACTACTTTCAGGATGCCTTGGGGACTCAGTCGGTTAAGTATCTGACAGTTTTGGCTCAGGTCATGATCTCACAGTTCATGACTTTAAGCCCCATGTGGTGCTCCATGCTGACAGTATGGAGCGTGCTAGGACACTCTCTCCCCTTTCTCTGTTCCTCACCAGCTTGCACACATGCATGCTTTCTCTCAAAAAAACAAAAGATAAAAAAAATACTCCTTTCATTTACGTTTCTATTAGTGTTTATCTTACAAAATCTAGTTTAAATCATAATAACTAGAAAGCCAGTGGGATACAAATCTCGTTCATAGTACATATTCTCTATCTTCATTCAAAATTTTAATAAAGTTAGAATCATTGACACAATTAAGGTTTCAATTAAACCTAAACAGACAGCAAGGGACAGGAAGACTGCATATCTGTTTCGGACTGTTGTAAAACCACTCTGAAATTCTTATGCTCACAAATGTGTAACATTCAGGTACAGAAACTCAGTACATCAAAACCACCTAAAGTGAATCACAGTACTCTTGACATACATAGCAATAGTTCTGTTTGAAGATATTTATCAACTAGAATTTTATGAAAATTGTGAACTGAATGGCAACTTGTACTGAAAGTTTATCTTTCTACTGAGAGGCATGATATGATAGACCCAGAATGGAATGTAGGCATTAGAAGTCAATGTTTGAAAAGATGTTTTACCCATGTAACTTATTTGCCTAATCATTCTATTACTCCAGAGAGAGTATAGAATTGACAAATGCAATGTGCTTCTAGGTGTGAAGTATTTTGCTCTATTCATACAGCCAAATGTAATGCCACCATTTGATTTCAGTTAGAGAGTGTTTAAACACTGCTTAGATTTTTACAACACAGATAAGCAATTTAAAATGGAAATGTACAGATTATAATCCAAGTCTTTTTAAAAAACAGGATTGGCAATTTGTAGTAGAGCATCGCATAAATGATTATTTGTCCTGATTCCATTCCAGCACATTTCTTCTCATGGGTGCCCAACCTTCATATGACACAATGCACACAGAAGCCGTGAGGCATGTAGGAATGACAAGTACCTTAATGGGAGTCGTACTTTCAAGAGTTTGAGCTCTTTCCACAGGATAAATCACTTAACATCTCTTAGATAATTATATCTACTTTCAAGCAAGCTTATGAAGATTGGAGAGGATATAAATTGACCAGCCATACTTAGCTCATACTAGATATAATTGTGAATGTTTTTATTAGGTGGTCCAAAAGAATCCTGTGTATGTCCTATAAGAAAATGCCTTTCATCTTTATATGATGGCCAAGAATTAAAGAACAGAAACAGATTTGGCAGAATTATGGAAGAATAGAGAATCTTCCTTAGAAAAGCAGTGGGAAAAAGAATTTGTATTTAAATAGTGCCAATTTTGTGCTGGTTGATTTATATATTTTGTATAATAATTCTATAAACCTATTATAAAGTAGGTTTTTTTTAAACCCCAGATCTTCTAAAGAGGGTATTGTGGCTCTAAGAGTTTAATGCACTTTTCTTATTGATGCCAAATCCCACGTTCATGCTTCCTTAGGCAGGGCTCTAGAATCTCTATGTATGTTGTCCATATTTCAGGAAATATATTTAGTGGGAAAGGCCTAGAACCACCTTCTGGTGAAGGGCAGTAGACAGGTCTACAGGAGCATGAAACTGAGGGTACTAAGACTTCCTGTTCAAATTTTTGCTAGAGATAGCTGCTTCCACAAAATATATTGATATGTATATCTTTCATTGTATATTTTATATCTACCCACACATACATTTGTATATTTAAATATGTACATGTATATTTGTATATTTTTACTTCAATAAAAAAAATCAATGTCCAATGTGCATTTATAACAAAGTATTATGGACCTAGCATAAGGGAGTAAACTAGAGCTCATTAAATGGCATTGAAGCTTTGACCTGAAAGATAGAAGAATCTAACCAGAGTTACACAGTAATAGAAATACTGAAATGTGTACAAAACAGTAGAGGGGTCAAGAAAGCATTCACAAATGGAGGAGATTGGGAGCCCAGCCAGATTATTATTGGAATAATCTGGACAGGGCAAGATGCTTCTAACATGTTTAGTCTGTTAGTGTAATTAGAACACTTACTAAAAATATACAAAGTAAATAACTTTACAAGAAAACAAATGGTAAAATCTCACACCTTAAGTTAATATTAGTCATAACCCAAGTTTCTGCAGGAATACAAGTTATTCTTTATGATTAGAATACTTTAAAGAGAGGTCCTGCTGTGAGAAAAGTTTAATTGGTTGTTTTCTACATTCTGTGAAATGCACTTTAAAGAACTTGCTCCTTGGCAGCAAAATTGGCATTTTGCAATGTGTGTGGAGCCTGTATTATAGTGAGACAAAGGGATCTTTTCAGAGATAGAGCACAGCAGTCTATTGAACATTTATAGTCAGTTTTCTAATTAAGAATAGAATTTCCCAGGTTAGTTCAAGAGCTTCTGATGGCCTCGAATAACTGGTTGGGAGACAGAAGAAGGAAAGTCATTGAAGTCTGCACTATGTTGCTTACTTACAAAATTTATTCTTATTTAAGGCAATCATTCTCAAAGTGTCATCAATCAACCAGCAGCCTCAGTATCACCTGGGAATCCACTAGAAATGAAAATTCTAAAAAAAAAAGTAAATAAAATGGAGGCACCTGGGTGGCTCAGTCAGTTGAGTATCTGACTCTGAATTTCACCTCAGGTCATGTTCCCAGGGTCATGGATCAAGCCCCACATCGGGCTCCACATGGAGTGTAGAGTCACTTCATGTTTTCTCTTCTCTCTGTCCCTCTCCCCCACTTTTCTAAGTTAAAAAAAATTAAAAATGAAAATTCTTGGGCCCCACCTCAGATCTACTGAATCAAAAACCTGAAGTAAATCCAACACTGTGCTTTGTAACTCTTCCAGGTGATTCCAAAAAACACTTCATTTTGAGAACCAGTACTTAAAACTTCCTCCTACTTTATCACTAATCATCAGGGGAAAGCAAATCTATATCACAGTAAGTGTCAGAATGACTGGAATCAAAAAAAATGTGTTGGCATATATGTAAACTGATGCAGCCACTGTGGAAAGTGGTTTCCCTTAAAAAAAAAAAAGTTAAGAATAGAATTACCATATGATCCAGTAATTTCACTGGTGTGTGTTCATCCACAGAAAATGAAAATACTAATTCAAAAAGATATGCACCCCTATGTTCACTGCAGCATTATTTACAATAGCTAAGATATGGAAGCAATTCAAGTGTCCATCCATAAATGAGTGGGTAAAGATGTGGTATATACCATGGAAAATTACTCAGCCATAAAAATGCAATCTTGCCATTTACAATGACATGTTGAGCTGGAGATTACACTAAGTGAAGTCAAGGAAAGACAAACAACATGATTTCACACGAAAAATGAATAGACAAAAAAAAATCAAAACCAAAACAGACTCAACCATAGAACTAACTGGTAGTTACCAAAGGGAAGCGGGGAAATAAAGTAGGGAGATCAGTGAAACAAAGGACATTAAGAGGAACAAAATTCCAGTTATAAAATAAATCATGGAGATATAAGGTACAGCACAGAGAATTAATGAAAATGTCATAACACTGTATGTTGACTATACTTATTGTGAACACTGAATAAAGTATAGAATTGTTGAATCAATACATTCTCCAACTAAAACACTGTACATTAATCCACTTTAACCTGTTAGTTGGAAACCGCATAAAAGAGATCATACATATGCAAGGAACCCTCAAATGTATGTAGTCCCATCTTTGTATGGTTTTTGTACATGTTATCAACATACCTCAGCAACCTGTACATTACATCCTTTTTCTTAACACAAGGTGCAGAGTAACCATGCTCCCTTTATTCGTCTCCAGCATCGCCGCCTCTGAATTCTTCAACTCATGGTTACCTGGCTTCCGCCCCAGAGACTACTACTTTTTGGTCATTCCTGTGAGCTCCTCACTTAACCATGAGTCTTAAAAATTGCATTACTGCTCATTGTCTATTTCCTACTAGAATTTAATCTCTATTAGAAAGTTGATTTTAAGGGCGCCTGGGTGGCTTAGTTGTAAGCATCTGACTTTCGCTTAGGTCATGATCTTGTGGTTTGTGGGTTTGAGCCCCACGTCAGGCTCTGTGCTAACTGCCAGCTCAGAGCCTGGAGCCTGTTTCAGTCTGTGACTCCCTCTCTCTCTGACCCTCCCCTGCTCACGCTGTCTCTCTCTCTCTCCTAGAAATATTTTTTAAAAAAGTCGATTTTATTGTGTTGTTCACTATTCTATTTGTAGCAGTTGGAAAAGTACCTGGCACAGATTACTTACTTGCTCAACGAAATGTTTTGAATGACACAGAAAATAACTTGCTGTTAATTCCTCATCCTACACGTCTCTGGGGTACTCTACAAGGTTAATGCACTTCATTAACATCAGTATTCAAAACCATGAAATCTCCACCATGGATTTCAATAGTATTTCAGTGTCTGGCTTTCTTCATATGCTTCTCAATCTATTTTCATTCTCCCTTGCTGGAGATTCTTGTTCTCTTTGTTCCACAACCTCATCCACCCGGGGAGCAGAAAATGATGGTAATTAAGAAGGCAAATTTTGAAATCAGATCCTATGCAAAGTACTCACTATAAGCCTTGCTTTTGTCATCTGTAAATTGGTGTCCCGATATTATTTATACTGTTCTATTTTGAAAGCTAGATGAAATTGTAAGTTATAGCAACTGACACTATATTTTATTATAGTTTCTCTGCGAATGGAAATCACAAACCTCCAACTTTTTTTTGTTTCTGAAAAAAAAACATCAACTTCATGATGGCCAATACACAGATTTTTAAATTTTCTATTCAACTTGTTAACAACACAATGATTAGTTTTCTTCTGCATTCCGATGACTTGGGGTCCTTTAGCTCAATGCTCACTTCTTGTCTTCAATATCCAGAATAAGCTGTTTAAAGTTACATGTGATCATCTTTTCATATCTTTGTCCCCCGACCAATTTTTTTTTTCCTTTTTCACTGGGACCTCATTGGGGTAAGATCTGAAAATGTACCCTTTTAATAGTCCGCAAACTCTCCATGCATTCTTTCCAGAGTCCCTTATTCTACCAGTCTGCAGAGTGCTTTGTTAAAACACGTATATAGAGGAAGGGGGCAAGATGGCAGAGAAGTAAGGAGCTCCGTACTTGCACTCGCGCCCATACATCACACAGAAAAGATCTGAAGCCATTGGAAACCTTACAAAACCTGAGAGATTGGGAGACAAAGGACACAGAATCCACTGAGAGAGCCTTCTAACGTGACTGCGAACTGGGGAAGATAAAATCGGGCCGGGATCGGAGACTCCAGGGTGGGAGACGATCCCCCTCTACCCTCTACGGGGAGTGAGAGGGGGAAAAGGAGAGAGTCTGAAACAGGAAAACCTCCACTTGGTGCATAGAAAGACCGTACTTGCCAAATACCTGCACACCAGGTATCCTCGCGCCAACTGGTCCTGAGGGGAGCTGAGCACACAAACGGCTTCTTTGTGCTGATTCTTGGAGGCAGGACTTCAGAATGGGGGCACGCCTGCCGCCATTGTAGCTCCCAGGCGGCTGGGGCCCCTGAAAGAGCCACGCAGCACTGGGCGTCCGCGCTCCTGGCTGGCTGGAACTCCAGAGGAAGGCAGAGAACTAAAAACTGGGACATTAGCCTGTGAGTTCGTGTTTCGGGTGACGAGCCATAGAGGGACCCGGTTTTCCTCACTCCAGCGGACTCGGGCTCAGAGCACCCGGCAGGCAAGCCCCCGCGCACGCGCGCCAGCCTGACCCAGAGAAGGAAGCAGCGATTCTGACTCCGCCCCCAGAGCTCAGCAGGGGGCCTGGAATTTCCCGAGGGGGCTGCCTGGGAAGCTGTAAGGCAATTTCAGCGGGGCACGCGGACGGGGATTTGCAGATTGGAACTGGCCTGGGTTGAAGAGTGCAACCAACTTCGGCTGCGCCCCCAGTACGGGGAGTTTACACCCCCAAAAGAGCGAGGTGCAGTGCTTGGTTCAAGAAGGGACTGGAGCACCGTCACTCTCCTCCCCACAATCGCCAAAGCAGAGCTCCCACCTGAGTCATTGGATCACGCCACGCCCATCCCTGCCTCAGAGCTGCCCTCCTCCCTTTTTATTTTTTTCTTTTTCTTTTTCCTTTTTTTCTCTTTTTTTTTCTTTCTTTCCCCCCCCTTTTTTCTCTTTTTTTCTTCTTTTCTTTTTTCCCCAGAACACTGACCTGACTAACTCTGATCACCAGCTTGCTTAAACAATCACAACGAGTCCATTCTGTAAATGTAAATTCTACACCTACTGACATTTTCAGCTCTTTCTCTCAGGAGTAATTAGACTATATAGTTTCTCTGGGTAATTTCAGCATCCTTCTCTCACCTATCCAACCATATTCTACCCTTTACCTCTTTGAAAAAAGCTTCTTATCCCTTCTGCCCGTTCATTCTATTTCCAATTCTTCCTCATCCCACCCTGCCTTCTCTCTCTTTCTCTATGCTCTTCAACCAGCACTGCATATACACGGCTATTTAACTGTAGCTGGGAAATCCAGGTATATGCTTTAAACCGTTCTTTGTCCATCGGTTACCTTTTTTTTTCCCTTTTCTTTTCCCCTTTTTTTGACCCATTTGTGTACTTTATACTCCATATTATTCGCCCTCCCTGCTCCATCTTTTCTCTTAACTTTTTCGTTTTCCCTCTCGCTTTGCATGTTAGTTGAATTAGCCTGTGCGTTTGTGTGCTCCTGCTCCCTGCGTGTTTGTCTGTCTGTTTTCTTTTCCAGGGCTACCTCAAGAAACAAGCTAGAGTATACAAGGTGAAGAGTCCCAAATATCGCTACGAATAGGAAAATAAAATAACCAAGGTCCCAACAAGAGAGACCAAGGGATAACATTCAAAAAACAATCTCTGAAAGGATAGGACCTATAAAGTCAAGAGTCTTCTTGGATATAGCAGCGCTCATAGAAACAGAGAGCATAACAGGTCTTTAAAAACCAACAAGAGCCGGAAAGCTAACTAAAATGACGAAACGAAAGAGCTCTCCTCCAAAGAAACTCCAAGAAGAAATGACAGCTAATGAACTGCTCAAAACAGATATCAGCAGCATAATTGAACAAGATTTTAGAATAATAATGGTAAAATTAATAGCTGGGCTTGAAAAAAACATAGGGGACATCAAAGAAACTATGGCTACAGACAGAATGGAAAATAAAAATAGGCATGAAGAATTAAAAAATGCGATAAATGAGATACATAATAAATTAGAGGCCTCCAATGCACGGATTGAAGAGGCAGAAAGGAGAATAAGTGATTTAGAAGACACCATTCTAGAAAAACAAGAAGCTGACAAAAAAAGAGACAAACTGATCCAGGAACAGGAAAGAAGAATTCGAGAGCTCAGTGACACAGTCAAACGCAACCATATCCGTATCATAGGAATCCCAGAAAACGAAGAGAGAGGGAAAGGTGCTGAAGGAGTCCTGGAACAAATTATAGCAGAGAACTTCCCCGACCTGGGGAAAGAAGTCAATGTGGAAATACAAGAGGCTCAGAGGACTCCTCTCAGACGTAACTTGAATCGATCTTCTGCACGACATATCATAGTCAAAATGGCAAAATATAAGGACAAAGAGAGAATTTTGAAAGCAGCTAGGGAGAAAAGGGCCCTCACATACAAAGGGAAACCTATCAGAGTGGTGACAGACCTATCTACTGAAACATGGCAGGCCAGAAAGGAATGGCAGGAGATCTTCAATGTGATGAACAGTAAAAATAGGCAGCCATGAATCCTCTATCCAGCAAACCTGTCATTCAAAATAGAAGGAGAGATAAAAAACTTTCCAAATGAACAGAAATGGAAAGAATTTGTCACCACGACGCCAGCCCTACAAGAAATCCTGAGGGGGATGCTCTGAAGGAAAGGTTGCAAGGAACAAAGATTCCAGAGACACCACCACAAACATGAACCCTACAAAAGATACAAAGACTCTAAACCCACATATTTCAATAATAACACTGAATGTAAATGGGCTGAATGCTCCAATCAAAAGACATAGGGTAGCAGAATGGATTAAAAAACAAATTCTATCTATATGCTGTCTACAAGAAACTCATTTTAGATGGGAAGATACCTTCAGATTAAAAGTAAGGGGATGGAGAAATATATATCATGCTACAGGAAATCAAAAGAAAGCCGGAGTAGCGATACTTACATCAGACAAACTGGACTTTAAAGTAAAGACAATCACAAGAGATGAAGAAGGGCACTACATAATAATTACAGGGTCCATCCATCAGGAAGAACTAACAATCATAAATGTTTATGCAGCGAATATGGGAGCACTTAAATATCTAAAACAATTAATCACAAACAGAAACAAGCTTATAGATAAGAATGTGCTAATAGCAGGGGACTTTAATACTCCGCTTACAGCCATGGATAGGTCAACCAGGCAGAAAATCACTAAAGAAATAATGGACTTGAAAGACACATTGGACCAGATGGACCTGACGGATATATTTAGAACTTACATCCTGAGGCCAGGGAATTTACTTTCTTCTCAAGTGCGCATGGCACATTCTCCAAGATAGATCACATACTGGGACATAAAGCAGCCCTCAATAAATTCAAAAGAATACAGATCATACCATGCACACTGTCAGACCACAATGCTTTGAAACTTGAAATCAATTACAGGAAGAAGTCTGGAAAACCTCCAAAAACATGGAGGTTAAAGAACATCTTTCTAAAGAATGAATGGGCCAATCAGGCAATTAGAGATGAAATTTAAAAATATATGGAAACAAATGAAAATGAAAACACAACAATTCAAAATCTATGGGATGCGGCAAAGGCAGTGCTAAGAGGAAAGTACATTGCTCTCCAGGCCTATTTCAAGAGATTAGAAAAAGCACAAGTGCAAAATCTAACAGCTCACCTAAAGGAACTAGAGGCAGAGCACAAGAACACCCTAAACCCAGTAGAAGAAGAGAAATAGTAAAAATTAGAGCAGAAATAAACAACATAGAGACCAAAGAAACAATTGAACAGATCAATGAAACCAAGAGTTGGTTTTTTGGAAAAGTAAACAAAATTGACAAACCTCTAGGCAGACTTATCCAAAAGAAAAGAGAGAGCACCCAAATAGACAAAATTATGAATGAAAATGGACTTATTACAACCAACCCCTCAGAAATACAAGCAATTATCAGGGAATACTATGAAAAATTATATGCCAACAAATTGGACAACTTAGAAGAAATGGACAAATTCCTAAACACACACTCACAACCAAAACTCACACGGGAAGAAATAGAAAACCTGAACAGACCCATAACGAGTGAAGAAATTGAATCAGTGATCAAAAATCTCCCAACAAATAAGAGCCCTGGACCTGATGGCTTCCCTGGGGAATTCTACCAGACATTTAAAACAGAATTAATCCCAATTCTTCTCAAGCTATTCCAAAAAATAGAAAGCGAAGGAAAACTCCCGGACTCATTTTATGAAGCCAGCATCACACTGATTCCCAAGCCAGACAGAGATCCAGCAAAAAAAGAGAACTACAGGCCAATATCCTTGATGAATACGGATGCAAAAATTCTCAACAAGATCCTTTCAAATCGAATCCAGCAGCATATAAAAAGAATCATCCACCAAGATCAAGTGGGATTCATTCCTGGGTTACAGGGCTGGTTCAACATTCACAAATCAATCAATGTGATACATCATATCAATAAAAGAAAAGATAAAAACCATATGATCCTGTCAATAGATGCAGAAAAAGCATTTGACAAAATACAGCATCCCTTCTTAATAAAGACTCTCGAGAAAGTTGGGATAGAAGGAACCTACTTAAACATCTTCAAAGCCATCTATGAGAAGCCTTCAGCGAACATCATCCTCAACGGGGAAAAACTCAGAGCTTTCCCCCTGAGATCAGGCACACGACAGGGATGTCCACTCTCACCACTGTTGTTTAACATAGTGCTGGAAGTCCTAGCATCAGCCATCAGACAACAAAAGGAAATCAAAGGCATCAGAATTGGCAAAGAGGAAGTCAAACTTTCCTCTTCGCAGATGACATGATACTCTACATCGAAAACCCGACAGACTCCACCAGAAGCCTACTAGAACTGATCCAAGAATTCAGCCAAGTTGCAGGGCACAAAATCAACGTACAGAAATCGGTTGCATTTTTATACACCAACAATGAAGCAACAGAAAGAGAAATCAAGAAACTGATCCCATTCACATTGCACAAAAAACCATAAAATACCTCGGAATAAACCTAAGCAAGGATACAAGAGATCTGTATGAGGAAACTATAGAAAACTTATGAAGGAAATTGAAGAAGACACAAAGAAATGGAAAAACATTCCATGCTCATGGACAGGAAGAATAAATATAGTTAAGATGTCATTACTACCTAAAGCACTCTACACATTCAATGCAATTCGAATCAAAATTGCACCAGCATACTTCTCAAAACTAGAACAAACTATCCAAAAATTTGTATGGTACCACAAAAGACCCCGAATAGCCAAAGTAATCCTGAAAAATAAAACCAAAACGGGAGGTATCCCCATCCCAGACTTTAGCCTCTACTACAAAGCTGTCATCATCAAGACAGTATGGTATTGGCACAAAAACAGACACATAGACCAATGGAACAGAATTGAGAACTCAGAAGTGGACCCAAAAGTATACAGCCAACTGATCATTGACAAAGCAGGAAAGAATATCCAATGGAAACAAGACAGCCTTTTTATCTTTTTTTTTTTTAATTTTTTTAATGTTTTATTTATTTCTAGGAGAGAGAGAGAGACAGCGTGAGCAGGGGAGGGTCAGAGAGAGAGGGAGTCACAGACTGCAACAGCCTCCAGGCTCTGAGCTGGCAACAGACAGCCTTTTTAACAGATGGTGTTGGGAGAACTGGACAGCAACATGCAGAAGAATGAAACTAGATCATTTTCTCACACCATGCACAAAAATAAACTCAAAATGGATAAAGGACCTGAACTTGAGACAGGAAACTATCAACACCCTAGAGGAGAAAGCAGGAAACAACCTCCTTGACCGCCATCTTAGCTTCTTACTTGGCACATCCTCAAAAGCACGGGAATCAAGAGCAAAAATAAACTGTTGGGACCTCATCAAGATTAAAAGCTTCTGCACAGCCAAGGAAACTACCCAGAAAACTAATAGGCATCCAACGGAATGGGAAAAGATAGCTGCAAATGACATATCAGATAAAGGGTTAATATCCAGAATCTATAAGTACTCACCAAACAACACGCCCGAAACACAAACAACCCAGTGAAGAAATGGGCAGAAGATATGAACAGACACTTCTCCAAAGAGGACATCCACATGGCCAACAGACACATGAAATGATGCTCGGCATCCCTCTTCATCAGGGAAATACAAATCAAAACCACACTGAGATACCACCTCACGCCAGTCAGAGTGGCTAAAATGAGCCAATCAGAGAACTCTAGATGCTGGCGAGGATGTGGAGAAACGGGCACCCTCCTACACTGTTGGTGGGAATGTAAACTGGTACAGCCCCTCTGAAAACAGTGTGGAGGTTCCTAAGGAAACTAACAATAGAACTCCCCTATGACCCAGCAATAGCACTGCTAGGAATTTACCCAAGGATACAGAAATGCTGAGGCATAGGAGCACATGTACCCCAATGTTCATAGCAGCACTCTCCACAATAGCTAAACCCTGGAAAGAGCCTAAGTGTCCATCAACAGATGAATGGATCAAGAAGATGTGGTTTATCTATACCATGGAATACTACATGGCAATGAGAAACAATGAAATCTGGCCATGTAGCAACATGGATGGACCTTGAGGGTGTTATGTTGAGCGAAATAAGTCAGGCAGAGAAGGACAAATATCATATGTTTGCACGTATAGGAGGATTAGGAGGAACTTGACGGAGGACCAAGGGGGAGAAGAAGGGCGGAAATGGTGGGGGAAAGGGAGAGAGGCAAACCATGAGAGACTCTTGAATGCTGACAAAACCTGAGGACTGATGGATGTGGGGGGGAGGAGGGAAGGGCATGGAGGAGGATACTTGTGGGGATGAGCACTGAGTGTTATGTGGAAACTAATTTGACAATAAACTATTTGTAAAAAAACAAACAAAACAAAACACGTATATAGAGACTATTGCCTTCTCACAGTTCTTAACAAAAATGAAGTATAATTACTCAAGTCCAGTCATCTCAAGCTGGTGTAGCACAATCCCAGCCTTCTAACGTACAGAGAATATGTATTCCTCCGTAAAGTATGCTAGAGATCTTGAGGGTGTGTGTGTGCGCGCGCACGCCCACCCACCCACACCCCCCCCACACACACACACTAGGATGGCCATAAAGTGTAGCCAACAATGGATATGCACATCACATCTCCTGGATACAAATGAGAAGGCCCCATATGTGATCCTGACCAGAGATCCTGAGTCCTTGAGAGGGCCTCATGCAAATGAATATATTTTCCAAGCCCCATTCTACACCTGAAACCAATCTTACCATACTATTAGCTAACTAGAATTTAAATAAAACTAGAATATAAGAAAAGAAAAATTCATAACATGGCCTAGAACATCCTTCCTTGTCCAACCCTTACTGGTCTCTTCAGTCTCCCCTCACACCATGAGCCCTCCTACACTCGTCTGAAGTCAATACTGGACTTGAGCCAGCTTCTCATACTTGCCAAGCCCTGTCCTGCCACTGGAATTGTGCAGGCTGTTGGTACAGTTTGAAATACCTTCTTTTCTTTCCTAACCTCAGTTAACCCTCATTGCTCCTCTTCAGCTGCAGCCATTACTCTCCTCGACAAGGTAAAATAATTCACTATATTACGCTTTAATAGCACTATATCCTTAGGTGCAAGATTTATAGGAAGCATTCCGTAAATGTTAATGAAACCAGAATTAGTAAATACTTTAATAAATTATTTTTCTAGGGTCTGAGGTCTAAATTTGCAATCATTTATGGCCTGTCCCCTGCTCTACACATACACACACAAACACAACTATTGCTGATCTGCTGCCAAGAATGAACCTTCATTTTTTTTTTTTTGACTCAAACTTCATGGCTCAAATTTCTTTCCTAGACAGTTTTGTATTTCCTGCTAAATCTGATGTTAAATTCTCAAATGTCAAGTATGGTGAAGTTTCTTTTCTGCTCAAAATCCTTCAACTGGTCTTCATATGTATAAGGAATGGATACAAGTATCTTAGTGTGGTAAAGTGCTTGCTAGTCTGAACTCCATCTTTCTTCTATTTACCAACTTACAGTATCTCCAATGAAGTAGCTTCACAGTTAATCAACATTTCTGCTTTACCTAGATACTTACTTCAAGTTCCTAAGGGTTAAGGCATAGGTTCAATAAAAGCTGAACATCCATTGCACTTGGTATAGGGCAGAATTAAAGAATTAAAAAGTTTGGGCAGGTCTAATTTCCCTTTAGGTCTCAGGGAAAATTTCCCTCCTGGATACATGTTTGACTACCCCACGTTAGCTTCTCTATGTATTTTCTCTTAACATCTGTTCTCATTACTTTTAAGTAATGTGGTTTTACTGCAAAATATGTTGTAAGTAAGTGCTATTGGTCGTATTATCGATCATTATCGTAACTTAGAAGCCAGGCAAAAGCAAAGGAGCGCGCCGCAGCCACACCATCTGGGCATGATCAAGAACTTGTTCAGGAGTGTTGTCACATGGCCTTGGTAGGTCCTGAGCAAAAGAGGCAAGGAAGTCGTCTCTTAGGAGAATGTAACCTGTGGAAGTGACAGAGAAGCCTGTGGATGAGGCTTTACGGGAAGTATTGTCCCAAGCCATGAAGTATGTGGGAGGCCCCAAGGACAAGGGAATCAGGATGGGGAAGACAGTTTTTATTTCCTTTGCTGAGTTTCCCAGTGATGATGTTTGCCTACAGAAGAAATTACAAGTCTAGTTCTGGATTCCAAACCAGTTTCAGAGCAACCCACCAGTTCCCATCGACGAAAACATTAAGAGCGAGGAGAGGGAACACATCTCTGCCTCTTCCCTGCAGTTTCATAGTTATGCCAAGGAAACTGTAGCTCATGCTGCCCAGCTGCGTACCACGTTGGAGAGCACAGCCACCTGCCCGAGCGATACCTGCTTCTTCACTGGGTAGGACTCTCCCAGGAAGCCCAATGGGCATTGCAATGAGGTCTGGCTGGTGAAAGCATAACTCACTGAGTCACAGCTTCCTGGATGTGTGCTTCTGTGTCCACTTCCTCAGGGGAGAAGGAGGAAGGAAAGTTTGCAACTGTTATCTCCAGCTTAACCAACTCTTCAAAGCCAGTTAGAGTTAATTATCTCAAATGAGTATATTCCATCTGTGCGCTCCTTCTTGTGGTGGGGAATAATATAGCCAAGATAGGTAGCATCCCTCTGACTTAGTTCTGGGGTCAACCAGAAAAAATCCAGCAACATTTTCTCAGCTAACTGGGTCATTAAAAACAGATTTTTAGGGCACCTGGGTGGCTCAGTTGGTTAAGCATCTGTGGTTTCGAGCCCTGCATCAGGCTCTGTGCCGACACCTCAGAGCCTGGAGCCTGCTTCGGATTCTGTGTCTCCCTCTCCCTCTGCTCTCCCCCATTCATGCTCTCTCTCAAAAATAAAAGTTAAAAAAATAAAAATAAACAGATTTTTAAAAATTACTGAACATGCATTTTTGTCATTAAGGGAAAAATGTGATTTGTGCATAATCTTTCATCGCTGAGTCTTATAAGACCTTTGTCTAAAAAGAAACAGAAGATCTTTGACTTAAAGTGGATATTTTCCTTATAGGGACAATTGGATATGATGGAATAGTTAAAAGCACTTCTAATATATTTAACTCAACACTGACTGTATATGCAACACTGTTAAGACCTAGAGGGAGAATATAAAGGTAATTATATAGAAAATACTGTCCTCAAGAAGCTTAGTGTCTCCAGAGGTTCTAGAAGAGGTAGGCACAGGATTGCATTTAACATAAGGTGCACAGTATAAAGTGTCAAAAGTTGTATAAAAACTAAGTCCTTTGGCAGTGCCTGAAAAGGAAAAAGATTAATTTTTACTAAGATGACTGGATCTGACTTAATGATAAAAGTGACATTTGACCTGAGTTGAAGACAGTGGAAGATTTGATTAGTCAGAAATAGGGAGAGAGGTCACCCCAGGCTAAGGGAGAAGTATGAGGTGAAGCACAGCAGTCCACAGGGCATGACCTCTTTGGAGAAAGGCAGCTAGAGCAGAGCTGAGGTTCAGAAAGGTCTTCTGTAAGAAAGTGATTCATATAGGAGATGAGGTTCAAAGGACAGATTGGGGTCAGACTGTGAAGTTGCAGATACCATGTGAAGAAATATTTATGACCACAGCAAAGGGCAATAGGAGATACCACTTGTTTTTTGATATTCTTTTAAAACGATCAGGATTTAGTTTGTAGCTAGCTATTTTGCTACCTCTATGACATTAGGAAAAACGGTCTTAGCCTCCATCTCCTATACAATAAAATAATACCTATTATACTATGTGGAGTGTTTTTTAATAATTTAAAATTGTTTTTATAATTTACTTTATGCCAGACTTTGTTCTGGAACTGGTGACATAATGAACAAAAGAAAATAATCCATACTTATATACAGATTAAATTTGGGGGTAAAAGCAACTAATAAAGAAACTCATATGTGGTCTGTAACATGGACAAACTTCCATAAAGGGAACTACAGTAGAGCTAGGGGGGTGGGTAGAATGATGGAGGCCATGATTTTAAATCAGGTGTTAGCATAAGCCTTACTGAAAAAGAGACCCCTGGTCAGGTTCTTAAATGGCTTTGAGGTATTGAAAGTCCAGGCTGACAAGACAGCAAGTGCAAACCAGCTGCGGAGGAAGTGTGTGGTAGTCAAGTGGTTGAATTCCAGCTATTTGGAAGGTAAAGGACACAGTATTTTCATAGGATCAAAAGTGTCTGGACACAGCAGGAGGAAACGGTGAGGAATAGCCTGGAGTTTTGCTGGGGGCTCTTTAGATATACACATGGAGATTTCAATTTGTATTACTCTCTGTTCTGTTTCTCTGGACTGGTCTCCTACACTCCCAAGCTCAATCTGTGCACTCACTGATGGTTCCTAATGTGTGTATCCAACCTCAACTTAACCTTCAACTAACGATATACATCTTTTGAACTTGGGAGTGTAAGAGATCAGTCCCAAAGAAACAGAGAATAGAAAGTAAGACTGAGCACAGACCCTCCGAGTATTCTTATGCATTAGTGTGCAGACAATGAGGGTCTGATATTAGCACTGAGGAGCAATGGTGAGGAAGAAATAAAATTTAGAGTATTCTGGAAGAAAGGTAGAGAAGTACATCAAGAAAGAAGAAGTGATCAACTGGGGCATGTGCAGTCGCTCGCTTGAGGGCTGACTCGCTTGAGGGGTGACTCAGAAAACTCAGAACTTCATAGATTGAACAGCATGGAGGCCTTGGTAAAAGGAATCAGGATGGTTTGAGGAAGAATGGTAATCTTGTAGGCTTAAAATCTTCCTACTAAAAGTTTCTTATACTATAAAATTTTAGTAAAACAGCCAAAATATTTAACAAAAAATTTAAACTTTTTAAACATTAAAAAATTTTAAACATTGCTGAATAATATGAAGGAATTTTTGAAGGTAAAACCAAAAATAAAAATGGAATGTTTTTATGACATGCTGTCATGTAGCAAACACCATACCAAGACTAAAATGATACTTGCCAAGAGCATTATTTGTAGCCACCAAAACAGATAGGAAGAACAAAAAATCTAGGCCATAAAAATTGCCTGGAGCTGAATTAAAGACCCTAACATGAAGCTGGGAACCAAGCAGAGAGCTAAATAATCAATGAAAGGGCGATGTAAAACACATACATGCACGCGCGCGCGCACACACACACACACACACACACGGTGAAACAAATACTTATTTGTTACATGCTTGGATCTAGTGGAAGAGAAAATGTACATACGAAGTATTTTTAGATCACAAGTCTTAGTTCACACATTGAGGCCCGAATACGTTCTTTTTTTTTTTTTTTTAAGGTTTTTATTTATTTCTAGAGAGAGAGAGAGAGAGACAGCGTGAGCCGGGGGGGGTCAGAGAGAGAGGGAGTCACAGACTGAAACAGGCTCCAGGCTCTGAGCTGGCAGTCAGCACAGAGCCCGACGCGGGGCTCGAACCCAAGAACCGCGAGATCATGACCTAAGCGAAAGTCGGACGCTTAACCGACTAAGCCACCCAGGCGCCCCCCGAATACATTCTTTAGGGTTTCTATCCTCGGTCTTACTTGGTTTTTGATTTTCAATCTTCAATTGGAAATGTTTCCACATTATCAGAAGCAAATGCAAATACATATATTTTCTACAGGAATTATGCTCATCTGTGGCCACAAAGAATTCTCTTTAATTTCCAAATATAAAAAAGTAAATGGAATAGATGAGGAAAAGAGACCCCATAAATGAAAGTCAGAAGAAAAAATTAGCACGAGAGTGGAAACGCTATCCTACCCCTATTCTATGTGATGTTTAAAGAAATGTTCACAATAAGGCAACTTCCCACCCAGACTTCAGACTAAATATTATTTTCACCTATTTTACAGTTTAATTTTTTCTTTGGCTACATAAAATCTTCTTTTAAACTCTTAGAATGAGTACTCAAGTTCAGCTATTACATTCTGCTGCTTTATAAGTATAACCCATTTAATTTTTTTTCAAGAGAGTAAACACATGAGGAGAGGCAAAGAGAGGGAGGGAGGTGGTGAGAGGCAGAGAGGGGGTGAGAGAAGGAGGGAGAAGAGACGAGACAGAGAATGCCAAGCAAGTCCATTCAGAGCTTGACATGGGGCTTGATCTCAACTGTGAGACTATGACCTGAGCTGAAATCAGGTCGGCTCAACTGACTAAGCCACCCAGGTTCCCCTTAACCCATTTGACTTTTAATTTTTTTTTTTTATTCTGTAAAATTCTCTGAAAATATTTTCCATTTTCTCAAATTTCTTTAACATTTTAATGATTTAGTAAAAGTGCCTTATGAAACCAATCTTGATCTTTATGTATCTTTGTTGTGTTTTTATTTTTGGCTTTTGATTTCCATGTTTACCTGTGGATATTCCAGGTAAATTTTGATTGAATTCCTGATGTGTATAAAACATTACAGACAAATTTTAAAGTATGAGTCATCTTCTCTGGAGGGAATTCCTTTTTGTTTTTAATATGCATTTAGGGGAGGGGCAAATGTCAATCTTAGTAGAGTTTAAGTTGATCTGCAGCTAAGCTTATCTATTTGTCATTCCTTCTTTTCCTCACATTCTCAACTACATCCGGAGTATTTACCCAGGCCTCTTAGCCCTGTAATCCAGTTTTGTTTCTCATTCTTGTAGGATGCTCAGAAGACTTCAGCTGCTAAATCTCCCACTTTCCATACCCCACCTAGCTTCTTAACCTTATGACTCCTGATTATTGTCTAGAAGGCAGGCCTAGAATATTAGGCTCACTATTCTTAAATAACACTCTGCTTTGTTAACATTTGAATTTCTTCATGCATTCCTTTAAAATGTTTCCCTAATTTTTGTGTTTTCCTTCTCTCTAATAGGAACTGCTCTAAAATAAGCCAGCCAGGAAACAATCAAAACCCTGGAGGAGAACACAGGCAGCAACTTCTTACTAGAAATGTCCCCAGAGCCAAGAGAAACAAAAGCCAAATGAACTATTGGGACTTTATCAAGATAAAAAGCTTCTGCACAGCAAAGGAAACTATCAACGAAGCTAAAATATCATCTATGGAATGGAAGAAGTTATTTGCAAATTACATATCTGATCAAGGGTTAGTATTCAAAATCTATAAAGAACTTATGAAACTCAATACCCCCCCCCAAAGAAAAGATCCAGTTAAGAAATGGGCAGAAGACATGAATAGACATTTTTCCAAAGGCAACATCCTGATGGCCAATAGACACCTGAAAAGATGATCAATATCACTCATCAGGAAAATACAAATCAAAACCATGAGGAAACACCACCTTATACCTGTCAAAATGGCTAAAATTAACAGCACAGGAAAAAACAGATGTTGGTAAGAGTAGAGAGAAAGGGGAGCCCCCTTACACTGTTAGTGGGAATGGAAAGTGGTGCAGCCACTCTGGAGAACAGTATGGAGGTTCCTCAAAAAGTTAAAAATAGAACAAAGCTATGACCCAGAAATTGCACTACTAGGTATTTACTGTAAAGATATAAAAATACTGATTCAAAGGGCACATGCACCCCACTGTTTATAGCAGCATTATCAACAATATCCAAGTTATGGAAAGAACCCAAATAGCCATCGACTGATAAAGAAGAAATAGTATATACACACATACAATGGAATATTACTCAATCATCACAAATTATGAAATTCTGCCATTTGCAAAATATAGAATAAAGTATAGAGAACTGAGAGCAAACCATAAGAGACTTAACTATAGACAACAAGCTCTGGAGGTGAGGTGGCTGGGGGATAAGTGATGGATATTAAGGATGACACTTATTGTGTTGAGCACTGGGTGTTATATTTAAGTGATTAATCCTTAATCAACAAATTCTACTCCTGAAAACAAAATAATCACTAAATTCTACTCTTGAAAACAAAATAAATTAAAAAAAAGAGAAATGAAAAAAAATTAAAAATAAAAAATAAGCTAGTCTGCTATGTCCACAAATAGCCCAAAATTAGTTTTACCTCTAGGAAGACAACTGGGAATGTAATTGTGAAAGGTTACAGAGGAGTTCAGACATTCCACTGATGCTCTGCTCTGTGGCCTGAGTGTTAGCCTTCCTTATGTTATCTCTATGCCAGACACATACACATTAGCATGTATATAATCTAGAAATGGATCCTTTATCTTAACAGAATAAAAGGTGGAGAATTAAAAAAGAAATGGGAACCACCATGTACTGACAAATTTTTTATTTCACTTCAAAGGACAAGCTGAGAATTTGAACATTACTTAAAAGAATTTGAAACAGAAAGATTATTTTATTAAAGAGTCTACAATCCTGAATGCCTCCATGCTGACATGAGGTGGTATGAAGATTGCATCAATTCATCATATAAAACACAAAACTAATCATGAATACTTATAACAAGACTATGTATTTAAGTTTTCCTCTGGCCTTATTTAAAAACTCCAGTTGTAGGGAGAGAACATGGTCCGTAAGGAAAGCAGTGGGAGCAAAAAGTCAAGATGCGGTCTTGGAAAAGATAAAGATGAAGTGAGGGGTGGGGGAGTTTATAACAACCCTTGGTATTCTCAAGTCCATAATTGAGAGGAAAGCAAAATAACCCGTTATGTATTAAAAAAGGCAATGCCAGTTTTCTATATTAACCTAAATCCCGGTTCCAATAAGGAAAGTAATAGTCTGTTTGGGATCAGTTTACTATATTAACACCTAGTTCCAAGTTCCAATAAGGAAAGTAATAGTCTGTTTGGGAAATTACTTTGATATGGTAAGTTGGTATTGATGTCCAGTATACCTAAAATACCATGGCAATATGGTGGTTTTAACAGGGGTAAGCTGCGAGGTAAGCCTCCATTCTACCTGAATTCAATAGAACACTTAATCCTGAGCTACTTAGGGGCTAGATAAAAGCCAAAATAATTCTCTTTTTGCCATACTTAAATGTACTAACTTCTTCCTTTTAAAGAGTACAATTATCCAAACTTGGTGTTCAGATAGAGGATAGGATCTCAGAACAAAATAGAAGAAATTCACATAATCCACAGGAGATGTTATCTCACTGGGATTGCTAGTTTGCATTAATTTGGTAAATCTGGATTCCAAGAGCATTGCACTTCTGCCTGAATTAGCAAATATTTGTCAATTATTCGGTGGTGTTCTGAATATTCCCCTACATACAAAACTGGAGACTTTGTCACTCAAAATTAAATAGTAATGAAAATATGAGAAATTATGGGAGGATAAATTATTTTTATTTCATCTGACACTAAACAATTGATCAACTATCAATACTAACATTTTCCTAGAAGGGAGAAAACTTTATAATAAAGAATGTTTTTAAGACAAATTGCCCTACTATAAAATGTGCCAGATCCCATTTGTGTTTCACTGTATTCTAGAGCTATCAGTCTTATGAAGTAATAAATTTCTGTTGTATACTCCATAAGCTCCTGTGATAACATTTTATATTGCTTGTCTGCTGCCTCAAGGAGGAGGAGGGTAAAATATTATTTCAAGGTGCATTTTGCATCCAAGGAGACTAGACCTGTTTATTGCAATAGTCCTATTTGTTACTCTAGGGCAATGGTTATTAGATACGAAACAAAGTGAGAAGGATTGGTTTTTCTTCCCCAGGGAGAGAAGGAGGGAAGTCATGAAAGAGAAGAAAAAGTAGAAGGGGAAGACAAACCAGTGAAATCTTGGGAGATGGACAGTAAGTGGGTGATTGTCTATTGAAGCAATCTGTCCCTTGAGAGGTGACTGGCTGAAATGACTTAATATCAAAAAGCAGTGTTAAATATTTTCTCTAAAATGAATACTATAATTCCAACCATGTCACCCTCAAATATTCACTATTGCTCCAGAGCAGGTGGTTTGTTCGGTTCACGTAGTCCACGAGGAAGTGGTTAGGTGACATATTTGCTTTCCAGGATTGAATTGTGTTTTCTCAAAATTCATAGGTTGAAGTCTTAACCCCTGGTACTTCATAAAGTAACCTGATTTAGAAATAGTGTCATTGCAGGGGCGCCTGGGTGGCTTAGTCGGTTAAGCGTCCGACTTTCGCTTAGGTCATGATCTCGCGGTTCGTGGGTTCGAGCCCCGCATCGGGCTCTGTGCTGACTGCCAGCTCAGAGCCTGGAGCCTGTTTCAGCCTGTGACTCCCTCTCTCTCTGACCCTCCCCGGCTCACGCTGTCTCTTTCTCTCCTAGAAATAAAAACATTAAAAAAAAAAAAGTGTCATTGCAGACATGATTAAATTGAGTAAGCCCTTAATTCAGTAGGACTTGTGTCATAGAATGTCATGTCAAGAGACACCTATAGAAAGACAATATTAAGATAGAGGAAGAACACCATCTGCAAAGAACACCCAAGATTGCCAGCAATTTACCAGAGGCTAGAAGAGAGGCATGGAACATACTTTCCCCCAAAAGCTCTGTAAAGGAACCAATCCTTACACAATTTGATCTTGAACATTATCTCCAAAACTATGACATAATAAATTCCTTGTTAGACTACTCAGTTCATGGTACTTTGTTATTACAATGCTAGCAAACTATTTTTTAACCTAGTGAGATAAACAGCATGAAAGCTATCTGTTCCTCAGAAGTACAATCACCCGGTAATTTCAGGTCCTCTGAGAGACAGATGGGATTTGATGTGTAAAATTTTACTGGAGGAAAGGTCTTTGGAAGAAAAAGGGTGGATGGGGAGAGTTAACTCCAATGCAAGTCTGACTCCTATGAAAATAGAGTGGAGACGAAAGAAGGATTGGGTGAAGGAGTCTCAAATGGAGCATATTTTTAAGGTTAAGATGGGTTAACAGAATCTTCTACCTCAAGTTACCTATCACAGGAGTCCCAGGTCTAGCAGTAATAAAGTTGCATAGTTCCCAGCTGTGCTCGCCTGCCAAGAGAACCTGACAGTGTGACCTCCACACAAATGCAGCAGTGGATAAAGAAGGGGGGCAGCTGGGCTATGTTCCCCACATAATGTCACTCAGATGCCCCCACAGGTTGACATCTGAGTGACACAGTACCCTGGTTGTCACACAGTGGGATTTGAAGATGCCTTAGGAGAGTATTTCTTGAAGGACAGGTAAAAGTTATTTAAGGCACTAGCTATCATGGAGATATCCTTTTGACCAGGAGTTCGCAAACAATGGTCTATGGACCAAACCCAGCTTTTCTCTTTTTGTATGACCTTTGGACTAACACTGGTTTTTTAGAGAATAAAGGAAATGAAACAGAAGAAAGAAGACAAGACTCAAGAGACTATATGTGGCCCACAAATCCCAAGATATTTAGTAACTAGTTCTTTACAATATCTGGTTCTAAACAACTGACCTTTATTTTATAAGTCATCTATAGCCATTAATATTGGGGTTCCACACATGATGTCAGGTTGGCCTGTTTCAGCCAGTTCTCCCTAGACCACCTGTGTCTAGAGAAGCCAAGTTGGGCATGATGCAGTGAGGTGGAGCAGGTAAGTTGTACTCTTTAAAAGAAAGGGATATGGAATCATTAGGCATGTCTGTCTTCTGGCAGTCACATATTAGTTCAAGCTTCACTTCTGTTCTCTCCTTTCCAGATAAGTTGAATTTTCATGTACTGTATAAGTGTGACCAGTTCACAGCTACTGACCTGCTGAAAAGTGAGTGATAGCGGCCAATGATGTCTAACTCACTGGATGCCAACTTATGCTAAATTCAAGCCAGTTTTATCTTTACAGTCCTTTTCGATCTCACAAAAACTAATACATGCAATTTTTACAATTTCAAGAAAGAAAGAGTGTGCATATAGGTGAGGGACAGAGAGAGAGAGTGAGAAAGAAAGAGGGAAAGAGAATCACAACCAGTCCATGGCAATGTGAGTGCAGAGCCTGATGCGTGCTCCATCTCCTGAAATGTGAGATCATGACCTGAGCCGAAATCAGGAGTAAGATGCTTAAGTAACTGAGACACTGAGGCACCCCAATGAATGTGATTATAATTTTGAAAGTTGGTTGATGAAATAATCTTTGAAAATACATACAACAGCAATAATGGCTTTATAAATCTAGGTAAACATTAAGTCAGCTATTTTAAAGTTATTAGCAAAAGAGCACATGTCGATTTACAAATTTTTAAAAAATTTTTTACCATGAGTGAAATGAAGGAGGTCGTTTTTGAGAAAAGGAACATTATGTATTTAAACAACACTCAAGCTGCTAGAATGTGATTATACTATATTAAGGAATACAGTCCAGAAATAGACCCAAGTGTACATATGCAGCCTATGTATAAGTAGTCACTAAACCTATTTATGAATTCCCAACCATCACTTTCTTGCCCTATCAGCTTTAGGCTCAGTTTACTTTACCTTCTCCTTGTACTCTTTCTTTACTTGACTTCCAGGATGGGGAAAGAATGAACAAATGGTATAGGAAAATTGGCTATTTTAGAAGATCTTATTTTCTTATACAAAAAGACTCCAGATAAGACTAATACAGAAAATACCCTTAGAAATTAAGAGATTTTCAAATGAAATGATGGCAAAAGTTTACAAATCGAATATTTCACGTCTGTTATATATCAAAAGTGAATTAGGCAGTTAGCATGTATCAATGAAGAACATAAACCACAAAATAGACCAATTGAGTAATTTATTTCTATAGAGAGGTCATGAAATAAGCCTAATTATGAACATTACTTACCATTTCAGATAAGGACACAGGGATCATGAGTGCTGGGGTAGGGGGAGGGGCTTTGCAGAGTTGGGAACTGTGGTCTGAGCCAACAGGATTGAAAAGGTAAAATGTAAGGAAGAATTGAAAAAATGTAGGCTAGCAGATAATGGGGGAGGAAGTGTCCTGTGTAAAGAAAATAGAAGAACTATTTACTATGGTAAACTATGTGCAAAGTATTATAGGTAAGTAAGGATGGTCCGTGTGGCTGGAGAATAGTGAGCAGACCAGGAGTCCTATTTCTCCAGAGAGGGTCAATGAGATACATCGCTTGGAGAATGATTGGCCTTGGTGGTCTTGTACAGAGCTGGGATTTTTACTAGAAGTGAAATGCAGAGCAGATGTTAGGTGTTTACAACCGAAAAGACCTCACACAACTTTTCTTTTACAAAACTTACTCTAAATTATTATAGACACCTCATAAGTGGAATTATGCAGCTTGTCCATCTATGAAAGACTTATTTCACTAGCATGATGTCTTCTAGATTCATCCACACTCTTGCAAACATCAGGATCCCCCCTTTATAAAGGCTGAATATTCCATTGTACATATATTTTCTCTATCCATTTTTATCTATTGAAAGCTATTTAGATTATTTCCACATCTTGGCTGTTGTAAATAATGCTGTATTGGAACACAGGAATGCAGACAGCTCTTTAAGATCCTGATTTCCAATCTTTTGGATATATACCCAACATGTCTCACCTACTAAGAACATCACATTTAGGATCTAGTGTTTCTGAAGTGTGTGTGTGGGGGGAACTGGATTTACCTAGAAATTTGGTAAGATCATCTGATAACAGGTGGGAAAAACAAGGGAAAATGTTGATGAATGGAGCGGTTTTGTTGGTAGGAATATGTCAAGTTCTCTGCTGATGGCTTCAACTTTTTTTCAGTGAATTAGGAAGGGGACTGCTATGAGAGTTGAATTAGGTTATCTAATAGAAAGCACACAGAAGAGATCCTAAATCTTATGTGTTGTACTGACATAGAAAATATTCCCAATATATTAAGGGTTACAAACCGTATGTAGGTAACCCTGTTTACGGTATCTAAAAGTGATTTTTGAGGATGAGCACAAAATTTCTAACACTAGCAGGGACCCTGTGCTTATCTGAGCCCATGAATCAGAGAGGAAGAGAAAACACTTTAAAAATTCACATGCAAGATTATTAAAGGTGTAAATCAAAGGTCAAAATAAGTGCTAAATTGAACATTAATCTGGAGGCAACCCATTAGGAGGGAATTTTGGGGAAACTCCAAAGTCTATCTACACTTATTGGCCTTTATGCTGTCTTTAAGGATAAAAGTTTGAGGGGCGCCTGGGTGGCTCAGTTAAGCATCTGACTTCGGCTCAGGTCATGATCTCAGGGTTCGTGGTTTCGAGCCCTGCCTCAGACCCCGTACTGACACCTAGCTTACAGCCTGGAACCTGTTTCAGATTCTGTTTCCCCTCCCCTGCTCACACACACACACACACACACACTCTCTCTCTCTCACTCTCTCTCTCTCTCTCAGAAGCAAATAAATTTAAAAAAAATATTTAAAAATTTTAAAAAATAAAGATACAAATTTGAGGATGGAGTATTGTAAAGGCCATGAAGACAAACAAGGTCTTAGTTTGTATTCCTCACATAGGTTTGTATTTTGTATAAGTTATTATACTGATTGTTGCAGACCTGAATGTCCAACTCTCAAGTTCAAATGTTTTTATTATGTATGAAGAGATACAGCCACCAAATGATTTAGAATGATTCTAGATGTATTCTAGATACATCTAGATTCTAGATGTATTCATAGATACATATGTACATGTGTGTATATGTATTTGAGATGTAAGAAATTGGCTCATGCAATTACGAGGGCTAACAACTCCATAATTTGAAGTGTGGGATAAAGACAGGAGGCCCAGGAAGAGCTGATGTTTTACTTTAAGCCTGAAGGCCATTTGCTGACAGAATTTCCTTGGGAAGCCGGTCTTTTGTTCTACGGAGGCCTTTAACTGATTGGTGGAGGCCTACCGAAATTATGAAGGTTAACCCACTTTATTCAAAATCCACCAATTTAAGTGTTAACCTTATCCAAAGCCACAGAAACAGAGTCATGTTTGACCACACATGTGGGCACCATGGCCCAACAAAATGGACACAAAGTTAAGTACCCCACTTTCTAAATTGGTGTTCTTTGCAGAACATTTGAACACGTTGACAGCATCGAACTCACACTGTAGGCTGTGAGACATAGGCACAAAGCATCAGCTTTCAGATGATGCCAATTCAGATATGGTTAAAAAAAGAAAAAAGCAAATACAGAGGAAGAGGGAGGTCAATCTTTTCTGAAAGGAATCTGAGTTGTGAAGACCTAGGACAGTAATTCATCACCATCTTGTATTTTACAACGGAAGTATTAACTTTATAATATAATAGCTTTATGATTCCGTATCATTGAGAATACTCATTAAAATATGAAATATGGAAGTTACATGCATTGAAAAAATTTATATATAATTACCCATATTATGCAACCTAGAATGACTAGTCAGAAGATTAGAAAAAGTAGTAAACACTAGTAATTAGTATGCTTAGTTTTGTGGCTGGAGAAGCTCTTGATAAGTGAAATTCAATTTGTTATACCAGTATTTCCAAAGAAATGCCTTTATAGCTTCCTGATAGAGAAACAGAATTACTGTATTAACAGAAGGAAAACTATTCTGAAGGAAGTATTATTTAAGTGTCTAGCTCCAGAAATTACAACTAGTGATTTATTTCCCAGGTAGGGATTTCACATTAAACTCATTTATGTACTCATGCTATGGCCTTGCATAACTCCCAAGCTGTTGGGCCAGCAATGCTCACCCAGCAACTGTGCTAAGCAGGTACTGTGGCTGTAGGAGTGACACAGAACATGCTCTGATCCAATTAAATTGGAGGGTAGATTCTAGATCTAAGCTTTAGTTTGGATGGATTCCAAGCAGGAAAGAACTTATAAATTGCTCTCATCATTTCAGGCTAAGTGCCAATGCTGATGGAGGGAATTAGCAAACTGGGAAAAAAAAAAAAAGAATGCAAAACAATATTGCACAATTAGGCAAAGAACTCCTCTACCTCACCATCCTTGCATCTGAGGACAGCAACAAAAAGACTAAGGGCTCTCTACAAAAAAGTTAAAGGACTTGGAAAAGTAAAAGTGCACATTCCAGATCAGAGAATGGGAGACAAGAGTAATGTGGGACCCAGAGAACAGGCTGAAGAACAGAGTTTATCATCTTAGCCACAATAATTAAGGGTTTTTGATATGAGTAGAGGTGCCTGGGTGGCTTAGTCAGTTAAGCGTCCGACTTTTGCTTAGGTCATGATCTCGCGGTTCGTGGGTTCGAGCCCCGCATCGGGCTCTGTGCTGACTGCCAGCTTGGAGCCTGGAGCCTATTTCAGAGTCTGTGTCTCCCTCTCTCTCTGACCCTCCCCCTGCTCACGCTGTCTCTCTCTTTCTAGCTCCTAGAAATAAATTAAAATATTGGAGAAAAAAAAAAGGTTTTTGATATGAGCTAATCTGCATCCCATCTCCCCCACCCCAAATTCATAAGTTCAAGTCCTAATCCTCAGTACTTCAGAATGTGGCTGTATGTGGAGATTGGGTCATTAACGGGCAATGCAGGTAAATGAGGTCATATCTAGGTGGGCCCTGGTAAGACTGGTATCCTTCTAAGATTAGGACACAGAGATGTCCACATGTGAAGACAAGTGTGAAGGCAGTGACCCACGAGCCATGGATAGAGGGCTTAAATGAAACCAACCCAATCAATACCTTGGCTTCCATCATCCAGAGCTGTGAATTAATGAATTTCTGTTGTATAAGTCACCCTGTCTGGTATTTTGTCAGACAGCCCTCATCAGCTAGTCGTTTTATCAGCTACTTTGTTAGAACTCATTGGACACATGACACAGCACCAAATACTTTAGGACACATTTTCTGTTAGTGTCTACACATTAAAAGTATTTCTCATTAGGGGAGACTGACCAGCTCAGTCGGTTAAGTGTCCAACTCAATTTCGATGGTCATGATCCTCTGGTTTGTCAGATCAAATACCACCATTGGACTCTGAGCTGATCGCATGCAGCCTGCTTGGGATTCTCTGTCTCCCGCTCTCCCTGTCCCTCCAAGTTACATGCACACCCACGTGTGCACTCTTGCTCAAACGTTTAAAAAAATTAGAAAAATAAAGTTTAAAAAGTAGTTCTCATTACAGAAATATAAGTTCTTATATTTTCATTTTATTTTTATTAAGGGACAAGTTAAATAACTGGAGTTTTTATGTAACAGCTTTCACATATTTATAGATTCTGAATTGCATTGTCAATTGTGTATGCTTCAAGATTTTGATGTTTAGAATAAACCAGGTAATACGGATCCTTTTGAGGTTCCTATTTGGGTATGCCATTCCCTTTTTTTTGTTAAATTTTTTAATGTTTATTTTAAGAGAAAGACAGACAGACAGAGCCCAAGGAGGAATGAGCAGAGAGAGGGAGATATAGAATCTGAAGCAAGCTCCAGGCTCTGAGCTGTCAGCACAGAGCCTGATGCAGGACTCACAATCATGAGCCGAGGAATCATGACCTCAGCCAAAGTCAAACATTTAGCTGAGTGAGCCACCCAGGCATGCCCACCATTCCCTGTTCCTATATATGTAGTTTACATTTTTAAAATGCCCATATTAAGTAATGAAATTTGAACTGGAGAATAGTCTTGATAGTTTCATTGATAAAATGACCTATATAGGGGGAAAATACACTGCTACTAACTGAAAACATGTTCTAAGAGCAGCATAGTGTTTACAATCATTAGGTCACTATACCTGTATAGGCACTGTAACCAGAGCCTGTCTTGGGCATATGTCTGTCCATTCAATTGACTTCTACATTCTAAGTGTGTCATTTGGGATGGACTCTGAAACAGACCAAGGGCTTAATTCCAGTGTGACTTTTTTTTTTTTTAACCACAGATGGAATAAGAAAATATGTAATAAGGTGAAGCATGGAATTAAACATGGTTTTTCAGTTGGGAATGCAGTTCTGAGGATCCTATTTAAAATATACCTACAAATACTGAACTATTAGTTTATCATTCTACAAGTAGTTTTTTTTTTTTTTTTTTGAACAGCAAAGTATATGCAGTAATAAAAGCTGTCCTTTTACATTAATCATTCTTCAGGTCAAGAGAAAGTTCCACAGACCTTGACATACATGGGCCACATGAATATTACTGAACACTTACAATGTGACATACCTAAGGCTCGATGTTAGGGCAGGGAATTCTGTGGGCCAATTGGCAAATTTTTAAGTTTGTTTACTTATTTTGAGAGAGAAAGGGTGGGGGAGAGACAGGCAGCACAGCAGGGGAGGGGCGGAGAGAGAATCCCAAGCAGGCTCTGCACGGTCAGCACAGGCCCTACGGGGTCGGGGGAGGTTCCATCCCACAGGCCATGAGATCATGACCTGAGTCGAAATCCAGAGTCAGATGCTTAACTGACTGAGCCATCCAGGTGCCCCATGCACTTTCTAACTTGTACAATCATTCCTTAGTTCTGAAATTGTGTGACTGGAAGGAATTCTGAAAGAAATTTTTCTTCTATGAGCAAGATAGAGGGAAAACTCTTGTAAATAATTCCCAGTGCAGAAACAGAATGAACACATCTGTATCAATGAAACAAAAATAGGCAGCCCCACTCTTGACCCTGATGTAAGTGATTTATTTAAAAAAGTTACTAGGGCACCTGGGTGGCCCAGCTGGTTGGGCATCTGACTTCAGCTCAGGTCATGACCTCATGATTCATGAGTTTGAGCGCCATTTCTGGCTCTTTGCTGACAGCTCAGAGCCTGGAACTGGCTTGGATTTTGGGTCTCTCTCTACCCTTCCCCAAGCCCATGTCCTGTCCTTCTCTCAAAAATAAGCATTACAAAAAAAAAAAAAAGTTACAAGAAAATTACCACTGACTCCCAAGATGTACTTTTTTCTAGAGCTTGTTTCTTAGAAGTAGGTCTATACTTTTCTTACTAAAGTTTTACACTGCTTAGATGAATACTTCTAAAGTTTTAAATAATGATGTATAGGGGTGCATGGGTGGCTCAGTCAGTTGAGTCACTTAGCTTAATTGGTTAGACTGGTGCTGATGAGCTTAGAGTCCTATTTTCTGTAAGCTCAAATTTGTTCCCCTTAGATTAAAAAAAAAACGTTTTCTATACTTTTTATACATTTTCCAATTAAGTGACATTTTGTATGAAAAAATATTTTCTCAGGTTTTCTTCCTTGAGCTTCACAATAAGCCCAGGAGAAAAGCTTGAGAAGTATTTTCATTTCTAGTCTCACTTTACAGATATGGAAATTGATGCTTAATGAGGTTGACTTGACACAGCCAGGAATTTGCTAGGCTGGGTTCTCTGACTTTAAATCACATTCTCTTTCTTCCCTATTCTACTACACAGCAACTCAAAATTGTGGTCTGATTTTCACATTATTTATTTGTCCCAGAAGTGGCAGACACTGCTTACTTTGTGCTCATTGCTGGCTGATTTGAATAGCAATTTGCTAAGTGACTGTGCCTCTCACACTATGACTCAGAATTGCAGTACTTTGTTAACCCCCTCCCTCATGACGGTCTTACACTGCATCGATTTAAGTAATGCAGCTAAGTTTCTTCACCATCTTTACTTATGGAATGTAATCACGGTTAAGAATCAAAGTTCTGGGGCACCTGGGTGGCTCAGTTGGATAAAACGTCTGACTTCGGCTCTGATTATGATCTCACAGTTCATGGGTTCGAACCCTGCATTAGGCTGTGTACTGACAGCTCAGTCTGGAGCCTGCTTTGGATTCTTGCATTTCCCTCTCTCTGCCCCTCCTCCACTCAACACAGTCTCTCCCAAAAATAAATATTAATAAATAAGTAAATAATCATGTATAGAACTAGTCGGGGTTTTTTTTTCATCAACATTCTTGGGAAGATTGACAAATTTTTACTTCATGGGCATTGCTGACTGCTTCAGTACCATAGTTATAAAATGGATTTTGAACCTGCAGGGGAGCTTTATTTGAAAGTTTTGGGTCACTGACAGTATAGAAGACATGTTATATTGAAGCTGATCTCATTGCCTGGGAAACGAATGTGCCAAAGGAATCATTTCAACATAATCTACCATTCTGGAATTTGAGGTACTGACCTGTCTCTATATAAATCAAATTTAATTTTATTTCCAGGTTTATAGAAACATACCCTAAGACATGTGTGTAGACAGAAACATAGTTTGTGTTCTACTTATATATCTAGAATATAAAATATTTCCAACATCAAAAGGAGAATTGTATTATTACAGTACGTCAAGCACAGTCATGAATGCAGCATTTTAACTTCAAAAATTATCAAACACAACTTAAGCCACAAAACCTCCTATAATGGATTGCCTATATTGGCCATTTATGATAACATAAATGGTACTTCAGACACAGCTATATTTAAATAACGACATTTCTTTTATTGCTATATTACATTCTGCCCCAAATCTGTGCCTTGTAAAAGCCAGTCATTTTAGATCTCACAAATTCACACAAAATTGTCACTGAATGCTTAAGTGTAGAATTATCGGTCCATTGACTAAGCTTACTTGTTTTCACTGGAAGCTCTGGGTCAATAAATACAAGTATCCTTTTTACCAAAAGCTTTAAAATGAAAGTTAATTAAAAGTTAATTTGGTGAAAGCTACCAAACATTCAAAGTAATAAAACCAGTGCTTCTCAAGGAAACGAGAAAAAAATTCCAGGCAAATATCCCTGAATGAACACAGATGCAAAAATCCTCAACAAAATATTAGCCAACTGAATTCAACATTAAAAGGATTATGTATCTTGACCAAGAGGGATTTACTGTAGTATCTGCAAAACGAAATGATATACTGTATTAAAATGGAAGATGAAAATCACAATGACACACAGAAGACATCTGATAAAATTCAATTTCCGTTTTTGATAAAAGCTCTCAACATAGTGGGTATAGAGGGAACATACCTCGGTAACAAAGCCATATAGGACAAGCTTACAGCTAACACTATACTCAACATTCAGCCCTAAGATTGGAAACAAGACAAAGATGCTCACAATGCCCACTTTTAGTATTAGAGGTCCTAGGCAGAGCATTAGGCAAGAAATAAAATGCATCCAAATTGGAAAGGAAGAAAATTGTCATTATTTGCAGATGACATGATGTTGCATGGAAACCCTAAGGACTCCACCAAAATCTCTTAGAAACAATCAATGAATTCAACAAAGTTTTAGGATACAAGATCACTATACACCAAGTCTGTTGCATTTCTGTATGCTAATACAAGGAAAACAATCCTATTTACAAATGCATCCAAAAGAACAGAATAGCTAGGAGTAAATTTAACCAAAGAGGTAAGACTTGTACAATGAAAACTCCATACTATTCATGAAAGAAATTCAAGATAATAGCAACAAATGCAAAATATTCCGTGCTCCTGAATTGGACACATACTATGAAAATGTTCACACCATCTAAAGCAATCTACAGATTTAATGTAATCTCTATCAAAATTCCAATATTTTTCAGCAATAAAACAAGCAACCCTAAAGTTTTTATGAAACCACAAAATACCCCAAGTAGCCACAGCAATCTTGAGAAAAAATAAAGCTGTAAACAACATGCTTCCTAATTTCAAACTATACTACAATGCTGCAGTGATTCAAACAGTATGGTACTGGTATAAAAACAGACACAGCTCAATGAAACACAATACAGAGCCCAGAAGTGAACACAAGCATATATCTCTAATTTATGACAAAGTAGCCAAGAATGTACATGGGAAAAAGACAGTCTCTTCAATAAATGACATTGGGAAAACTGGACAACTACAAAGAATGAAACCTCATCCCCCTTCTTGCACCATATACACAAAGCAGCTCAAAATGGATTAGAGACTTTAAAGTGAAACCTAAAACAAAATTCCTAGAAGGAAACATAGGCCATAAAGTCCTTAAGGTCAGTCTTGACAATGCAGATCTGTCACCAAAGGCAATGAAAGCAAAAGCAAACAAGTGGAACTACATCAAGCTAAGAAGCTTCTGCACAGTTAAAAATCAACAAAGTTAGAAGGCATTCTATGAATGGGAAAAACATTTGTAAGTCATACATATGGGACTAATATCCATGATATATAAAGAACTCCTACAACTCAATAATGAAAAACAATTGGATTAAAATTTAAAGGTCTGAATAGACATTTTCCTCAAGACAACATACATATAGCCAACAGGTATATAAGAAGGTATTCAACATCACTCATCACAGAAACACAAATCAAAACCACAAGGAGATATCACCTCAACCTGGTAGAATGGTGTTTACCAAAAGGATCAGAAATAATCAAGGTTAACTAGGATGTGGAGGCGGGGGGGCAGGGGAATCACCCTTGTATGTTGTTGGTAGGAATGCAAATTTGTGCAACCACTATAGGACGAGTCCTCAAAATCTAAAAATAGAAATACCATATGATCCAGCAATTCTACTTCCGGATATTTATGCAAAGAAAATGGAAACATGAATTCAAAAAGACATGCACTCCGTGTTTATTACAGCATTATTTACAACAGCCAAATTATGTAAACAGCATAAAGTGTCCACTAACGGATGAAAGGATAAGCAATACACACACACACACACACACACACACACACAGTATTCAGCCATTACAAAGGAAATCTTCCCATTTGTTCCAATATGGATGGACCTTGAAGGCATTATGCTAAGTGAATTAAATCAGAAAAAGAAACACCAAACTAATTTCATTCATGTGGAATCTTTACTAAAAAAGTTAAAAATTCAGATACCAAGAACAGGTAAGTGGTTGCTAGTGGTAGGGTTGGGTGAATTGAATGAAAGGAATAAAAAGTGTACTAATTTAAAGAAAAAAGGTAAAGAATATACAAGGAAATAATCATACACAATGAAGTAAAAGCAGGTTATTTAGATCTTTAGTGATAGGAGATTGATACATTTCTGGAATAGTTTTCTAGAAGCTTATGAAGGATGAGGTGGACTGAACTGATAAGGAGTTTATAGTTTTATTTTCCCAGAAAGACTGAAGCCAAGATTAGGGATGGCCAAGGAGTTTAAGGATTCTTAGGGAGTGCTCTTTGGATCATCATCTGAGAATGGAAGGGAAGAATGTAGATCTGGAGAGGGAAACTGGACTCCTGATACAATGGCCTCAGCGGACTTCAAGTAAAGTCTGCAGTCCTTGCATAACTTCAGGAACTGTCCCTTATTGGGAAATCAAATGGGCTTTTATAACTTAAGCAGTCACTGAATGCAGGCTGCCTGGGATCGGTTTGGGCCTTAGACAACGGGGCTCTCTCCATTTGAAGGGAATTCCTAGAAAGTGTTGATAAGTGGAGGGTTAAGAGCTGGTAGTACTGCCAGCAACAGCCTGGGAAATTGATCCTTTACTTCTGAAGGGCAATGGAGCAGGATCCACTCTAGTGGCCTCTTGTACTATTAAAAATGAATCTGAATGGTCTAAGTCATGAGCAACATTTAGAATAATGGTGGGCTTTTCCCAAAAAAAAAAAAATTTAAGAGGAAAGGTAACATAATTACAGTTTTTATCATCCTTCAGTTCTTGAAGGTGCATCTGCAATCTTCAACCTACCATATTATCCATTTTAGAGCCCCTTCAACTCTTCAGTTTGTAAGTTCCCCCATCCAAATGGCTTACTTGACACAATAAAGCAGATCGTCATTCCTCAAGGGTTTGAGCCTCCTCACCATAACTTTCTCAAGACATGGCTATTGCACTTATCCCTTTACCATTAGGCTGGAGCAACTGAGTACCAAGAAATACCCAGTTGGATCATTTGATTCCGAATACATTCCTGTCAACCTCCATGTGTAACATCAGCCCTACACCTCCTCTTTCTGAATTACCCTCGTGAGGAGGACAATTCCTCTTCTTGCTTTCTATTTTCTTAACATAAGGAGTTCAAAGTGCCCAGATGGCAGGTTAAAATTCAATGGCAACCTTCCTGGGACTCCTAATGAAAGTATTTCCCTTTGAGAAAACAGGATCTCTAAACCTACAGAGTACAGAGCCATGGGGGAAAGAAATTCCCCAAGTGAGTTACTGGAAATGATGGTCAGTGAGACTTTTACTACTTCCACCTCTTGGTTCTTGGACCTATGTACTTCATGTGTTGGGGGTTTAGCTTCATAAGATTATTGATTTAGGAAGTATACTGGTTCCTGTAAAAAGGGGTCGGTTTTCACAGGATATCCTTTCTAAGCAGGTCATTAGCGGATTTATCATTCCAGCACATCAGCAACTTCTAGACAGTGTGGGACAGACAACACCTCTGGATATCATGGTCATGAACCAATTGCTGAGGTGGATTTCTTGGTCTGATTAAAGGTTGCAGCTGATCCATTGGTAGTATATCAGCCATCTGCAAGCCCTTTAATAGTGGCACTTCCTGAGGATTTGCAGGAAGGAAAAGAAAAATGTGCAAACATTTTGCAACTTTTCTAGTCAAAATTAATTCTGAGTTAAAAGCAGTCTACTATGTTGCCTCACCACCAAGTAGCTGGTGAGGCTATTACTCAAAAGGATGATGCCGTAACAAGGGTCCAGAGCTGATTTGTCTGGCAGGTTGAACATTTGGCTAACGCAGTAGAGAAGGTTGGCCAATAGGAACCACGATGGTGACTCCGTCCATATTCGTGTTGCACAGTAACAAAGTCTGGATGACTTGGATGGTTAGTGCCTACTCCATGATGAATGCCCTCTGATAGGCATTGCCACGAAATAACAATGATCTTCCAAAGGTCCACTCAGATTCCTCTACCCAAGGATTTCTTGGCTCCCAATCTTCTGATCTCCCTGAGCAAGCCCTTCACTATACATTGGTTTATTCTCATTATTACTTATACATTTTTACCTCAGGTCACTTCTCTTTTCCAAGTGAAACGGAAGGTCAGGTATACTGTCAAGACTTCTGCCAACCCAGAGGATCTTCCATCCCTGCTAGTTTTCAAGGATGACCCTGAGTCGGACTGTACCACAACTATGTTTTATCTCAGTTTACCCGCATGCATTGAATGAACTCACATTTGTATAAATTCACATTTGAACCAAGATTATTTTCCTTCTCCAGCTTGACATGAGACTCTTCCCCATTATGGTAAATGTATAGGCCCTCTATCATGGATTTGCTCAGCCACTGTCCAGGGGCTATGAAGAACAATGTGATTTCAGCCATGATCTTCTTGCTTAGTCATGTGCCAGAGGTCACTGTAAAAAGTGACCTTAGATCAAATTCTGAGGCAGAGTCAGAAAAATCTAATAGTTATAAGTTGTCACTTAACTATGCCTTTTCCAAGTTGGCACCAAGTCCTTTACTGAAGGGCTTTCTGACCTATTCATCTCTGTGCCCTCTAATTGGTACCAATATGTAACATTAAATTTTTTTTACATATGACCAATAAGCAGCTAATATTTTTCATCTAAGCCTTCTCTAATTTGTTCACAATTTCCTCTACCTTCTTAAATAATGGAATAGATCTATAGCATCTACTAATATCTCATTTCTGGGTCGGTTTATATTGCTTTTTTTCTCCTTACTTATGGACCGCATTTTCCTGATTCTTTGCATGCCAGGTAATTTTGATAGGATATTGTATATTCTCATTTTTACACTGTTGAGTGTCAGACTTTGTTCTGGAATTAAGTTACTTGTCAGTTTCATCATTCTGAGTTTTACCTGCACTCTTAGTTATTGGAGGACTAGGACATCTTTTAGTATAACCCCACTTTAGCCCCTTTGTGACAGGGTCCCCTTCTTAGAAATATACCTTATATCTTACAGCTCATAAGGTCTTTCCACTCTGGCTGCTAGGTCACAAATTTTCAGCCCTGTGTGAGCTTCAGGAATTGTTTGACATACTTCTTTCCAATAGTTTCTTCTTCTAGTATCAGAAGTTATTATACATATTGAGATCGATACTTAGGAATTCTAAATTCCTTTCACAAATCCTTGGACTCTATATGCCACCTCTTTCTAGGATTCTGCTCTAAAATTATAGCTACCTTGGCCTCCTTAAATTCCTATCTCAATCTCTTCAACTCAGCACCCCCACAAGATGCTGGTAAGGCACTACAACCCTGCATGGTCTCAATCATGATCTCTAAGTAGCAAGCTAAGGCAACTGTAGGGCCTACCTCTTCAGATTCCTCATCTAAGGCCTTCATTCCTGGCTTTGCCTGCTTCCACCATTGTCTGAAGTCATCATTTCATATACTTTGTCTAGATCCTTAGTTGTTAAAGTTGGAAGGTTAATTAGGTCTGTATTATGTCTGAAAGCTATAATCTAGACAATAAAATTTAAATATAATCATTCTATCACTGAAAGTCATCAAATGCCAAGGCACAAATCTAAGCAATTATTTAGAAATCCTTTACAAAAGTCATAAAACATTAGAAGCCTTAACAAAGACCTAAATCAGAGGAGGAATACACAATGTTCAAATACAGAAAGACTCAAATTGTAAAGATATCAAACCTCTCCAAATTAACTTACAGCCTTAATGCAATGTGATTTAAAATGATTGTATTTTTATCATGGATTTTGACAAAATCATTCTAAGGTGTCAAGGTGCAAAGGACAAAGTATATCTAAGACATTCTCGAAGAATAACAAGGAATTAAGATTTACTCTCTCAGAAACCAAGAAATATTTTAGAGTTACTTGAATCACTACAGAAGGACACTGGCAGAACAGGTATCAAAAAGGCCAACAGAATATAATATGCCCACACATATATGTACACTTGATTTATGACAAGAATCTACAATTTCCAGATCAAGAGTCACATGATCTACTGACTGAGCCAGGCAGGTACTCCCTTTCTTTTTGTTTTAGAAATTGAAATGAGGTTTAAGTTGTATAGGATGGGAAATGTGACTAGAAGTCACCACAAGGGAATCTTCTTGTTTACAATCTGTTTTTTTTTTTTTGACACTGATGGTCAAGATATTAGAAATAGGTTTACTTCAAGACCACTCACTGAATAGCCTAGTTATGGATTTATGCACTTAATGGGTCTCTTGCATTTCAGTTAGAATTTTAAAAAGGAGGAAGACCAAGAAGAGGAACTTAGAGGAAGAGAAAGTTTGCCACACCTAATAAAAGATTTAAACCAAAGGTACTTACCAATCTGTGTGCAGAAGAAATTTTAAAAGCCCTGCATAATTTTCAGTGTAGTAGAAATCAGGAGAAGTTCTCAAATACCTCAAGACTGAAGATGACTACAAGGTCATCTCCAAAGAAAGTTGAGACCTGTATTTTTAAACTTTGGACTGTAGAAGATAAAAGCATAACAACCTCAAATTTCTAAAAGAAAATTATCTTCAACCTGGAATTCTACAATGAAACAAACTGTCCCCATCATAGATGCAAAATACATTTTCACAAATGACAGCACCTTCAACAAAGCAATGAAAACCTGGGATGATGGTTGTTTAGTTCGCTTTGTGTCTTATATCATTTGGGTTACTAGAGTACAATGTCATAGACTGAGTGGCTTATCAACAACACAAATTTGTTTTCCATAGTTCTGGAGTCTGGGAAGTCCAAAATCAAGGTACCAGCAGATTCAGAGACTGGGGAGAGCCCACGTCCTGATTTGATAGCCATCTTTTCATTACAACTTCATATGGCACAATGTGCAAAGGGCTCTAAGGAATCTCTTTTATAAGGGCACTAATTGCATTTCTGAGAATGGACCTATTCAACTTCCAAAGACCCAACTTCCAACTACCATCAAATTGGGGGAAAATGTTTTAACATATGAATTTGAGAGGACACAGAAGAATTCAGTCTGTAGCACTTTGAAAGTAGTTCTATTAGGACTGAACCTCAGTGGCTCCAGAACGGTTATTTTAAAAGACATTGGCTGGTAGACAGGTTACTGAATGTAGAAGGAAAAAATAAAATAAAAAGATGGAAGATCTCATCATATACACAATCAATTCTCAAATTTTTTACAAGGTAAAATAATTGAAAAATTAGGAAATTTAAGAAAACCAAATTGAAACAAAAAAACAAATAGAAGTATTGGAAAGTCATGATGTATATATGAGCCAAAGTAAAATATGTCATTATTTGGAACAATGGAATATAATTTGTCCTTAATGTTAGAAATATTTTCCTAGTGTCATTCTTGTCCTGACACAGGACCTTAGATAAACATGTTTTTTACTTCTTTATATTTTTCAATGAGGAGTATTTGGTAAGATTCATGTTAATTCTTATCTTTGTAATCTTTAGAAATTATCTATGGCCCAAGAACTAAATAAATATGTAATCATTCCTAAAGAAAAAAAGATTACCCCAAGAAGAGTATAGGAAGCTACAAATTTTAAAAAATGAAGTGGGGAGGGGCGTCTGGGTGGCTTAGTCGGCTGAGTGTCCGACTTTCGCTTAGGTCATGATTTCGCGGTTCGGGAGTTTGAGCCCCACATCGGGCTCTGTGCTGACTGCCAGCTCAGAGCCTGGAGCCTATTTCAGAGTCTGTGTCTCCTTCTCTCTCTGACCCTCCCCTGCTCATGCTGTCTCTCTCTCTCCTAGAAATAAATAAAAATATTAAAAAAAAATGAAGTGGGGAATGGTCAGGAGATGTTACAAATATATTAATATTCATATCAATTATGAGAGAATAAGGGGAAGAGGTCCAAAATGGTGGTATAGGAAAACTCTGAACTCACTTTCTCCATGGACACTCTGAATTTACAATCTCATATAGAGTAATTCCTCCTGAAGAAGGGCTGACTTAACAGCTGACTACACAAGGATAGAACACAAGAGAAAAGCAGGTCAGACAAGACACTAGGTAATGACAGGACTATCACCTTCAACACGGAGACCTGCAGTAGGGAAGGATAGCACAGAGGGACCATGAGTATGTTTGCTTACCCAGGGGGACAGGGAAAAAAGCTATGATTTAAAGGGCAACTAGACTAGAAGTGAGCTAATTCTAGAATATCTGCCAAATGACAGGGCAACTACTGAAACATTCTCCAGGGTTAGAGGTGCTAGTAAGTGGCAATGGTTATGTTCCCCTGGGCATCTAAACAACCATTCCCCCAAAGGAGGCCCCCTTAACCCATGCCCAAAGTCCAGCCGTCCTACCACAGAAGCTCTGGTGTGACATGAACCGGGACACCCCCCAAACCATGCCCATTGCAATTGTAAATACCTATTCATTCAACATAAGAGCACATGAATTATATAAAGCAAATATTAAAGACAAAGGGAGAAATTGGTAGTAATACAATAATAGCAGACTTTAATTCCCCACTTCCATCAATGAATAGATCATTCATACAGGAAATCAATAAGGAAACAGTGGCTTTGAATGAAATCTTAGCCCAGATGGACTTAACAGAAATTTATAGAATTTCCAGAAACAATAGAATACATTCATTAAGTACATAGGAAACATCCCCCAAGAGAAATCACATGTTAGGCCACAAAAACAAGTCTCCATAAATTTAAGACTGAAATGGATCAGGCATCTTTTCTGACCACTACTGTATGAAACTAGATGTTACAAGAACAAAAGTGGAAAAAAGAGGCTAAGCATGCAACTAAATAACCAACAGGTCACAGAAATCAAAGAGGAAATAATAAAATACATGGAGACCAATCAAAATAGAAACAATGACATAATATCTTTGAGACAAAAGGAAAAGTTAGAAGATGGAAGTTTATGGTGAGAAGGTCTACTTCAAGAAATAAAAATTTCACATAAGCAATTTAACCATATCTTTAAAAGAACTAGGAAAGGACAAAGTCCAAAGTTAGCAGAAGGAAGGAAATAATAAAGATCAAAGCAGGAATAACTGAAAAAAAGCTAAAAACAAAACAAACACAAAAGATGAATGGAACCACGAGTTGGTTCCTTGAAAAGATAATCAAAGTGGATTAACCTTTAACCAGACTCATTAAGGGGGCAAAGAGGGAAGGACTCTGAGAGGTGCCTGCGTGGCTTAGACAGTTAAACGTCCACTCAATTACAGCTCAGGTCATGATCTCCTAGTTCCGGAGTTCAAGCCCCTCATCAGCCTCTGTATTGACAATGATGAGTCTGCTTAGGATTCTCGCTCGCGCGCGCTCTCTCTCTCTCTGCCCTTCTCTAATCCCCTACTCAAAAATAAACACTTAAATATTTAAAAAATGGGGTGCTTGGGTGGCTCAGTCAAACATCCAACTTAGGTTCAGGTCATAATCTCATAGTTCACGAGTTCTAGCCTTGCATTGGGGTCTCTGCTGACAGTTCAGAGCTTGGGACCTGCTTCAGATTCTGTGTCTCCCTCTCTCTCTCTCTGACCCCACTTATGTGTGCTCTCTCAAAAATAAAGAGTAGGGGCGCCTGGGTGGCTTAGTCGGTTAAGCGTCCGACTTTCGCTTAGGTCATGATCTCGCGGTTCGTGGGTTCGAGCGCGTCGGGCTCTGTGCTGACGGCCAGCTCAGAGCCTGGAGCCTGTTTCAGTCTGTGACTCCCTCTCTCTCTGACCCTCCCCTGCTCACGCTGTCTCTCTCTCTCCTAGAAAGAAATAAAGCATTAAAAATTAAAAATAAAATAAAATAAAATAAAGAGTAAAAAAATTAAAATAAAATAAAAATTTTAAAAAGGTATAAGAGGACTCAAAATCAGAAAACAGACCACCACAGAAATACAAAAGATTGTTAAGAGACTACAACAAAAAAGTATATACTAACAAGTTGAACATCCTGGAAGAAATGGATAAATTTGTAGAAACATACAATCTTCCAAAACTGAATTAGGAAGAAATAGAAAATCTGAACACACTGATTACAAGCAATCAAATTGAATGGATAATAAAAAAGCAAAAACAAAAACAACTCCTGAACAAAAGTCCGGTATCAAACGGCTTCACAGGTGACTACTATCAAACATTTTAAAAAGAGTTAATACCGATCTTTCTCAAACTACCCCAAAAATTTAAGAAGGAATACATCCAAATTCATTCTATCAGACCAATGTTACCCTGATACCAAAAGCAAAAACACGGTCAGAAAGAAACTACAAGCCAATATCCCTGATGAATATAGATGCAAAAGTCTAAAAATATTAACAAATCGAATTCAACCATACATTAGAAAGATCATTCATCATGATCAAGTAGGAGTATTCTGGGGACAAAGGGTGGCTCAGTATCAATAAATCAATGTGATATACCACATTAAAACAACAAAGGTTGCACCTCTATATTCCTCAACAGATGCAGAAAAAAACATTTGTAAAACTATCAGTTTATGATAAAAACTCTCAACCAAGTGGGTTTAGAGGAAACATACTTCAACATACTAAAGGTCATATATGTAAATACTAGCATGATACTCAGTGGTGAAAAACTGAGAGCACTTCTAAGATCACAAACAAGACCAAGATATCCACTCTCACCACTTTTATTCAACATAATACCGTAAGTCCTAACTGCAGAAGAAATAAAAGGCAATCAAATTGATAAGGGAGAAAACTTCTATTTGCTGATAGCATAGTACTATATATAGAAAACCCTAAAGCCTCCATCAGAAAACTATTAGAATAAATCAGTTAAGTTTTAGGATAGAAAAATTGATATAAAGAAATCCATTGCATTTCTATACAACAGTAATAAAGTAGAAGAGAATTTAAGAAAATAATCCCATTTATAAATGTATCAGAAAGAAAGTGCCTAACACTAAATTTAAAAAAGGAAATGAAAGACTGGTATACTGAAAACTAAGACAATGGTGAAAGAAATTGAAAAGGATAAAAATGGAAAGACATACCATGCTCATGGATCAAAAGACTATTGTTAAAATGTCCATATTACCCAAAAACAATGTAGAGATTTGATGTAATCCCTATCAAAATTCCAACAATATTTTTCACAAATCTAGAATAATCCTAAAATCTGTATGGAAATACAGAAGGCCCAAGTAGCCAAAATGATCTTAAAAAATAAGTTGGAAGTATCACAATACCAGATTTCAAGACACGCTACAAGTTTATAGTAATCAAAATGGTATAGTATCAGCACAAAAACAGACATGTCGATCAGTGGAATAGAATAGAAAAGCGAGAAGTAAACCCACATTGGTATGGTCAATTAATGTGTGACAAAGGAGTCAGGAACATAATATGTGGGAAAGACTCTCTTTAGTAAATGGGGCTGGGATGGCCAACAGTTATATCCAAGAGGAGGAAACTAGACCACTTGTTTATACCACACACAAAAATTAGTTCAAAAGGGATTAGAGACCTAAATATAAGCTCTGAAACCATTAAATTCCTAAGAACATATACACAGGCTGTATTCTTTTGTACATCAGCCTTAGCGACATTTTTCTAGATATGTATCCTCGAGCAAGGGAAACAAAAGCAAAAATTAAAAAGTTTGCACAGTGAAGGAAAGCATCGGGACAAAAAGGCAGCCTACTAAATAGGACAAGATAAATGCAAATGATAGATCTAATAAAGGATTAATAGCAAAAAACACAGGAGCTAGAACTCATCCCCCTCCCAAATAATCCAATAAAAAATGGGCAGGGACACCAAGGTGTCTCAGTTAAGGTTCCGACTTCAGCTTCAGGTCATGATCCTGCAGTTCACGAGTTTGAGCCCCACATTGGGCTCTGTGCTGACAGCTTGGAGCCTGGAACCTGCTTTAGATTCTGGGTCTCTCAGACCCTTCCCCTCACCACCCATGCTCTGTCTCTGAAAAATAAAAACATCTAAAATTTTTTTAAACTTAAAAAAAAATGAGCAGAGGATCTGAAAAGACATTTTTCAAAGACAACATGCAGATTGCCAGCAGACACAAAAAAAGATGTTTATCACTAATTCAGAAATACAAATCAAAACTACAATGAAATATTATCTCACACCAGTCAGAAAGGCTACCTTTAAGAAATGAAAACAGCAAGTGTTGGTGAAAATGAGGAGAAATGGGAATCCTTGTGTATGGTTGGTAGAAATGTAAATTGGTACAACCACTGTGGAAAACACTATGGAGATTCCTCAGAAAATTAATAGAAATAACACACCATTTAGTAATTGTACTACTAGATATTTACTCAAAGTAGAAATGCTAATTCAAGAATATATATATATGCCCTTACTTATTGCAGATTTTCTATAATATCCAAGATATAGATGCTACTGAAGTATCCTTGGATAGATGAATGGATAAAGATGTGATAGACACACAAACACAGACACAGAAATATTACTCAGCCATAAAAAGTAATGAAATCTTGCCATCCACAGCAATGTGGAAGGATCTAGAGAGTATTGTGCTATGAAAATCAGAAGGATAAATACTGTAGGATTTCATTTATTTATTTTTTTAATTTATTTCTAGGAGAGAGAGAGCGAGCGAGCATGAGCAGGGAAGGGTCAGAGAGAGAAGGAGTCACAGACTCTGAAACAGGCTCCAGGCTCCGAGCTGGCAGTCAGCACAGAGCCCGACGCGGGGCTCGAACCCATGAACCGCGAGATCATGACCTAAGCGAAAGTCGGACGCTTAACCGACTAAGCCACCCAGGCGCCCCTGTAGGATTTCATTTATATGTGGATTCTAAAAAGCAAAATACTGGAAAAAACAGACTCATAATTACAGGGAAACTGGTGGTTGCCAAAAGAAGAAAGGTAGGTGAAGAGTGAAATAAGTGGATTAAGAGCTACTTCTAGTTATAAAATAAGTGAGATGAAAAGCACATCACAGGGAATGCAGTCAAAAATGTTGCAATGTTGTATGGTGACAGATGGTAACTAAGTGTGGTGAGCATTTGGGTGACGTACAGAATTGTCGAATCAGTATGTTGCATACCTAAAATATAATACGGTCAACTAAACTTCAATTAAATAAGAACGTTTAAAGGGAGATTAAACTGGGAACAGAATATGTATCACCTATTTTTACAAACTTATCAATTGAAATCCTAAAAGTGATTTAAGATTTTCGTTGCATGGGCTTGAGGCAAGAGGCAAAGTGGCAAATCAATAGTTGCACCTTCAGCTTTCATAGCAGGAGGCAAAGACAATGGGCAAATCTATTATGAAAGAGCTCTATATGCATATCTTTTTGAAATAAGGCCAGTACCATCAGGATAACCAATAACAGATATGGTTAAATGAAGTTGGCTCTCGGCACTCAAAGTTATAAAGGGAGTGGGAACTACCGATTTTGAATGTATTCTTGGATACTATTGTTTTACATATTAAAATAAATTGTAACTTTAGGTTTTTCTGTGTTCTATTTAATTGGAAACATTTAATAGTACTTCAAATAATCCTATCTTTTTCTGTTTTTGTATTTTCTCTGAAATTACCAATTTTCACTCTTAGGGTAGTAAGAAGGTCATGTCCTTGGCTGATTTTAGGATTAGGACATGGCCCCAAACTCTTTCAATTCCCTCTCCAAATTAGCTAATCATCTTCATGCTTTAAGAAAATTGTGCCATCTTGCTGCCTGGTAGTTTTATGAATGGCCTTTTGGCTCAATTAGCACTTCGATACTCACTTCGTCCTCTTTGGGGGGTAGAGGAGAATTAAGCAAAGTCAAAAGCTGAGACCTCTGAGTTTGCCAATTCTTGTTTCAACCAAATGATTATGATTTGATTCTCTGCACCCAGCTGCTGTGATGGTCCTTTTTACGAAATTTAATCAGTCAGACCTATCAATTAGCCGTTGATGTGAAAAAGGGAAACTGAAAAGAATCATTTGAGATCCACTAAAGCTAAACTCCTATTCATTATATGCTGATTCCTCCTCACAGTCTGAGCTGGCATTCCATAAAGCATTAAATGACCTCTATTTCTTCAGTCGAGAATGATTTCTCTATAAATTTCCAGTAAATAAGTTGCAGTTTAGAAGAAACCAGGTAGAATTTATAGTTCTAAGACTAAAATATATGCAGCAGTTTACCAAATGAGTGACCCTGGTATATCCAAAGAAGACAACACAGTTTACCAAAATGGTTGCTTTCCTTTATGTATCAGGAGATGTTACATTGGCACATTGCTTCAAAGATAAAGACATTTTTCTCAATGAAGGGGCTGTTTTTTAAAAACGGATTTTACTGAAAACTTTTACAGGTCATTTGTTTTGTTCACTGCAGAGGTAATTCTTGGGGTCAGACACAGTGTGCTAGTGATCAATGGCATTTCCAACTAATGTTGTAAAGTGCATTTCTGACACATTTCCAGTTGTTTCCATTTTGTATAATAGCATCACGCACATTCAGCATAAGAACAGATTGCTCATTAAATGGGCTATCAATCTTTGGTTAGGTACATTTAAAAGATGTTGAGGAAATTGCATCCATAATGATGTAATTTCTCAAATGTTACTTTTCCTCTTCCTTGTAGTGCTACTAGTATTGAAATTGGCAGAGTATCTGCATTGTCCACATAGTATTTCCCGAAGATAGGATCCTTCAAATTGAAAATCACACCTAGCATGTTTATAAACTTATGGAGGACTTAAGGAGAAATTTCAACATTTACTATTAATGTACATTTTATGAAAACTCCATTAAGGTGTCACAATGCAACATAAAATAGTCAAACATCTTAAACTATGTAGTTACAGTTATTCATTTACTGAACTTAATTCATTCATAGCATAATAGTTCATAGAAGTTACTTGTGTAAGGGTGTCTGTGTTTGAATATTGGCTCTGAATTACAAATAGTGTGGACACTCAGTTGGGATCATCTGCAATACAGAGGACAATAATTTACCTACGTCACAGGTTGTAATATTAAAGGAGTAATATGTAACACCATGTAAACCCTGTAAAACAGCACACAAATTATGTAAGTGCTATTATTCTTTCTTCATTCATACATTTATTCAACAAATAGTTATTGTGAATCTATCATTCAATAATAAAAATTTCAGACATTTTGAGAATCTCAAGATATGTTTGAGGTTATAGATTTCAGAAGTAGCCAAGTATTCATGAAGTGACAATTGTGTATAAAAAACAGGTATTTCAGGTATAGAAAGAGGTCTAAGATGTACTGCTAAATGGGAAAATATTGCTGTTTATCATAAGTGAATAGAAATATAGCACATGTGGAAAGAGACTAAGGCGGGGGGTGGGGAGTAACACATACATCACAGGGGTATTTAAAGGTAATAATGACTTAGTCGATTCTGTGTCTCATTTCACCATTTCTCAAATGACTTATCCACCATGTCTTTAGTGAAAGTTCCTAAAAAAAAAAAAAAAAAAATCTCAAGTCCTAGAAAAATAACCTACAAAGACTAAATCATGAATAGAAAAATCTGAACAGACCAATGACTAACAAGGAGTCTGAATCAGTAATAGAAAGCATCCCCCAAGTCCAGGACCAGATGGCCTCACTGGTGAATTCTACTATACATTTTAAAAAGAATGCCAGTCTTAAATGCTCCTAAAAATATGTATAAGAGGGAAATAATGGCATATTAATTTCATCAGGCCAGGACTAGCCTGATACCAAAAGTCAGACAAAGACACCACAAGAAAATTATAAGCCAGTATCTATAATGAACATGCAACAATCTTCAATGAATGATCACCAGACTGAACTCAACCACAAATTAAAAGAATCCTATACCACAGTAAGTGAGATTAGTTTCAGGGATAACATTATATACAAAATCAAACTGATACACATTTGATTTTGGTATCTCAATAGATGCAGAAAAATAAATTATTAAACTTCAACATCTATTTAGGATTGAAAAAAAACTCAACAAAGTCTGTATAGAGGGGATGTACTCCAACATAATAACGGCCATATAGGACAAGCCCACAGCTAATACAGACTTAACCATGAAAAACAAAGCTTTTTTCTAAGATCAGGAACAAGAAAAGGATGCTTACTTTTACCACTTTTATTCAGCACAGTACTGCAAGTCCTACCCAGCGTAATTAGGCAAGAAAAAGAAAGAATCTAAATTGGAAAGCAGGTATGCAATACTAGTCCTCACTATTTGCAGGGGACTTACTGGCATGTTCCTTTTTATTGCACTTCACAATAATGTGCTTCATAGATCCATTTTTTACCCATTGAGGTTTGGGACAACCCTCCATGAAGGAAATCTGGCAGCACGGTTTTTCTAACAGCATTTTCTCACTTTGTAGAATTTCTGTAATCCTTGAAACATTTAAAACTTTTTCATTAATATATTTGTTATGGTGATAAGTGATCACTGATGCTCTAATTGTTTGGGGGCGCCACAAACTGCACCCAATAAGGTGGGGAACATAATCAAACACTGTATGTATTCTGACTCTCCATCAACTGGCAGTTCCAGGTCTCTTCCTCTCCTCAGGCTTCCCTGTGCCCTGAGACCCTATAATATTGAAATCAGGCTAATTAATAACCCTACAATTGCCTCTAAGTGTTCAATTGAAAGGAAGAGTTGCACATATCTCCCTTAAATCAAAAGTTAGAAATTAGGGAAGAAGACATATTGAAATTTCATATTGGCACAAGAGGCCTAGCTTTCATTCTAACAGTTGGTCAGCTTGTGCATACAAAGAAAATGTTTTTGAAGGAAATTACAAGTGCTATTTCAGTAAACGAATAAGGTCAAAAATCCTTATTGCTGATAAGAGAAAGTTTTAGTGGTCTAGATGGAAGATAAAACCACCTACAATATTGCCTTAAGCCTAATACAGAGATAGGCCCTAATGCTATTTAATTCTATGAAGGCTGAGAGAGATGACAAAGCTACAGAAAAAGCTTGAAACTAACAGGAGTTGGTTCATGAGTTTTGGTAGAAGAAACCATCTCTGTAACATAGAAGTCCAGGGTGAAGCAGCAAGTGCTGATGTAGAAGCTACAGAAAGTTATCCAGAAGGTCGAGCTAAGATGAGCAATGTGGCTACACTAAACAACGGTTTTTCAATGTAGATGAGGCAACTTTCTGTTGGAAGAGGCCCTCTAGGACTTTCATAACTGAAGAAGAGATGTCAATGCATGGCTTCAAAGCTCCAAAGGACTGGCTGGTACTGTTAGGAGTTAATGCAGCTGATGACTTTAAATTGCAGCCAACGGTGGTCATTTGCTATTCTGAAAATCCTATGGCCCTTAAGAATTATCCTAGATCTACTTAGCCAATGCCCTATAAATAAAACAAAGCCTGAATGACAGCACATTAGTTTACAACATGGTTTGCTGAATATTTTAAGCTCACTGATAAAATCTACTGCTCAGTGAAAAGGTTCTTTTTAAGATATTACTGCTTATTGAACAATCTACCTGGTAACCTAAGGTCTTTGATGGCAATGAACAAAGAGATTGATGTTGCTTTCATGCCTAACACAATATCCATTCTGCAGTTCATTGATCAAGGAGTAATTCTGACTTTCAAATCTTATTTAAGAATTCTATTTTGTTAGGCTAGAGCTGCCATAGACAGTGATTCCTCCGATGGCTCTGGGCAAAGTTAACTGAAAGAAAAACCTTGAAAGGATTCACCATTCTAGATATCATTAACTGTGGTTTGTGGGAAGGGGTAAAAAAATTTAGTATTCATAAAAATTTGAAAATATTTGATTTCGGGGTGCCTGGGTGGCTTAGTCGGTTAAGCGTCCGACTTTTCGCATAGGTCATGATCTCGCGGTTCGTGAGTTCGAGCCCCGGGTCGGGCTCTGTGCTGACAGCCAGCTCAGAGCCCAGAGCCTATTTCAGAGTCTGTGTCTCCCTCTCTGACCCTACCGTGCTCACGCTCTCTCTCTCTCTCTCTCTCCTAGAAATTAAAAAAAAATTAAAAAAATTTAAAAAAAAAGAAAATATTTGATTCCAATCTTCATGGAGGACTTAGATGTGTTCAGGACTTCTGTGTAGGAGGTTAACAGCAGATGCAGTGGAATTAGCAGAACTAGAATTAGAAGTGGAGCCTGAAGATGTGACTGAACTGCTGCATTCTCATGACAAAACTAACAGGGTAGTTGCTGCTTACAGATGAGCAACGGATGTGCCCTCTTAAAATGAAATCTACTCCTGATGAAGATGCTGTAAAGACCATTGAAATGACAACAAGGGCTTTAGAATATTACGTAACTGTAACTGGTAAAGCAGCACTAGGGTTTAAGAGGATTCACTCCAATTTTGAAAGAAGTTCTACTGAAAGAGTCAAGGGGGCAAGTGCTGTCTTATTTTAAGAAGCTGGCACAGCCAGTCCAGGCGTCAGCAACTACCACCCTAATCAGTCAGCAGCGAACAGTACTGAGGCATGACTCTCCACCAGCAAAAAGATTACAAACTGGTTCCTTTCATGGCTAGCATTTTTTTTTAACAAAATATGTTGTTGTTTTTTTAAGTTTGAGAGAAACCAAGACAATGTGAGTGGGGGAGGGGGGGGAGAGAGAGAGAAAGAGAGAGAGAGAGAATGAATGAATCCCAAGCAGGGTCCTCCCTGCCAGCTGGGGCCCAGCACACGATTTCAACTCATGAAACCATGAGATCACGACCTGAGCCCAAACCAAGAGTTGACCACGTAACCAACCGAACCACCCAGGTGCCCCAACGAAAAAATATTTAGAGTATGTACATTGTGTTTTTAGACATGTTGCTATTGCACACTTAATGGGCTACAGTATAAACTTTTATATGCACTGGAAAAACCAAAAAAATTCATTTGACGCATTATATTGCAGCGGTCTAGAACTGAACCTGTTAGCTAGGAAGTAATGGAGTTACTCAGATCAGAGGCCTGATTATTATCAGAAGCGGGAAGAGGCAAAAATAGGGAAAGAAGGGGTCTGTCTCACAGAACAAGTAGAGATGTCCAGTCACGTGTTGTGTCATATACTCCACATAGAAGCCAGATTGAGTATGATTGGCAATGAGCCCCCAAGTTACCCTGAAGTTACCTTCAGATGATAGTAGTAAAAATCTCTTCCTGTAGGTGGATTTCCCTATTTGTTGAGCATATGACATATGCACTAGCATGCTGATACGCTAAGAATGCACAGTTGAACTAAAGAACCTAACAGAAAACATGTAAGTTCCTTAATGTATCAAGTTCCCTACCCAGTTCCTCCAAACACACTGAATAAAAGCTTCCTGCATTAACCCTAAAGAGAGACAGTGCTTTGAGAGCTATTTCCTGGTCTCACTTGCTTCAAGTAATGAAAACCATTTGCTCAAACCAAAAATGGGGGCTCATCTATTGGCTAATGCTCCCCAAGCAATGAGCCCTTTGCATTCAGTAACAAACTCATGTTATCTCTGAGATATTATTTATAGAGAAAACTCTAAGGACTCTACCCAAACTGTTAGAACCAATCAACAAATTTTGTAAAGTTACAGGATACAAAATCAATATATAAAGACCTGTTGCATCTGTACGCTATTATGTACTAACCGAGAAATTAAGAATACAATCTTGTATTCAACTGCATTTCCCAAAATACCTAGGAATAAATTTAACCAAGGAGGTGAAAGACACTGAACATTTTAAAACACTGATTAGAGAAATTGAAGAGATGGAAAGATCTATGCTTGAAAAATATTGTTACAATGTCCATACTATCCAAAGCAATCTACAGATTCAATGCATTTCTTAGCAAAATTCCAATAGGATTTTTCACAATAGAACAAGTCTAAGATTTGTATGGAACCACAAAAAAAAAAAAACACCAAAATAATATAATTTTGAGAAAGAAAAGCTGGAGCCTTCATAATCTCTGAATTCATATTACAAAGTGATAATAATCAAAACAGTATGGTAATAGTGTAAAAATAGACATACAGATCAATGGAACACAGTCCAAAAATAAAACATCACATATAACCAGTTAATTTATGACAAAAGGGTCAAAAATATAATTGGAAAAGGACAGATCTTTATGCGGTTTTGGGAAAACTGGACAACCAAATGCTTAAGAATGGAACTGGACTACTATCTTATACTACAAGTAAAATTAAATTCAAAATGGATTAAAGACTTGAACAGCAGACTGGACATAAAACTTGTTTTTTTTACATTACTGTAAATACAAGAAAATGTGTTACTACATTAAAGTAAAAAGCTTCTACACAAAAAAAATACAAAGCTCAATAAAATGAAAAGACAATGTATTGAATGAGATAATATTTGCAAATTATGTGATAAAGGATATATAAAATACTGAAAAGCTCATACAACTCAAAATCTGATTAAAAATGCACAGAAGTACTGAGTTACTTTTTTCCAAAGATGACACTCAGATGGCCAGCAGCTACACGAAAATTTGTTCAACACCATGCCTCAGGGAAAAGCAGGAAAAATCAAAACCACAAAGAGCTATCACCTAACACCTGTTAGAATGGCTACTACCAAAAAGACAAGGAAGTCTTGGGGATGTGGAGAAAAGGGAACCCTTTTGCACTGTTGATGGGAATGTAAATTGATGCCACTATGGAAAAGAAGTATGGAGGTTTCTCAAATATTAAAAACTACCAAATGATTTATTCTGGGTATTTCTACCCAGGATTTCTATTTCTGGGTATTTTTCTGAAGAAAATGAAAACACTAACTTGAAAAGACATCTGTACCCCCATGTTATTTATAATAGCCTAGAAAAATGGATAAAGATGTATAAATAAGAGTATCATTCAACCATAACAAAGGAAATCTTGCCATCTGTACCAACATGAACTTCGACGGCATTATGCTAAGTCAGAGAAAGACAAATATCCTATGGTCTCATATGTGGATTGTCAGGGGAAAAAAAGTCATAGATAGGGAGAACAGATTTGTGGTTTCGAGAGGCCGGTGGTGGGGAGTGGGTAAAATAGGTGAACATAGTCAAAAGGTATAAACGTCCAGCCTTAACAATACTAAGAATGTAATATGTAGTGTGGAGACTACAAACACACACACACTGCATCGTATATTTGAAGTTTGCTGGGAGTAGGTATTGACAGTCCTCACCAAAACAAGCAAACAACTATTATGTACGGTGACCCATGTTAACTACACTTATTGTGGTAATCATTTCATAATACAAATATTGAATCATTATATTGTACATCTGAAACTAACGTGTCTCCAAAAAAAAAAATCCCTATTTAAAATACAGACCCATTTAATTGTGGTCCAAAATGTAGTACAATGTAAACTACTGACATTTTGTAAATAATTCCAGTTTTCTGTAATTCAACATATAAAACTCTTTAGTACTGTGAAAAGCAGTTTGATCCCAGGTACAACTCTTTCCCCAAACGTAGGAACTACTTAAATCCAGACTTCCAAGAAATAAATAGTAACCAAGCTCACGGACTTTTGTTACATTGCCTTCACTAAACATGTCCTTGTGTGTTCCCAGTACATCCTTCTCCTTTCTTGAAGCACTTTTACCACCTCTTTGCCCTGAGAACAAGTCTACATGTTGTTCCCACCATTTTAGAGGACCTCATCTTTTCTCTCTTCACCGCTTACCTACCCCTCAGGCTCACCTTCCTTAGGCAAACTCTCATGTTTGTTGATCCTCCCATGAGCCTCGGGACTATTTGGGGGCTCAGGTCCATGACAACCTGGTCACAAACAGGTCAGTGACACCATATAATTACGTGTGAAGAGCTTCAAGAAAATATTGATATATAGTCAAGAAATGCCCTACTAATTATACCAACGTAAAAACAAGTTAAAAGATACTCCTGAGAATTTCAAATAATCACGCAACCACTGGAGGAAGATATTTTTGAGTAAACCAGATGGCGAGCCTGACTTCCACTGCCAACCTTCAGGTAGATATTTGCTCTGGGTAGGTTTAATGCCACCATATTTCAGCCAGTCTGCTTTTTAAGACCAAAAAGGGCATGTTTGGTAAGCTCTGATTTCTATTCAAACACCTGGGCAAACTGCTTTAAATGTCTACTTAGTGATCATACGATTCCCTCACAGATACCTAGGATTCTCATCCATTCAAAATCTAGGCAAGAAATGGTTTCATTATCTTAAACCTCAAAACCTTTTAAAGATCTCTTCACCTGAAATAATTTCCAGCTTTAGTATCTGACAGTTACTTTAGTACCTAGTGTCTCTAGGAGCACAAAAATGCCTTTATTATTTCATGCATTATTCTTTTGTAACATGGATCACTTCTGGGTCTTATTTCTCAACTAGATCACAGCATGCATTTTGGAAGACTCTGCCATGTGATACAAGAAGCACTGGCTTTAGAACCAGAAACATGCCATTGTACTTGCTCAGTGACCTTCAGCAAGTGATTAAATATCTTGGAGTCTAAGTGTCCTCTTATTTAAAAGAATGAGAATATCCATCTCTACATTTAGAAGACCTATTATAGCCCAGGTTTTAAGGGCTCGATATTTATCTCATTCTTGGAGATCAATGACCATATTTTGCATTCCTTTTATTCTCCACAGGTAGTGTCTTGCCATTACTTTGAAACTCAAACATGTGGAATTCATTTTAAGAAAAGGAAATGAGACTCACTAAAGCATGGCAAAGGAATGGAGTATTTTGATATATAACACGAAGTAACGTCCCATTGCTACTGATTAGAGGGAAGCAGCATCGACCACTATGATGCCCATCAATCAGAAATGGGCTGAATTGACTAGATCAAAAACATTAGGCAGCCAATGAGGAAAAAGGCAGAACATTAAACAAATTTAGGTTTTGCCAGAAGTATTTTCGAGTCTCCAACTGGCAGACAACTTGCAAATATTCTCACTGGCGAAAGGACTTTAAGTCACGCAGTTGCCTTCTAAGCCTCATTTATTCATACAAGTTGTGTAATCAATGATAAGACCATTGCAGGAAGAGAAATGTAGATCTTTAAAAGCTGAAGTATATTCGAATGGAAATAAAATGGAGCTTTGCCTTATGCAAAACAGCTTTCTTGATTCAGATCATGCTTCTCACTCCTAGATTATATATCTGTGCACTCAAGATGCTCAACAGGAAGGAGCGATTTGGGATGCTGGAGACCATGAGAAGTGATATAATTAGAATGTGAAGCAAAATTATTTTGAAGGGGGTTCAGTTCTCCTAAGCAGGAAAATTGTTCTGGATGCAAACAAGTGACCTCCCCCTCCATTTTACCCATATTGCTTGGGAAAAATCAATAGTTTGACAATTACAAGTGGAGCCCACCGTTGATCACCAGCAGATATTGACAACTTGTCAGTAGGCATCTAACTGCAGCTTTCTCCTCCCTTTCCAGCACTGATTGCTATGGAATTTGATTTAGAGTTTTTAGAATAAAGAAAACTGTGTGCTAGATTGGAAAAGAAACATGAACTCTTTTGCATTTTAAGGTGATTTTTAATCATCCATAGTCAAAGAATCACACATTGCACATACCTCACATTCTTCTTACCGGCTCCTGAGGCAAATCAGTTAGAATATGTTTTTTTTAGAGAATATCCCATTTTTAAGCTTATTTGAGTGAGTGAGTGAGTGAGTGAGATAGAGAGACAAGAGAGAATCCTAAGCAGGCTCCACACTGTCAGTGGGGAGCTCAACGCAGGGCTTCAATTCCACAATCACGAGATTATGACCTAAGCTACAATAAAGAATTGAACATTTAACTGACTAAGCCACCGGGGTATCCCAAGGGAAGATCCTCTTTTCAGAAGTAAAACTTAGTTGGTTCTATGCATCATGAATTCGTCTAAAGTACATGTTTGGTTCTAAGATCAATACACATAAACATTTTGACGAGGCTGACAAAGTTTCATGTAATCTCAGGCTAGTGAATGCTGTGGCAGAAATGCCGAATGAACCAGAAGACATCTGTGAATTCATGGCTGGAGAAAGGTCAAACTAACATCGTTATTTGTAGGGGAAGACTGGCTGTACAACCAATGCTCCCTAAACCGTACAGGACTGCAAGAATTTCTTTGTTCAGCACAACTGCTGTGTGCAGCCAGGGGTGGTTAAAATACATTGCGCTGAGATTCTAGAAACCCAGGTTCTATTCCTGCTGGTTCTGTTAAGTAGCAATGTGACCTCAGCCAGCTCAATTAACCTCTCTGCATTTCTTTCCTTGCATATAAAACAGGCAGAACAATACCTGCCTTTTCTAACTTCCAGGATGGTTTTCCAATTCGATGGAGATAAAACACGTACAAGTGTTTTGCAATGTATCGTGCAGCATACAAATGGAAGTTAATAATCATTGCCAACTCTGTTTATGACACTTTTTTTCAAAGGCTGTCCTTGCTCAAAATGAGTCATTCCTCTTACTACAATTACTTTGAGCTGATTAGGTGTTCCTTTTTATCCCCTGGCTTCCACAATGACACCACATCTTCTATAGTCCTTCCATCTATGTGTCTAAAGTCTTTTTGCAGACTGCTTTCCATCTGCCCAAACTTACCTGTCATCCAGGAGTTGTTTGGGGACATAGATATTACCCATTAAATAGGTGTTTTTCTGCTCAGTACAAGTTTCGGTAAATGATGTATCTATATCTGACAATGCATTATGTTCCCAGATCTTGTTCTTATCCATATGGTGTAAATTTACTGAGTTATACAAGACCCATAGGTGATATTAATGAAACTTTAAGAAATTGGTTATGCTTGTTATAGGAATTCCGTGTCTAAGAAAATTTAACCCTATTGTAACTGATCAGAAGCTTGATACCCTTTTGGATTTCCTTATCCTACTTGGTCCCTTGGCCTGAACCAGGCCAAGAAACATCTCTCACTGTTCATTATTCCAGATTTCTAGTGCCTCCAACCCTCTCCAGCTCCATTTCCATATTTGACTATTGCTCTTAAAAATATTACATTAGCTATGGAAGAACAAGGTCGTCAGAACTTATGCACCTTACAACAGTAAATATTTACAACATTCACTGGGATTTGATGGAATTTTGCCAATGATACACTTAGCAGTGTTTTTATGCAGATGGCAAAGCTCTTCTCACTTTCTCAAAAAAAAAAAAAAAAAGGTCCTGCTACAAAAATATCTGGCTCCAACTTGTGTGGCAGGTCATGAATGATGGCAGCAGATACTAAGTGGGTCTAGGCTATAAACAGGTCCTAGGAATGGAAGTCACATAGGTGAAGCACATGAACCTATTTCTATTGGTCATTCACTATGATTACTTACCCCACCCCAGAGCTTACCTACAAGTAGCCCTGAGAAAGCCTTAGAAACAATAGGCAGGGGGTCTCCCCTGTGTAGCAGGATTACAACTACATAACTGATTTCACGCTGGCTTCTCTGTGAAGGCACAGTTTTTAGATCTATACGCCTATATCCTTTGGGGTCTTCACCTTTTCAATCTCACTCCCCATGCCCATGAATATTTAAGAACAGGGAGTTTAACTTGTGCTAAGACTATCATGGTCCAAAATGCTGATGAGGAATTTCTGCTAGCTCATGTTTCATAGCTCATTATCCAATGTAGGCTGCACAAAAAGAGCTTCCCAAAAAAAGATTTCAGCAAGCCTTTAAACTCATTTGAAGACAGTAAAGCCATTACTATAATATACACTACAATGTAAGGTGTGAGAAATGATCTTTGGACTCTAGAATACCTGAGCTACCCAAAAACTCCCATGACCCAGATTTTCAGTGACTGACTACCTCAGCATAAAAGCACCCTCTCTGGAATTGGTTTCACATAGCCATGTCTATATGCCACCAGAACCCACTGTAGTAATAGCATCTCATTATGGAATACTGTGCTTTTAAGTTCAAAGGGTAAATTTGAAAGTTCTTGGAGACCAGAGTACTGACCTTATTAACTAAGGGAGATTTTCTTAGAAATTGCAACACTGGGCTCCCATGAGTGTACAAGTATTTTGGATATTTCATTGATTTAAGATTTGATACTTCTATAGATCTTATCGATACCCTAAGAAAGGGAGAGGTGTTTGTCTGAACTTAGAGATATCCAAAGCACTTTTGGGAACTTTAAAGGTCTCTTCCTGTCAAGTGAGAGAGGAGACTTCTCACATTTCAAAATTCATAGGAAAATCAGAAAACTTGTTTGTATCATCTCTGGCATGTGGCAGTCTGCATTTTCTCGCCCTGCCCCCATCTACTCTGTATTATACCGACTCCATTTCTCCGCAAAACTGTAGAAGAAAATCGGGAAGAGCATATCCATCCTTCCTTGGTCACCATCTTGTACCCACCACTGGAGACCAATTATACGGTTATACTGAGAATTTGATATACAGGTTTCGGAACAAAAATGCACGATCTTATGTGTCAACTTGGCTAGACCATATTACCCAATATTTGGTCAAACATTACTCTTTGTATAAAGAGTATTTGTATAAAGATATTTTTAGATTAGATTAACATTGAAATCAGTAGGCTTTGAGTAAAGCGGATTACTCTTTCTAATATGGATACTCAATTTTAATTGTAGGCACTAATAGAAAATCTGATCCCCTTGGAAAAAGAGGGAATTCTGCCAGTTTAGCAGAATTTAAGTCTGTCTTTATACTTAATCTGAAACAATGGCTCTTTCCAGACTTTCCAGCCTGCTGGCCTACCATACAGATTTTGAAGTTGCCAACCTCCCTACTCGTGTGAGCCATTTCCTTAACATAAATCTGTATACGTGCTTATATACAGCTTGATTTCTGTGGAGAGCTCTAATACATCCAAGTGATTTCAGAATAATCCACACATGACTTTGTTTATGGTTTTAATGCAGTTAGGTTCCCTTTTACTACATAAGGCAAGTGAAGATTTGGTCCTTTGTAAGAAGTGTGATCTTCCACAAATTTCTCCATTTTTAGCCTGGCTCTGTCACCTATTTACCATCCTTACTGCAGACAGGACTTCAATTAGTTACAGTTGGGCTTAGGTAGCCAATAACTGGCTCTTTGGTAAAAAGAGGGGGACTTCATTTTTTGGGTCCCACCTGGGTTCATGATTTCAAAGGTCTTCTCAACTCCTTTTACAAGGCTCCAGAAGGATAGAGTTCCAAGCCATGAGGAAGTTTGAAAGTGGGTCATTTAATTCTAATTCAATTCTTCTCAGTAGTAAGAGCTCTGAACATACCAGTCCTTTTACTAAATGACCTTTTCTGAAAACACATCCTTCCAAATGCTTTTTTTTTTGTCCAAAGGATATAGCCTATTTCTGTATTAAGAAGATTATTTATAGAATTAATAGGTGCTGGATAACTCTCCTCAGAGAATAGATCCCTGATGCTCAGTTCAGGATACATATACACACAGGACAGTTTTCAATGACCATCTTTTTATGGCCATGGGGATGGAGCATACGTTAGTTTTATTTTAACCTCCCTCTGATGGAAAACATGGTAGATTTTATATGTTCTTACGATAAAACTTTCCTCCATCTTGGCCTACCCTTAGTTATCACAAGGGCTCTAGTAATAAGCATGCATTATTAAAGGTAACCATGTAAGTGGCAAATTATTCTCTTCCTTCCATATTTATCTAGGTGGTCATTAGGATATCAGAGGAGGAATACTTTTATGATCACTGATACTACAATCCTAACACAAAGCTGTGTTATGAGACTCACTGTATAACATCAAGTCCAGACGCAGGTCATATACTCATATTAGAGCTTGCCTTTCTGGGGCCATGGTCTCAAGTTGTTGGCCTCTGCCATACTTTTCTAACCAGCTCTAGTGCAGTATATGAGGAGTTGCAGAGATTCAGTACTACCAGAAAAAAGGCATTGTTCACACACTTTCCCTCCTCTATTCCACTTACCCTTGATAAGTTACTTCATACACTGACATGAGAAACTTGGATGGCACTTTCACTTCTATGTTCTCCTATACGTACATTTAGTAATTCCTGTTTAGTTCTCTTTCTTCGTGACTCTTGAGCATTCCTTGTCACATCTACTGAATCCAATTTGTTTTAATTAAAAACCTTTTCATAGAGCGGTTTTGCAGCAAGATTGGGTTATAGCAAAATTCAATAGGAAGAGTTCTAATCTCTCTTGTCCCCAGATACCCACAACCTTCCTCACTGTACCGCAGTGGGACACTGATTATGATCGATGAATCTACGTTGGCCCATCATCATCACCCAAACTCCACAATTTACAGTAGAGTTCACTCAGTATTTTACATTTAATGGATTTTGACAAACACGTAAAGACATTTATCTACTATTGTAGTATCATACACAAGGTTCACTGCCCTAAAAATCCTGTGCTCTCCCTTAACCCCTGGCAACCACTAACCTTTTTACTGACTCTAGGTTTGCTTTTTCTGTTCACTCAGGACAGGCAGGCCTGTTTTTACGCATTTCCATTTCTCCTATCAAATCTCCCTTCCTGTTACAAGTTTTCCATAAAGTAGGTTGATCGTTCTGATGTACAATACGATCATACCACTGTCCTATTTCAATGACTTCTCCTTGCCTCCGGTCTCAAGTCCCCATTTACCGACCTAAAGCTTTTATATCTGGCCCTTGCTTACCTTTCTTCATTTCACACAATTTACCAACTTGCCTATTCTATTCCTGCAGTACTAGAGTACTTGCAGTGTACAGTATGAACTGTGTTTTCTCCTGTCTATGTATACTTACTATTTCATTTCCCCATTTTAATATCTTTGTCCCTCCCATTACCTAGAGGTATTGAACATGTTCAAGTCTCAGTATAATACCTGTTTCTCTCAAAGTGAAGATAACCTAGCACTAAACTCTTATGTAGCATCCTGCATCAGGTCGTCTTCATCATGGTACAAAAACACTCAATTTTCACTCAAAATTAAAAATCTCTGCCTTCCACCGGGACTTCTACAGTAGTCAATGAAGTCCTGGAGAGCAGGATTTGTACTTTGCTATTATTTAACTACCTTTCTGGCTTTCATTATTTCCATACATGCACATTTTTCTTTGGTCTTCATGAAATTCAAAGCAGGACTCAAACTGCAGGAGTAATTTACCTACAGGACTTATGGAAAGAAGTTGTCAAATACCTTTATATCTAAACACGGTTTGCTTTTGCGCTGAAGTAAAAATGTTCTAGACTAGAACACCATTTCCTTCCAGGAAGTCATATCTTAGAAAACGAAGGGAGCTTTTCAATAAATAGATATATACGGTAATTGTTTTACATGGTATCTTAACATGTGAAATGATCCTATAATATCAGCCAGGTTGAGGGTAATACTTCATGTCCTTTACATTCCTAATGGAATTAGGAATTTAATTGGTTCCTAATAGCTAAGATCTTTAGTAGGGATGTCTGAAAGCTTTGTCAACCCTTCTCCCTGTGTTGAAAGCTACTTGGTTGAATTGAAATACTTTATAATTGAGCAATCCCACCCCCCCCCAAAAAAAATCAAATACCTAATTATTCAATTTTCCCAGTGAAGGGAACTGGCAAGTTGATTGAACTAGTGTCCTTTTTCCTCATCAACACAGTGAAAAGGCTTTCCTATCCTATTCTCCCCACTGCTCATTTCCTTTCCCATTTAGGTTTCTTCTGTAACAAATTTAACAAATACCCGTAGGTATGTGTCCATTTGTATTTTTTCACATAAATTATCTTGAATTATTCCTTTCCCTAGTTTGTACTAAGATTTTCATAAAGCTCAGTAGGTGTCTTCTTATATATCAAATTGCTCAAGATTTCATAGAATTCTGTGTAACACTTTCATGTCTCTCAATGACGTGAAATGACCACATTATTCCAATTCTTCATCATCATAGTGCTGTCTTTACATTCTTTCAGGTGTGGATTACTGGGCTACAGGGAATGCGGTTTCTCACTTTCATTAAGTAATGGCAAACTACAATTTGGAATGGCTACTTTGGTTCATATTCCTATCAGAAGGAAATGAAGATTCCTATTTCCCCACCTGCTTTACAACATTTTGTAAACACTATTCTTAGCACCATTTAAAAAAAGTTTTAATGTTGTGTGGCATGTGTCTGTGACAACCTAACTCCTATCTTTTTACTGCTAGTGTACCTTTTTCATACCTTCACATTTTAACATCTAATGTATCATGTAATTTCATCTTCATTTTCCAAATATGCACACAAATCTTCCTTAGGATCAAAACTACATATTATGGGTTTTTTTTTGTCCATAACACTTAATGATGCATTAAAAAGTCCTGTTTCATCATTTTCATATAATTGCTCAGCTTTGAAATAAGTTAGCAGGAATTCAGTATTATCCTAATAGTTGCACAGAGAAATAACTTTTTCCAGGTTTATTCTGCAGTCATCTTTAAAACTCATGGTCTTTCAAACTTGCTCTTTCCAATCCGTTGACATGATTTTAAAGTACACACATACACAGTGTGCTTTATGTCCTTAGAGGGCATAATAATTTAATATTGTGTTCAAAGATTTCCATGCATTTTTTATTCTTTTTGACTTTCACTTTCCACTCTAATCTTTATCTCTAATCTTGTGAAGACCTAGGTTAAAAATAATAGAAATGTGTGGGTTCTTATCCATTTTGGTCATTCTTAAAATAGTGGGTTTGTGTGTAATATGCAATCTTCATTTCCAAGGTAACCATAGAAACAAAATCAGTAGTGTACAATGAGCTTTAGAATGGAGATGATTGAAACAAATGGATTTCCCACATCAGGGAGAATACTTAACTTTTTACTCCCTCCAGTGAGGTAGGAAGTTAGGTCTTATCTACGGGATATATAGATAATTTTTAACTATGTAAAAATGTTTTAAACCCAATGAGAATAGGAAACTTGATTGTATTGGCTGGTATCAAATCACCCTATGTTAGCAGTAACTTCAGGTTAGTGGTTATAAAGTGTGAGGTTTAAAGAAATAGAAGTTTAATATTTAAGTGATGAATTACCTTTCCAAAAGTAAGTTGCTCAAAAGCACTATAATTTGTCACAATTTGAATCAGTAGCTGATTGGTCCAACAATAAGAATATTTATAAAGCTCAGCCCTAGGCCTTCAGGCTGCACTGCCATTGATTTACACTAAACATTTGCTTTGCTATATAATGATTTTATCCAGAGGAGATTCCACTGTAAGCTTTTACTAACAGTTAATTCTCGTTAACTAGGAAACATTCAGAGTACTGGCTTATTTTTACTAATGACAAAGGTGTAGGTTTAGACATGTGGCCAAGAACTCAAAGCAGTTCATTTGCTGGTGTGACAAAGCCAAGCTACCTCTCCTTCCAGGTAAGGATACAGCTTGTCAAAAGTAGACGCACACAGGAGGACAGAAAGGAAAAAATTGGTCAAGGTAAATGCAAGTGTAACACATGGCTCTCCTACCCTATGGACATGCCTTGTTCAGGCAACATTTCGAGCAATATAGCATATCTAGAAAGGTGTAGAAGGAGGTAGGTAGATATTAAGGAAAGCAAAAGGCAGCATCAAACAAATACTGTCATCAACCACAGGTAACCACTATTATTTTAGTGTCTTTATATCCCCAAAGAGAAAGGCAGTCCAATACGTGCTTATGTAGACATCATTCACATTTTGACGTGGAAGGTATATATAGTTTTGCCTTTTTAGTTTCAACATATCAGCATTTAAATATAGTCGTAGAAGTGTTTTACTTTGTACATTAATCTGATTTAAGTAATAGCCCATTATTGGGAGTTTAAGGTTTCTAATGTGATACTGTGATGAAAAGTTTAGGGGATAGGTTTTTAGACATTTTTGGTTGTTCCTCAGAATATCTCAGCTATGAAGTTACAAGGATGATGGCTTACATTTAAAAACGTTTGATAAATGTAGACAAGATTTTGACTGGAACGGTCTGCATTTAAACTTAAAACACTTTTGGGGCGCCTGGGTGGCTTAGTTGGTTAAGCGTCCGACTTTCGCTTGGGTCATGATCTCGCGGTTCGTGGGTTCGAGCCCCGCATCAGGCTCTGTGCTGACTGCCAGCTCAGAGCCTGGAGCCTGTTTCAGAGTCTGACTCCCTCTCTCTCTGACCCTCCCCTGCTCACGCTGTCTCTCTCTCTCTCCTAGAAATAAATAAAACATTAAAAAAAAAAAAACACTTTGGCAACCAGTGTAAGTACATAGTGATCAACTGAGAATAGATGTACTCAGACATGAGGACTGAGGCACAGAACAGCAGCCCTTAGAGACACAGCAAGGAAGCTGTGGAGCCAAGGTGAAGACTGAACCACTGGCTATTTCTGTATGTGCAAAGTACAACATAAACATCTACATATATGTTGATACATTATACACATAAACATGTTTTATGTATAATTCATACATTATATATATATATATTTCCCTCCACACACAAACCCCATATACTTTACTATGAAGGATATAACCTCAAAACGTTTTCTGATTTTTTGGCTTAGCAATTTTAGAGGGAGTTACAGATCAATATTTGCATTTTTGTCGACAAGTCATGTTATCCCATTGTAAAAATTGTTGTATTTTTCCCCATGTTCTTAGTGCATTATTTAGTCCAATTCCAATCTTACTATTTCAAACAACGGTGCAATTCTACTTTTTATGGATATACATAGCACTCAAGATTTTAAAGTATTAAAAAAAATTAAGCATTATATTAATTTATTCAGTCCTATTTATAAGGAAATATAGATACACAGTTTTAAAAGTTAAATAAGCATGAGGCGCTTGAGTGGCTCTATCAGTTAAGTGTCTAATTCTTGATTTTCTCTCAGGTCATGATCCTGTGTGGTCGTGAGATTGAGCCCCACATTGGGCTCCAGGCTGACAATGAAGCCTACTTGGGATTCTCTTTGCCCCTTCTTGCTTGTGCTCCCTTTCAAAACAGATAAAGACCAAAACAAAAGTTAAATAAGCAAAAGCGGTCCCCATCTTGCCACATCCTTAATCCAAATTCCCAATACTCTGACAACTACTATAATCATTAAGAGAAACTTGATATATTTACTCCCATATCTCCAATTAATATGTTTATACCACTTACACTATTACTTGATTTCTTACCCTAGTAAATGAAGATTTAACTCTTTGGCCCTTCATGCTCAACACACCATGCCTCCTCCCCACTCTTCAAAGCATATACAACATATACACGCTTCTGTTCTTGATCTTATAATTCACAATGTTTTGTTAATATTTAAATTGTAACAGTTAAGATGTTTAGGTGGGAAGTGTTTTCTTGGACTTCTCCTTTATCAGCTAAGTCTTCAGGGTATTTATCAGTAATGGTCCTGATTTCTGAGAGAAGTCTGGAACATCCTTCTCCATGCTGGCATCCATCAGTTCTTCTATTGAGGCTCTTTTCTTCCATTCGAATCTGGGCTGCTCACACTGGAAGCTGCCTGCCCTGCTTTCACCCCCACAGCACGTCTTTGTCTAACTCCCGGTTTGGATCCCACTAATTCTCTCTGGGTACCCTTCACCTCAAGTAGTAATCTGAGAAACAGTAATTCGGAGGCACTGCGGTGTATTTGTATTTTTGAAAAGTTCACTTTAATATCCTAACGTTTCATTAATAATTGGGTTTTGTAGATAGATTATCTTTCTCTTAAAAGTACCTTCCCAGAATCTTTAAGCTTCCATCATAAAGTCTCCCTTTATAATCTGATGCCTTTCTGGTTCTCAATTCTTTGTCCAGCAACAGGTTTTTGTTTTCTGTTTTTAAGACCTTGTTTGTTTCCCTCTGTTTTGGTGTAGAGTCTTTCTTCCTGATTTTACGGGGGCCCAGTGAGCACTATGCAATGCAGAATGGAGTATCCTTCAGTCCCTGGTTTTTATACTATGCCATGTAATTTAGTGTGTTTTCATTCTTATTAGTATGGCATAAATCTTAATTTTCACTAGTATAGTACAATCTATTTTTCTCTTTGCTCCCTTTTTTCTAATTGGTCTTTTGATTTTTGTTAAACATTTTGAGAGAGACAAAGAGTAGAAGTAGGGGAGGTATAGAGACCATAAGTAGGCTCCACACTCAGCACAGAGCCTAATGCAGGACTCAATCCCATGACCATGAGATTATGACCTGAGCTGAAACCAAGAATCAGAAGTCTAAGGGACTGAGCCACTCAGGCACCTCAATTTGTCTTTTAATGTTCTGAGCATTATCAAAGTCCAATTTTCTATGGAATTACCTCAACTTATTCTTACAATCCCCCCTTTCCCTATTTTCAATATTCATACCATTTTTTTGCATATGTAAACACTTTTCTATTTCAAAAATTTTAACAAAAAGTAATGTAAGCAACAGAAGAAAATGATTTTCAATTTTCATTTATTACTGATGATTCAATTTAATAACCTGAAACTGATGAGCATCTGTTGATAGTTTACTTTCAAAATAGGAAAGCCTAAGGAGCACTGACTTTAGAGGGAAGAAGAAGAATTTGGTTTGCTCCAATTTAAGTTGGCATCCTGAGAAATGTAGTATCTCTTTGTAAGCAGGTCTGTTAGAACTGGAGCTGTATCACATGACACAGGTGTATAACTAACTGGGGCCAATGTCAGACAATCTAGTTGTATCAAACGTGGTTGAGAATACTTAAGATCTACTCTTAGCAAGTTTTAGAGTACAGTTTACTGTAGTTACCATGATGTACATTAGATCTCTAGAGCTTAGAGATGAGAGTTTTTATCTCCTGACCAACACTTTCCACATTTCCTCCACCACCTCCAGCCCCTGGAAACCATCATTCTGTTTCTTTAAGTTCAATTGTTTTAGATTCTACGTGTGTCTTCAATACTTTTCTTTCATGTGTCTGGCATGTTTCACCTCGATAATGCACTCCAAATGCATCTACATGATCACAAATGGCAGGATTTCTTTTTTAATGCTAATATTCCACTGTAGAAACAGCACAATTTCTTCATTTAAGTGACTGACATTTACACTGTTTCTATATATTGGCTATTGTGAATGATGCTGTAATGTATAGAGGAGTATAGCTATTCGAGGTATGGATTTCAATTCCTTTGGACTAATACCCAGAAATGGGAATGCTCAATCAGAAGGTAGTTTTATTTTTAGCAAACTCCAGTTTTCCATAACAGCTGTCAAAATTTACATTCCCACTAAAGTGTTCAAGGGTTCCTCTTCCTCCACCACTTGACAACTGAAGTATTCTCATCACACATACAACATAGTAACTATGTGGTAAAGGAAAGGGTAGGTTAGTTTGATTGTGGTAATCATTACAGAAGGTATATTTATATTAAAAACCACATTATAGATCTTAAACCTAGTTTTTTTTTTCATTTGCATCTCAAAGCTGGAAAAAAAACCCTAAAACTAAATAAAAGGCAGTGGAGATGCAAGTGCATCAGAATTTGTCATAATTGTCCTTAGGCATGTAAGTTAAAATGAAAACCATCAGAATTATTAAGTATTAACCTTATGTTGATGTTTTGGAGCCATGAGTCCAGATACAGAAGTCAACAGAGAAGATGCACTTTCTATTTTCTCTCATCTTAGGAATTCTGTCAGAACATGAGAGGCGCTGCAGCTTTTTATTGATCTTTCCATAAGATTTGACCCTAAGAGACCGCCAATACCTAAGTTGTTTGGTGTCAACAGAGACAAGAAAATGATGCCAATAAAAAACCTTAAAATCCCCATGGTGGTCAGGGTCAATAGCAACAATCTCCTAGAAGCCAGATAAATTTGAGAGGCTTAAAATATTTAAACTTGTACCTTCATGATTTGATAATTTTAGATAATCTTGATATATAAATATGCCACCCCTATGTGCACATATAGAATGTATATGTACTTATATGTATAAATTTCTCTATTTTGAAAACTGGCCAAAGTAGAAAAATATACTTACGTCTTAGTCCTCCCAAAAGTTATCGGTCTTTTAATAATTGTAACATATCAGGTTAATACATTCAGTTAAATATGCCTGTGTGTGAACCCACTATGGATGCCCTGGTTGTGTAGACTCCATTGAATCTTCATTTTTCACTTTGTGGTCATATTAGGCAATCACCCATTTTAAGTTTTGAAGGCTCCAACTATTGTTCCCACACTTCATTGCACAGCCTTGTGACCCATGCATTTGTAAAGTGACCAAATATGTTCATAAGGAAAATCTTAGCTTAAAATGGTACACAGTTCCTCTTTAGCCAAATGTCCCTGTTAGTTCCTACATAATTTAACTCAACTCAAACCAATTCTGTTTAAATGTGCAAGTTTTATAAATTAGTCAGCAAAATGGTATTCCTTTACTCTTGTTTATTGCAGTTGCATAGGATTTTCAAGGTCTCTGGTGGACATTTGTCAAAAACTGACATCTGAGAAATAAGGATACAGTAACTTTGTTTCTACATATCAGATTTATCAAGTGTTAACAGCAACAATTTAAAGAACAAAGATTTAGTGACCAGCCCTAGCCTACTGAATAAGAGATGCAGGGATCCAATGCTAGAAAGTATCACTTTTTCATAATCATTTCATCTAATTCTTATGCATATTAAATTTAAGAAGTTCCTGCCTGGGGTAATCCAAATTCTGTCCTTAGATCAAATTAGATGATGAGAAAGCTGCCCACTGGGATTGCTGTCTTTAGCCTTCATGTACTTCTGCTGTGCTGAATACAGATAATTGGCTAGGTATCATCTGTTTCTACTGACAGGGGATAGAAACATTGCCTTATAAAACACACTCTTATAATTAACCTGGGGGATATTATGGATAGATAGCATTGACTCCTTATGTGGTTCCTGAGAAAATATTTAAGTTCCCATAAGATTTAAGAGGCCTTGCAGAACTTTTCTACACATTTTAGATTTGATGTGTATTTAATCATTCATTCTACAAAAAAAAAAAAAAAAAAACCTTCTCTAAATATATATATTGTGGCAAGGTGGCTAGTTAGGTGAAATTTAAGATACTTCGACTGTTACAAACTGTAATAACTGGATTTATCCTGTCTTTGCTCCTGAACTACCTATATTACACACTGCAGGTAAACAAAGGGGTTCTGATGCAGGATAGAAGCTCTGGAGTTTATTTTTTATACTGAGGGAAAGCAAGCTTTTAGAAGGCCACATTCTGTTTAGCCCAACGATGAAACAATAAGCATTATACTGGAAACTAGGAGGCTTGGGAAGGAGCCAACATGGCAGAGTAGTAGGGGATTCAAACTTCCCGCATCTCTCAAAGAAGGGCTGAAGCCAAAGGAATTTGAACCTGAAGGATCTGGGAGGAAGACAGACTGAGTCTGTCAGAGAGAAACTGGGACAACCTAACCGCCCATAGGTGGGTGACTGAACTGGGGGAGATACAACAGGCCTCGTGGGCATGGAAGGGAGGGTTCCCTTTTGTGAAGAGGCAAAGGGAAGAGAAACAGCAGCTGGGCAAGTGTGGGACTATAGCTGGACAAGAAAACTCCTTAGATCGGGACAGAGAGGGATCCCATCTCTAACCGTAGGGCGTTCTTTGAACTGGGGTCAGCTGCCCTGTTTGCAAACCTGGGCAAGAGAGGAGTCACCTTCAGGCGTGGTGGTAGGTCAGGAGCATGGTCCACAAAGGAAGAAACCGGTTCCCTCTTGTTAAGTGCTGCCACACAGGACAAAACCAGCTGGGACCACACATCAGGTGGCCTAGGGAAGCTCTCGCCCGGTTCCAGGGCACACGGAGTTGGAGTTTAAATCGCAGCCAAGTGGTGGGGCACAGGAGTTGGCGGACGGAGAAAGACCGCCCATCTGGGCCTGTGGCACAGTGAAAACAGCCCAAATGGAGCCCATGGTCCATGAAGAGATGGGGGGGGGGGTGTCACTATTTTCCTCCTCACCACCACCAATGTAGGGCCTCAGGGATGAGTCCAAACCAAACCAATGCCCCTCCATACCAGGGAACTGTGTATCTAAGGGAGTGGGACAGATGCTGATGAACCAGACGGCCCCCTCCATCAGACCAGCAATGCAGCATTGGCTGGATTACTTCTAGGACAATTCCTGTTATTTAGATGTATTAGATATATTCTCCCTTTTCTCCTTCCTACCCCTCTTCCTTCCTCTAGGCTGGTTAGTCTGGTTATTGGTTTGCTTAAACACATCTAATCCATTCTCTTGATACATGTTCTACACCTCCTTTCTCTCTCTCTCTCCCTCCCTCTCTCTCTGGAATAATCAAGCTGCATAGTTTCTCTGTCTGGGTAACTATCTTCATTCTTTTCCTCACCTCCTTTCTCTCTCTGGATCAAGCCTTTAGTCTCTCTTCCTGTCAATGTTGACTTTTCTCTGCCCCGATCACTTCTCTTTGTATGTGCTCTTCCATCAGCACCACCTCCACCCTGTTCTTTACTTGAAACTGGTGTTTCCAGGTTTTTTTTTTTTGTTTTTTTTTTTGCTTTTGAGTATTTGCGTTTTTTGGTTGTTTTGTATTTGTGTGTTTGTGTTTGTGTGTGTTTGCAGGTTTTTGTTTCCTGTTTGTTTTCCTTTACAGTGCTACATCAAGGAACAAATCCCAGCACACCTGGTGGAGGGTCCAAAATATCACTATGAGTAAGGAAATAAAAAAACCAATATAACAACTGCAGAGGGCAAGTAAACTCTACAAAAAACACCTCCTGAACATCCAGGCCTTGAACAATGTATGATGTCCCCTTTAATACAGCATTGCTTGCAGATGCAGAGCACATAACAAGCTTTGAAAACTCATAAGGGACGGCAAAGTAGCCAAAATGACAAAATGGAAGAACTCTCCTCAAATGAAATTCCAGGAAGAAACAGCTAAAGAAATGATCAAAACAGATAGAAGCAACCTAAATGAACAAGAATTTAGAATAGTCATAAATTAATCACTGGGCTTGAAAAAAACATAGAAGACAACACAGACTCTTGCTACAAAGATCAAGGATATTAAAAATAGAATTAAAAAGTGCTATAAACGAGGTGCAAAATAAAACGGAGGCAAGAAGCAAACTACACATTCATTGCAATTCCAATCAAAATTGCACCAGCATTCTTCTCAAAACTAGAACTATAAAGTTTTAATGGAACCACAAAAGACCATAAGTAACCAAAGTAATATTGAAGAAAAAAACCAAGATGGGAGGCATCACCATTCCAGACTTTAGCCTTTACTACAAAGCTATAATCATCAAGACAGTATGGTAGTGGCACAAAAACAGACACATAGACCAATGGAACAGAATTGAGAACTCAGAATTGGACCCAAAAGTGTACAGCCAACTAATCTTTGACAAAGCAGGAACGAGGACCCAATGGAAAAAAGAGCCTCTTTAACAAACGGTGCTGGGAGAACTGGACAGCAACATGCAAAGAAGGAAACTAGACCACTTTCTCACACCGTGCACAAAAATAAACTCCAAATGGATAAAGGACCGGAATGTGAGACTGGAAACCATCAAAACCCTAAAGGAGAAAGCAGGAAACAACCTCCTTGCCCTCAGTTGCAGCAATTTCTCATTCGACACTAAAAGGCAGCAGACTGAATGAGAGAAGATGGTTACAAATGACATATCGGATAAAAGGCTAGTATCCAAAATCTATAAGGAACTCCCCAAACTCCACACCCAAAAATCAAATAATCCAGGGAAGAAATGGGAAGACGACATGAACAGACACTTCTCCAAAGACCTGTAGATGGCCAACAGACTCATGAAATGATGTTCAACATCATGAGATACCACCTCAAGCCAGTCAGAGTGGCTAAAATGAACAAATCAGGAGACTACAGATGCTGGTGAGGATGTGAAGAAATGGGCACCCCCCTACACAGTTGGTGGGAATGTAAACTGGTGCAACCCCTCTAGAAAACAGTGAGGAGGTTCCTCAAAAAATTAACAATAGAACTCCCCTATGACCCAGCAATAGCACTGCTAGGAATTTACCCGAGGGATACAGGAGTGCTGATACATAGAAGCACATGTACCCCAATGTTCACAGCAGCACTCTCCACAATAGCCAAAACATGGAAAGAGCCTAAGTGTCCATCAACAGATGAATGGATCAAGAAGATGTGGTTTATGTATGCAGTGGAATAGTTACTTGTTAATAAGAATGGAATCTAGCCATTTGTAGCAATGTGGATAGAACTGGAGGGTGTTATGCTGAGCAAAATAAGTCAGGCAGAGAAAGACAGATACCAGATGTTTTCACGAATACATGGATCTTGAGAAACTTAACAGAAGACCATGGGGAAAGGAAGAGGGAAAAAATAGTTACAGAAAGGGATGGAGGCAAACCATAAGAGACTCTTAAATACGGAGAACAAACTATGGGTTGATGGGGGTGGGGGGAGAGGGGAAAGTGGGTGATGGGCATCAAGGAGTGCACTTGTTGGGATGGAAACCAACTTGACAATAAATTACATTAAAAGAACACAACTAGGATGGGACATTTCTATAGTACTCTGTGGTACCCTGCCTTTCCAATACAGTTGATTACAGTGGTGGTCTTCTTTCACTTTCACCACTGTTGGTATGGTTGCTTAAGAAATTTGATTTTCAAGTACAGATTCTTAATCTATAAATATCTACATGTACATCAGGCAATATGCACACTCTTGCGCACATGCATAATCTCACATACATGGTTTCTAGGCTTTTTCTGCAAACCTGCATAATGCATTTTTAAAGTGTAAGGTAGAAGTCAGATCTTATTCTTTGGGAGAAGATAAATCCTAATCATGTGTGGTGATGCTAGGGCTTGAAAGCACACACAATTTTCACACTTGAAACTCAGATAATCTGTTAGGAATTTTGAGTTTTCCACAGTTTATCAAAAATTATATTATTGGTGTATTATCTGTTCATCTCATTAGAACTGCTAAGTTTCCCTTTGTGTACTAGAGAGTCTATAAATGCTGACGTCTTTGTGTCTTAAGAATCTAGGATTCTCCACCTTTTTAGAATTTTCAGTTTTTCTTTAGATTCAAAGGAAATTGTCATGTTTTTCTAACATCTTGAAACAAAGCTTGACCATGTTCACTCCTTGGAAACAGTGTTAGGAAAGACCTTTCTTCAGTTTCCATGTTTGTTGGTCTTCGTTCATGTATATATACTTTTTTTTTTTTTTTTAACAGCAAGCTAATCATGAGAGTTTTCACATTTTAGTCAGGGACAAGGGCTCATGGGAGTACTAAAAATACCCTCAGATGACAGTACTTATCCTTTTGAGACACATAACCAAAAAATTAAGCCCCAAGACTGACATAGATCTGAGAGCTATAACAGAAGTATTGGTTCTCTGTAGACCCTTTGTTAAATAGTGACAGTCAAGAAAAATAGAAACCACAGCTCTTACAGAGCATGTTTGGAATGTTTGCCTTACATTGGAAAATTCTTCTAGCCTCGTAAGTTAGATTCTCTAAGGTATTATTTGAATTTCTTTCAAATGACACAACTTGTGCAGTTGGTAGCATTTTATATTTTAAAAGTGAAACATACAATATAAACACGTATGTGTTGCAGACTTGACAATAAGGCATTCTCAATTATATGTCCTTTACAGGCCCTCTTTACCTACGTGCTGTCTGAACAATTTGCTTCTGCTTAGATTATGTGATACGAACACAGTATTCTAGGCTAGACTGAGTGTGTATTAGTCTAGAGATTTACAAGGACTTTAGAGTCTGTTAAAAAGACTTTGCTTTATCTACCTTTGTGGACTCAACAAGGCCACAAGTCCTTGCATGATACTTGGACTATTTAATTTAGGATTATTCCACTTTAAACCAAAGAGTAACTATTGCTGGTGTAATAGAAAACTACCTTCATTCGTTTACTCAGGGTTCCTTCTACCAGTTACAGAGCAGCTTTAATGTGCCATACGTGGTGCTGGTTGCTGAGTAATGAACAACCCCTGCTGTGTTAAAGCCACCTGAAGTCTAGGATGCTACGGTTAGGATTGCTATCAACTTCCCAAGTATTCATTAGCCCTGCTTGCTTACTAACAGATCACTGATTTTATTCAGGACAACATCTCAAGTAAAATATCAGATTTCTCATCTCTGTTTGTAGCTGAGGATACGTATACAGTTTGATTAAACGGACATCTTAGGTTCAGGAATCCAGGGAATGTCTTTGAGAAGAGGACTTGACCAACAAAGTATCTTTTTGCCCTTCCTATTCCTTATAAGGAAATAAATTACAGCACCCATCCTATTACCTTCAGGATGAAAGACATGTTCTTAGAACAATTGGACAGATGGGATCTAGTGATTCGGGGATACATTGCGTAAGCCCTAGACTATTGGATTTCTTTTAAGTGAGAAGATAAACTTTATTTGTATAAGACACCAGAGCACATTCTGGGGAGTTTCATTCCTTCACACCACTGTACTTTCCTTTCCTTTCTGTAGGCCACTGTCAGGACAGAGACTGCTTATAATCAGCAGCTTGGCAAAAATGACCCAAGTCTGGGGGAAGAAACCATTTAGTTGCTCTCAGGTCCTGGGCAACGGTTGATCAAGTCACCTCTGCTCTCCGGGAAGGTGGGAAGGCTCTCATCTGGTCCCAAATCACTCCTGTCTTTCCTGAGAAGCCGTTTAAGGGCTTAGCCCCTGTTTGGCTAAATCTAGGCTCCTGGCAAGTTAACACTTTAATGCTTGAGGATAGGTGAGCCCTTCACGCAGAGAGGTTTTTATTCCACATCTTTTGTGGAGAACTTGCCACAGGTATTTATAAAAAGTAACTCCATCTGTACCTTTTAACCATTTGTTTATTAAAAAAAAAAAAAAAGGTACCAAGCTTAAAAAGATGTGGGTATGAAAAAACAAACAAACAAACAAACCTTGTATACAGTCAGTGGGAACCTAAATTGGCATAGTGGTTATGTAAAGTAGTATGGAGGGGCCTCAGAAAATTACAAATAGAAATACTACATGATCCAGCAATTCTACATCTGGGTATTTGAGGAAAATGAAAACACTAACTTAAAGATGCATGTGCATCCCCATGTACATTATAGTATTGAAAATAGCTAAGGTATGGAAGCAGCCATCCAGTGATAGATGAATAGAGAAAATGCAGTCTATATACAATAGACTATTCAACCATAAAGAATTAAATCTTGCCATCTGTAACCTGGACGGACATCAAAAGCATGATAAGTAAAATAAGTCAGAAAGACACATACCATATAGTCTCATAGGTAGAATCCAAAAATAACATCTCAGACCTATAGATCATATCACTGGTTTCAAGAGGCAAGAGGGTGGGGGGTCATAGAAATGGGTCAAGTTTTCAAAAGTACAAACTCCTCATTTATCAAGTCATAAAAATGTAACGTATAGCATGTATTAGTTAACACTACTGCATATTTGAAACTTGCTCAGAGTGCCTCTGAATTTGTCACAAGAAAAACATTTTGTAAATATGTATGTTGATGGCTGTTTTGTCTGTGCTTTGGCAGGTAAGTGTTGGTAGGAGAAGCTTCCTGGGCTTCTGAATGAATGTTTTCCTGGTTTTCAAACTAGGAGTACTATTTCATTGTATTCCTTTCTAAGCCAAAGGATGAAAAATAGCCAAAACTGAGGTTATTGCACTCATTGAGCATTTAGGTTTAGCAAGGTGATAGCCAAGTGGTATTGTAGGAAAAGATATTGCACCTTCACGTCCAGCTACATGTGGGTGTACGGAAGTATGCAAATATGCTGTTTACCCCTGTAAAACATTAAGTTTTTTTTTTTTTTTTTTTTGAAGTGTCTAAACAGTTTTCTTTAGTCACTTTGGTAGCATTCTTATAAACATCTATGATGAGTGTTAATTCTCTACATGCATATATAGTATTCTGTTTTAAGACTTAAAATGCTGCTCTTTGTTACATTGAAAACCATATTATACCAGTGAATGGAAGTTATGCAGATTAATGAAAAATTTCTTACCTCCAACATGCATTGTATAAAGAAGTTTCTAAGAATGCTACTTGCTTACTTGAGAACAGTGTTGTATCAAGCACCCATTCTTCACTGAGGCACTGATCATTTGGGTTTTGTGGTTTTTTAAGCATAAGTGCTTAAAAGTAGTGCCAGCCATGTCCGAACATCATTCAGGTCATTAAATCCCATGCTAAGCTACTGGTTGGTTTTCTTTTACATGTTAGCACCTCAAACAGTTCAATTAGTAGACATTTGCTAAAATTTCTATACTTGTAGTTAAACCTTAAGTATTGTCATTGCTGTGTCTTTCATTTTTGCTGCTGGAGTTCTGCCAGCCTTGTGACTACTAGCTCAGTTTATTTTTTCCCCTTACATTGTTCATGATCCTACTTCTCCCAATTAGGAGGAATACATTTTTAAAAAGCAACTTTTTGATCTATTAAACTTCAAACACACTATGGCACATCAATGAAGTTCAAGAAAACAGACCATCAAGGAAAGAATTTTTTTCTAGGAAGAAACCCTAACTTTGGTTTTCTCAGACCTGCTATTCACATTGACCTGCAATCGCAGACATAAATCTTCTAGGGGGGCGGGGGGGGAGACATGAGGATGACCAAACTCTCTGGAAAAACTCTTCACGGTCATTTGTTTCAAGTTTTTGTTTACATGTTTGAATTTTGTTTATAGGCCCCCTTACTGTTTTTTTTTTGTTTTGTTTTGTTTTTGTTTTTTTACCATAAGAGTATAATGGAATAACTTCAGAATCAAAGTCACAATGAGATACCACCTCACCGCTTTCAGAATGGTTACAATGAACAACTCAGGAAACAACACATGTTGGTGAGGATGCAGAGAGAGGGGAATCCTCTTGTACTGCTGGTGGGAATGCAAACTGTTTCAGCCATTCTGGAAAAACAGTATGGAGGTTTCTCAAGAATTTAAAAATAGAACTACCATAGAACTCAAGAATTGCACTACTAGATATTTAACCAAAGGATACAAAAATGCTTATTTGTAGGGATTCATACACCCCAATGTTTATAGCAGTGCTATCAGTAGCACTAAAAAAAATGTTATAGGCTGTATCTTTTGTCAAAAAAGAACATAAAGACAATTGCTGTGGAACTGATAAATTGCCACCAGGTCACGTGCATATTTATTTATAGCCAATGAATAGATTTCCAAGACCTTCTGGAGTTTGTTATTATTCACATCTTCCCAAAATTCAATCAAGAACTATTATGGCAGCTACAATATAGTAATTGTCACTGTATTAGCTATAGCATTTATATCTTCATCACAATTATATGGCCAGCTTCACAGTAAACTTTAGTATTTCAGAAGGAAAAAGATCTCATAAATGTTAGCTGATAAGATATAATCAAAAAGTACTCTCATGGTCATTAATTATGTCTTTTCTCTAAGAAGAACCATGATCCAAATGTGAGGTTTTTGCCAAAGAATGTAAGTGAATTTTCTGGTGCCAGTATGAAACTCCATTAAATATTTCTCTGAAGTAACTGATTATGCTTCTTTTATTGGAAAAATGAAGTTATTTCTACACCATAATGGAATATTTTCTTTTTTTGTTTAGCATAAGAGAAGAGAGTTTTGCATTGCAATGTAATAGTCAATTTCTGTATTTCCATAACCGGACCATATTAGTAAGCTATGTTTCAATGCTATTTGTCCAAGCAGACTAATTGAAAAAATTTCTATTGATAATCAAGAGTAAAACCATATGTAGCCAACAGAAAGTGATCTCAAAAGTGTAGCTAAACCAAGTTTGAAATTACATCTGATTGTAAAGAAATACTCCTTCCTCTTGGCATTATCTGCTTAAGCAGTGGTTTTTATTTTGAAAGCAGGGGAATTCTTTATCAAATATAATCTTCCTGAAGCTTCAGTGTATAAACTGAATGATCAGAGATGCTATGGTAGAAAGAGGGTCCCAGATATACACCACATAGATCTTCTCCAATCTTTGGTCTTTCCAATAGCTATACAAAAAAGGCCTAGGAAAGGTTTAGCGAACTGGTGCAAGCAGAATTATCCTCCTAAGAGTTTCTAGGAGAAAACAAATACAGAGCTATACATACAGTACACCTAGAGAGTAATTGTGATCTTTGGCTTCTAGGTCTTACATCAGTTTAAGAAATTAAAGAAATGTAATTATACCAAATTGTCAAATTTCTACCAAACCACAATTTAGTTGAGTAAAACTGACAATATGTAATATTTGGTATCACTATACTACGTCTGTATTCAATAGTCTTTATTACTACTTATAATTTTAGTCTGAATTGGCATACATGCACTCTAGAAGTGTGTGACTTGATCCATTCGGCTTCTTAATTTTAGGATTTCTATGTACTTTTAGAGCATCCTTTAAAAATTTGGTTTTACTAGAATATACATATGTGTTCATGTGTGAATACACATATATGATAAAATACACATACACATTTGGGGATCCACTCAAATGGGAAATTCATCTTTGGATATAAAGGTTTATGCCAGAATTCCCAATGCTAAATTTAAGGGATACATGAAGTAACCCAAGCCTTTCTAATCTGATCTCTAATCTTCTGGATGAATTTCCTGCATGTCTGAACAGGTGCCACACTTTAAAACTTCTGTGATTTCCCTAAAGCAGTTCCTTCAATTTGATTTGTCTTTATGTCCATCTTTTCCTGCCAATTTTCCTTATCTAGTTTTCAAAGCTTACCTCAAACCATATGGAATTCCTTTATGGAATTGAGATAGCCTCAGAACCGTGGTAAAAATAAACATTTAGCACAAAAATCTTGTGCGAGTTACTTTTCACTACAATTAGCCAAATGAATGGACTTTCAACAATGAGGATTAAAGAAGAGCCATGAAGTTTTAGAGTGTGTGGCTTCTTAAGTATCTCATGTTCCTTGCGAGACACATACTTCGTTGGCCATGGAATTCTACCTTTCCCAGATGGGCTCCTGCCACTGTGAATAATGTGAGTGGGCACATACCAAGGCTTTTCATGCATTTCAGGTCAAGACAAATCAACTAGACCTAATACTGAGTTCCAGATTCAATTTCTTACCACATCACCAATAGTGATTCATGTTGAAGTCCAAAGTAAATCTAAGGATACATTATGAGCACACTTTCTTTTCTGGTTTCCTAGACTTACAGTAAAATTAAATTAGTTCTCTAATGCTCATTTTATGCTGGAAATATGTCAGATACCATGTATATTTTGTTAACCTGTTAATCATGTTCTACACATGATATCAACAAGTAGAAAAACTATTGTCTGCATGTAATATAAAAGGTGATGTTATTATGGAAAGAATTCTAGAATTTTAGACTCAAAAGTAAAAAAGAATATTTCATATTCTAAGATTTTCCCTTTACAGTACCCTGTTCTGATAAGTTACTATATTATATAGTACAGCAGCTAAGAAAAGAAATGATATTTTTAAGAGGACAATTATCAATTTTTACCAAAGCAAGACTTGATGATCACAGATTTCAATACTGAATTGCACACATTTCAGTGTTTACGAGAATATAGTCTCCACATAATTATAGGCTTTGTTTTTTGGGGGATGATTTTTCTGGTCCTTCATATCGCTAATGAATTACTGCCATTTTCTGAATAGATCTAGCTTTGGCTTTTTAGTAACAAGGAAACCCTTCAACCCTCAATACCGACATTTTGCAAGAATGAAAATAAAAGCAAACTTCGGGGGGGGGGGAAACAGATTAACTTTGAAAAGCAGATTTAATTAGTGAAAAGACTGAATTATGGAATTTTGGAAACTTTCAATTTATATACAGTAATTCAAATTATAACAAAATGGTTGATTAGTTGGGAAGAAAGAATTTGAGATTCATAATGGGCATACCATTTTTTTTTTAGAAGATCAAATGCTTAAATTCATATAAGTATATTCAATATTATTTGTGCTTTATATTATCAGGTTTTATTCTAAATCTCAGGTGCAGAGAATCTGATTGAGCCTTCAAATCCAGGTCTCATTATTCAAAATGATGCCTAAAAGGGTTTTTCTTGCACCCCAATGCTACTTTGTGTTACCTCACAGGTATCTAAACTTTTGAATATGAATCACGTATAGTTGGTCTAATATAGGACTTACATACTTTTATATAGGTTATAGATCTTGTTCGTTTTATATTTTTCTTCAATAGGAAGATGTAACTATATTTATTGACATCTGATGTATTTATTATCCCATGGAGAAATATGCATCTATTGTATTCAATCTCTAGTGATGGAAACTTAAGTAGGCCCAAGCTACTTGCAAGTGTTCCTTCACTTCTTAGGAGAAGGAATCTCTGCAGCCACGATGGAAGATAGCTAGGCCCCCTAGATCTCTACATTTCTAATTTCACTAAATACTGACAGATTGCTCTGTAGAAAAGGTGATGCAGTGGAAACTCCCACCATCAGTGACTTTCCTCCAGATTTATTGACTTTAAAATTTTATCTATTTGACAGATTTAATATGGTAGTTTATGTTGTCTGACTTCATTTTCCTAAGATTTAGCCTTTTGGATTTAGGTGCATATTGTCTATTAATTCCATTTTGGATTTCTTGCCCTTTTCTTTTAGATGTGCAGTAATTCTTCGTGTACTTCTAGGTAGTAAGGGTTGTAGAATGTTGTAAATACTAGTCATTTCCACATACCTTATAAACATAAGGTATTTATATTATAAATATGTTGAGGTTCTCATGACAGGGATTTTTAGTTTTCTTGTAATGACCTAAAACAATTTTCCTCACTTGAGGTGAGATGTGGCAGAAAGAGGATCATGGCTGGCTTATCTATATGATGCTTCAAACATTTCATAGTGATGAACATTAGCTCCTATATGCCTCACAGAATCACTAATGGTGTCCTTTAGCTCAAGAAAGCATCACATTGACCAATTATCTACCAGGAAAATTGTGTATTCTGTGTGTGTGGGGGGGGTGGGGGTGGTGGTGGGCGGATCATAAAACAAAAGCACCCTTGCTTTTTAACTAGTTCCTATTGTTTTTTTAGCAAAAATCCTAAAACAAGATCCTAGTATAATCACTAGGGTTGCCCTTTGGGAGGCCAAAAACCCACCAATATTTTGAAGTCTTTCTACGAACTACCACAGATTTTAATGTACTTTTTAATTCAACCACTGTTGAGGATACATATAATCAATACATCCAAAATAAAATTTTACTAGATTTTGTCTTTATTCTCACTTAAATGGGATAAGTTATAAAGCTCGAAGATCTAATTAGCCAAGTACTTGTCCTTTGTTAGATGTTGAACCTGAGTCATCTCATGTTAAAATGTAAACCAAAATCAACTTTTTCCATAGACACCTGTAACTTGTTAGAACTTAATGTGCTAAAATCTAGGATTATAATATGATTTAAAGGTGTAAGAAAGCATTACTTAAAATCAGAAAGATGTAAAGATTTCTATTAGGTAATACCTAATTGATATTCAGTAAACTGGAACATTCCATACTTTTCCATTGCTACTTAAGTCACAAACATGTACCTATTTGAATCATACCTAAATTTTCTTCTAAGACACTAGTTTTGCAGAATTTTGTGCTTTGATTTCTGCTGGACATCCAATTTATACTTATTAAAAATTTAAGAAGTTGTTCATATGTCTAAAGTAGTACATTTTAATGAGAAATAGATTTGTTAGAGAAATCACAGAAAATCTAAAGGATTTTTTAAGGATTACTTAGGAAGTTATAACTTGCCTTTTAAAGTAGGACATGAAGCAGGGGCGCCTGGGTGGCTTAGTCGGTTAAGCGTCCGACTTTCGCTTAGGTCATGATCTCGCGGTTCGTGGGTTCAAGCCCCGCGTCGGGCTCTGTGCTGACTGCCAGCTCGGAGCCTGTTTCAGTCTGTATCTCCCTCTCTCTCTGACCCTCCCCTGCGCGCTCTCTCTCTCTCTCTCTCTCTCTCTCTCTCTCTCTCTCTCCCTCTCCTAGAAATTAAAAAAATAAAGTAGGACATGAAGCAATTTAAATAGAATGGAAGGCCTTAGGGTGCAGCGAACATTTTAATTGCATATTTAATTAGAAATATGCTAGAAAGGTAGTGTTTAGTTTAGTGAAGCTCATGGGCCTTGGCAAAACATTTCTTTTTAGCTAATATTTTCTTTTACCTTTTTAGAAATTAGATTGAGCTGAATAGAATTTTGTTGCTATTCATTATGAAAGGATTAGAACCTTTTATTTTCTTACGGAAAATAAGTTGACAGGTTTATTTTAAAGGTTCCTTCTCTTTTAATTATCCTTGAAACTTATTTAGTACCTGAACATTTGCTTGACAGTTCAGGAAAGATTAAAATAGTGCCTGGATGTGTGAAATACAAGGTCTTTTACAGGTTTTCATCACCTAACCCAGAGCCTCAATGTCTGAGTGGTACTGCCATTTAGATTTTAAAAGGTATGAAACATAAATTAACTGGACTGTATTGCTTTATGTGAAAGAGCTATATTATTACCAAGGAATGCGATTCATAGGTTTATCGTACTGCACCTGACAGAAGTTTCGTCCCATGATGTAACATGCTCAGGTTAGCCTGTTTTCTGCACTGCTTAATACCACCTATTTAGATGGTGAACAAAAGCTAAAGGAGAACCCATCTCTGACTGCAGAGGTTTTACGGTCACAGAATTTTAAATTCTGGGCAGAATAAGTTGAAAGCCTGAAATTACTCAAGGGTCTCCAGATCTGGCTGTTACCTTCTTTTTGTTATCATGAGACTTAATCTTTTACTAAGGCACCTGTTGAGTATAAACTCTTATCATGATGGTCTTTCAGAAGGTGTTATCTTTTCAAATGCATTTCTCATTGTCATGAGATACTGATAGGCAGCTGGGTGAATGAGAACATGCACTTTTCTTCCACCATTATCGGCATTCTTCTGTCTCTAGAAATAAATGTACTTTTGGAGGGTAGATAAAGTTACATAGAACTGAGAAGCATCAGAAAGGGAATTCAAGAGGTAGAAGGCACAGCTATGGTAGTACTTAAAGAATTCGGCTCATTTTAATGGATTATATAATGGGTTTCTGGGTTGTTGAGGTGTGGAGGGGTATTGATTATTTTGAATGACAGGTTAGATTTCTTTTCGCACAAACTTACCAGCCTAACACACTGGTTATCTGTTTTGTAGGTCAAAAGTATGGTGTGTATCTGGGTCCTCTGCCTGGGGTCTCCCAAAGCTAAAATTCAAGGTATTGGCTCGACGTTATTCTCATCTAGAGTTAGGGATTCTTTTCCTGGTTTGACAGAATTCTATTCAAGTAGGTAGGAATAAAGTTGCCTTCTTTATCTGTGTGCCCCCCCGCCCACTTCATCTTTAATGACAACAGTAAGCATCTCCCTTTCACCTTATGCTTTAGCCCAAATCTCTCATTTCAGAATAAGTCTTCACAAAGAAGCCAGTCCCTTTTAAGAACCCACCTGATCAGGTAAGGCTCAGATATGGCTTTCCTCAAGTCCATTGTGATGTAACATCTCATGATATAGGCCATGCACAGCACTGGCAGGCCATTTTGAAAGGCGTTTTAGTATTCATTGTATGCAATTAGTTTCATTTTATGAAATTTTAGAGAGAGCTACATTTTTTAATATTTATTTTGAGAGAGAGAATCCCAAATAGGCTCCACACTCTTAGTGCAGAGCCAGATGTGAGGTTCAATTTTATGAACCATGAGGTTATGACCGAAGCCAAAATCAAGAGTCAGATGCTCAACCAAATAAGCCACACAGGTCCCCTAAGTATTATGGATAATACTCTTATCTTTCATATTCAGTGAAAGCACTTAAAATGCATTCATACATGTAAAGGTATGAGAATAAGGAACTGACTTAGAATTTTAAAGAAAATGTTTTCTACATTTAGCTTCAGCTAAACTAAACTCTACTAATCTCCCATTTTCCTTATATACAATTAAAACTATTTGACTTATTGGCAAATTATAATAATTTTCAATGTATGGTACTTAGTACAACCTACGTTCAGACTCTTGGAAATAATTTTAGAATTTAGTCCCATTATCTTTACTCGTCTACAGTACAACTGGTATAGGATACTACAATATCAGTTGTATTGTAGATGAGTAAGGATAATGGGACTGAATACTCCTAACAGGACTTTTCACTCAAAACAAGCAAGCTTGTACTGAATCCCTATGCCATGCTTAAAACTCTGCAAATACTGTAAAGATACAAAGAGCCCAAGTCCTGACCATTTAAGAAACTCATGATTTGACTAGAATCTCTACGAAAGTCACAGTTGTGTAACTATGCAGTGCAGAAGTAGAAAAAAAAATATTAGGAGTTGAATTCTCCTTTCAGGGCTCTAGAGAATAAAGTGTGTGACCTGAGCTTTGAAGAAGGACCGGTATATAAACATAGGCAGTGGGGGAAGGACAATGTTATGGATTTTGGTCTGAACACAGAAGTAGACATTTCCAAAACTCATTGGACAGAGTGTATGATGTGGATAAGTGTATTTGAACAGAAGGAGTAGGGATGACTTGTTGGGTACTTTCAAGATCCTAAGATGCACTATACACAGAACAGCTGGAGAGTGACATAAAAGTGGTGTTTCATAAAGATCATTTTGGGGTGACATGTAGGTTACAGAAGAGTGTGGAAGTGCCAAAGATAGGAAAACTAGAAGGCCATTTCCATAAAGCAAGGTGAAAACTCTCTACTTTGGTGGTAACTGTGGAATCAGAGGAGACTGAAACATCACCAGGACTTGCTCTAAGAAGATAACATTAGAATTGGGGACATTTGGTCTTTAGCCAAGTTGAAGCACGTTATCAACGTCTTCCTGGTTTTGAACCTTCCAGGTTGGCACCTTAAAAGATGGCAAGCTGCATTATAATCCAGTTTTGATGACAAAGAGCCTAGTTACAAGCAGGCATATTGACCTTGAGAGGATGGCTTGGTACTCAAATATACATGTTCTAAGTTTCAAACAGCACCAGAAATAGCCAAAATCATGATTAAAGATAAAGATTTCTAAGTAATTAGAAGAGTTAGCAGCCACAGAAGTGAAAGATTTCACAGTGAACCTAAAGGAGATACCATTAAAGAGGGGAGGAGAGGGGAGGGAGGTAGAGAGACAGACAGAATCTGTAGCAGGCTCCAGGCTCTGAGATGTCAGCGCAGAGCTCGATGTGGGGCTCAAACTCAAACTGTGAGATCATGACCTGAGCCAAAGTCAGACGCTCAAGCAGCAGTGCCGAGCCACCTTGGAACCTCAACAAAATCTTAGGATATTCAAACACAGGTCAAATTTGTCCTATGCCTGTGTGCAAATCTCTAGGACTTACAGTAATGATTAATATAGTTATGGAGCAAATACATGGTACTGTTCACAGACCTCTGCATGTATATTGATTGAATCCTTGCAGTTACATTAGGAAGCAGTAACTATTGTCATTTTTGTTTTACAGGTAAGGAAATTGAGGCAGATCACTACAGTTCACAAAGTAGAAGAGCTAAGATTTAAGGATTTTGTTATAACTGAGGAATATCAGCTGAAAGACACTAGATATCTTGGTCTTCAAAAAACTTCCACTTTTGGTGTTCACAGAATAATTAGAATCAATTGCTCCTTTTCTGGTTTTGAGCTTCCTCAAGCCCTTACCCCCAAACAGCAAACCCTAAATTCTACCACAGAACAGCTGGCCTTCCAAGCAGTCTTACACACACAGGAGACACACACACAGGAGACACACACACAGGAGACACACACACAGGACACACACACACACACGACACACACACACACACGACACACACACACACACACCTTTTTCTAGTTCAAGGCAGCCATTCATCCTGATGGAAACTTACACTTGTTAAAAACAACTTCTGCACACAAAGCCTAGTTAAATATGAGGGCTTTCTTCACCTTCAGATAGAAGTTTTCACTTTAAAACCAAGGGGGGATAAAGGCGTAGAAAATGGTCTATTCTAGTTCTGGCAGTTTATATTGGAGTTTTTGTTGTCACATGTAAGATCAAGGGTCAACTGGATCAGGTTTTCTAAAATACAACTGGATATACTTTTTCCTAAAAATTTAAAAGCCATATTGTTACCATTCTTCCCTGAAGTTCTCACAGAGAAATGAAAGTCAAAATAAACCTCATTTCTACTATGACCTAGCATTGTAAGGAATGTACATATAGGCTGAAATACCAGAGAAAAAGCTTGTAAAATTCTGAAAATAGAGTAACTGATGCCAAATGACAACAGTCTGAAAAAAAAAAAAAGTCCTAGGATTCTGACTGTTCTCACTTTTATAGTTTGTATTATCATTGATAAGTTTCTCTACCTATTCTCCTTCAATTCTAATTCAAGCTAAAATAGCTATTTTCATTTCAAGGTTTAGAGCTTCAAAAACATCCAGCTTCTTATTTGAAGGCAAGACGGTTTTGTATTCAAAATCTATAATTTAGGCTTCCAACAGACTCCAGGCAATAAACATGCTATTCTTTGCTCTGAACTCTTTGCCCCAAATTTGGCTTTAGAAAATTAAGTTTGCCAGTGATGTAGACAGCTACAATGAAGTTTAAAGTAGTACTTTTTTCAGGCAACTCTGAGTGCCTAAGAGAAAACTCAGAGCCCTACTTCTATCCACTCAATGGGTTTCCACAAAAAGTGTCAGATACTGTGTCATTTCAAATATAAACCATTATAGTCCTTCTAACAGGCTTTTGTCCTTTGACCCATTCCAGTCAGTTATACAGTGAAAAACATCACCAATACGGTCTCAGATATGCCAATCTAAGAAAGCCACTGCTAGATTGTGCTTATTCTTATAATGTTTTTAAGTATAGATGAAAGCCCTTGGGCCATTCTCACTTCCAAAACTACACACCGAGTTTGGATTTAGCCTAACATGCAACTTCCTTCAGGCAATTATTATCCAGAATAGTGTATCCTGAATAATGACAAAATGCTACATTTCCAAAACTAGAGTCACTATTTTTACAGAGAAAGTTAAAGTAAGTCACAAGATGGTATTAAACAGCATTCTGCAAAAGACTTTTGGGCATTTCTGCAGGAAGGAGAATGACTATTGTCTGCATTTGCTCACTACACTCTTTAAACAAACATGTTAATGTTTCTAAAGTGTTATTAGAAAAAGTCATATTATGATTTAGCAGAGTTTCTGTTGGAGTATTTAATGTTGAGTACTGTAGAAGAAATTTTATTAATTTGAGAATGTAGCCAGTTAACATTTGGACTAAGGTCCTTTACCTTGGCTTTCCAGACTCCAATGCTACTATTATGATGCTTGCAGTTATCACAACACTTGAGCAAATAAAATCTCCTGCTGAATCCATGTCTAGGTACCTAACTGAAATGACCCGTTACTAAGCTAGTGAAACAGTTCTCAGTTTAGATCAAATCAATCAGTTGCCACCTGCTTATGACTCAAAAACCACCCATGAGCCTCTGGTAGTTTATGTTGCTCAAGGTAAGCTGGTGTGTGGTGTATTAATGTTCTCACTGTATGAGGAAACCTTACAGTTTCCGGACAACTCTACGAGGAAGAATGGAACCCAGATCAAACCAATCCTTAGATTCTGAATGTTCAAAGAAAACGGCTTTCTCCATTTAGAAAGTAAATATTAAACAGTCTTTTGATCAGACCTCTCTTTGAGGGACAACACAAAGCCTACCTCTGAGGTAATAGGCATTAGGTAGGAAAGGGGGGAAGATACTATTCAGAAGGATTTGAAGAGATTTAAGTGAAGCACATGCCTCAAGTTTCTGTTGATGTTGCCAATCCAATAGGAACTCTCACTGGTCTAGAGCTTGGCTGTCCATCAAACTGAATTCCAAGTTATAGGAGGCACTTTTTAATAGCCAGCTAAACTTCAAGGCTTTTTACCCTGCGTCCACCAGTTTTGTTCAAACTAAAAATTCAAGAGCTGACACTCAACGCCTTTATGTTTTACAATAGAATGGAAATACTTGAAATTCTTGATGCCAACAGCTTTGAAACTTTTGTGTTACCCTGGCAATGTTCATGTATTTGTAATGATGGCAAAGAATTACTGGTCAGTTTTGTCTGGAGGAAGAAAGTCTCTGGCTCGAAGACCTTTCCAGCAGAAGAGATTTAGCATCATTATTTCTGAAATATGACCTTCCCCACCAGCATTTCTAATTATACTCCCAAATTAGAACGAATACACTGTGAAGACCAGACTCATCCCTGTGACCTACAGCATTCCGTTCTGTTGGAAAGTGAGCACTCACTGCAGCAAAAATGGTGTTGAGAATTGTGGATTAAAAAAAGGCAGCCTTTTGAATGCACCAATTTCCCGTTAGTAAATAACATTGGCAGGAATTATGGGCCATGAAGGGCCACATTCTCAAGCACGCTTTGAGAAAAATCCATCACTGTCAGCACTTCTGGCCTTAGTTATGTTCTCCTGAGCATCAAGAGAAGGAGTTTGAAAAGAAGTCATCTATAGAACCAGAGTATATATTTAATAAGTTTCAAGCTGCTGTATACCTTCTCCAACTAGTTCCTTCAGAAAGGAAAATGAATGACACCAATGCATTATTTAGATTTTATAAATTTGCAGTCCTTGGCAACATACAATTGAAAGGATGAGAAGAATAACCAGAATGTCCTCACAAAATGGGCTTTTAGAGCTTTGGTATTTATAAAATCTCTCAGTATTGTCCTCATAGAATTCTGGAGTCTTATTTTTCACTTTTTTTATTCTACTTTTCAAACCTCCATTAGTCTCAAGCCTCTTTTTTGCTACTTTTTTTGTATTTCACTAACTTTCATATGTAGGTGTTTACTCAGGTAATTTACATCAGGAAGAAAAATTGAAGTCGCCAGAACACAGAAAGCAGAGGAAAAGAATAAATCTAAGGGTTTCCTTGGAAATTCTCTGCACTTTCACAAATTGTGTCTGGGCCTCATTCCAGTATTCTCTGATGTACAACCATAACCTCAGATAAACCAGCGTTCAGAGCATTTTCAAGATGTTGATACAACCACTCATCTTTCAGAGAAAGAGGCAGAGGATTTCCTTTATGTCACTCCTTTTGAAAACACACCTACTTATAAACCCAGTGTAAGATACTCAGCTGCTTGACAAGGACACCAAATAATTAGCAATTGCATAGCATTTATTGTATACTCCCATTCATCCATTCAATCTTCACACACTGAAATAGGTATCACTGCCATTTTTCACATGAGGGAAAGAGGCACAGAAAAGGTGACAATTTGCCAAAGGTCTCATGGCTAGCAAGTAGGTGAAGATCTCAGCCAGCTATATCTAGATCTTGAGCTCCCTCAGACCATCCTTGCTTGCCTCTGAATATCCCTCTTGATTTCAGTCAAAATGGTCTTCCTACCCTTACTTTAGGACAAATACCTAGAAGTCTATCAATCATGATTGGAAAACATTCATTCTGAAGGTCATCCTTGAGCTACTCAATGTTAGAAACCTTGTTCTCATTTGAGATTCTCTGGCATGCGGCAGGCAGTCTACTGAACATATGGGATATGATAGAAAACTAAAGAGAGTCCTTGCCCTCAAAGGTTCTTGTGACAAATATTATAACATTAGATTCTCAGCTTTAACTACCATTTTTCAGAATCATCTAGGAATCTCTTAAATATTTTTGAGAACCAGACCCATCTCAACATAATCACATCTGATTATCCAGAATCAGGATTAGTAACTAGAATTGGCATGAATTTTTGTAAAGACCCCTGATAACTTCCTGTGCAGCTAAGATCAGATCATCTTCCAGTCTATTAGTAAGACTGATGATCAAATCAAAGCAAAAACATAGCTACAAAATTTAATATCAAAGATGAAAGTGTGATGGTAGCTTATAATAGGTTTTGGATGGATGTCAAAGAGATTTCTCTAGAGAAGCATCAGTTAAGGTAAGGCCAAAATAATGAACTGAATTTAGGAAGATAAAGTCACTCTTGTAAGCATGGAAGAGGGGAACATGTGCTGGCTAGGCCTTGGTGTATTCCAAGAACAGACAAGGGCATTGTTGCCGGAGTATAATGTGGAGATATGAAGTCACATAAAAGGAGTCAGGATAAATATTCCTGATTCTTGTTACAGTCTGGTAAAGTAAGGCAGAGGAGACCCTCAGCTTTGGGGTTCCTCCCCTGTATTTTAGTTCTCTTTTCCTATTAATTCTGTAAACAGTGTGCAGAAGAAAACCTAGAAGGTAGATCCAGTCTCAAATGCACGCTGTCAATTTCCCTTGTAAAATAGTCCTCTTGATTGTGCTTCTTGCAAAGCAAAATCCATGAAATGCCCAGAGATGTAGCACAGGGATCTGTAACAAGAGATCACAGAAGCTTGGGAGCAGGCTGAGGGGCTGTTGGCCAATAGTGCAGAGCTGGTATCAAGTAGCCTCTTTGTGGACTTCAGTCTCTGTTCTACTTCTACTCTTAAGAACAACTTCTATTTATTTAAAGCCCCTTCACAGTGATAGCCATGGACCTTATTTCTTGGTTGGATTATTCTCATCACTGGCCTCTATCCCTCAGAAATACCATCATACACTAAAATACAAAATTACCACCCCCAACCAGGTAACTGGGGCAACCTTGCATTAGTTTCAGTCTCCAAGTCATACACTAAGTATTCTTGGCTTCCTCTGGGTCTTACCACATGACAGAAGACACTATTCCTCCCCTATTAGCAGTGAGGACACATTACAGAAAATTACTGACCTCTTGTATAAACCTTATCTCCATGGCAGGCAATCACAAGTCACCTTGACATCGTATATTCAACTGATATGCATAATCATTTGAAAGTCAGATAGGTTTTTAAAATTTAGAAATTAAACATTCTTTGTTATCTTACAAATATACATATGTGTAATATACATACATATGCAGCTAGAGAATTCAGTTTACTAAAAAAAATTGATGCAAGTAGAAAGGAACCATGCATCAATTCAAGAAAGAAAATGTACAATTGGCCCAAAGGTCTGTGAACTCCCAAAACCTCACATAGCAGGTTACTCAAAACTTGAGGCAATGTGAAGGATGTAGGTCTTTGGGGCTCTCATCTGCTCTGGCTCCTCTGTAGTCAGTGTTTCTCAATGACCAGACTTCAATCTTTGCAGGTGACACTGTCGGACATGGAGCCTACCAACATTACCATGACACAGGAGGACTGGATTCTGAGCATTTGAGGAAGACTTAAGATAGATCTAGGGAGAGGCTTTAAGTAATCCTTTTTGGCCTGTAGGATTTTGTCTGCTAAGTCTCCAATCTTCCCCCTTCTCAAATTCTCTCTTCTTGTTCATTTAAAATGCATGTTCCTAAGGTGCTTTAGATCATGGACAGCCAGACCTCTCAGGAATTTCAAAGACCACAAGGAAAAGACATAGAATGGCTCTTCTAGGTTGGATCATAAGAAATCGTTTTTCATCAGGTGCCTGGGTGGCTTAGTCAGTTGAGCATCTGACTTTGGCTCAGGTCAGGATCCCAGGGTTCATGGGTTCAAGCCCTGTAGTGGGCTCTGTGCTGCCAGCTCAGAGCCTGGAGTCTTCTTTGGATTCTGTGTCTCCCTCTTTCTCTGCCCCTCCCCCACTCATCCTGTTTCTGTCTCAATAATAAACACTAAAAGTTTAAAAAGAAATGGCTTTTCTTTGGCCTAAAATAAACGGCAAAGTAATACTTCATAAGTTTCAAGTTGCTAATAGTAAAACAAGAGAATGGGGTTCCTAAAGTTCTTCACCCTCTGTGGTTCTGTTTACCAATTTTCAAAACAGGAGATTCAAAACAGTATCTCTATGCATAGAGAAGTATTTAGGACTCTCAGACTATGTGTATCTTGAGGTCAGAAGCCCAGAATAAACTTGATCCCCAAATGTTTATTCATACATGAACATCCATAAGTCAGATGATGGTTCCTGATCTAATTAGGGCAAGAGCCTAAGAAATACAGGAAGCATCCGAGGCAAGAAGGCAAAGGATTAAAAATCACTTAGTAAAGGTGTATTGATATCTGTCCTTCTCAATGTTCCTCATGATGGCCTCAGATGGTCTGGAAGCAGAGGCGGGGGGCGGGGGCGGGGGACAGAAAGAGGAGGAGAGAATATCAAGCAGACTCTACTGTCAGTGTAGACCCTGATGCAGGGCATAAGCCCATGAACCAGGAGATCATGACCTGGTCTGAAATCAACAGTCAGACGCTTAACTAAACTAGTGACCCACATAGCCCAAATTTGATGTAAAAGCACGATTATAAAAAAAAAAAGCATGAGTGTAATATAGCCAAATATGTACAAGATGTTGTCAATATGTCACTGTTAGCATGCTTAAGATTTCACAATCACTCTATATCCAGACCTTCTAGGATTACAGTATTAAGTTGTGACTAAAAAAGTGAAAAGCTAAGAAGACTAATTAAAAATTTAGAGAAATACAAGTCATTGGAGAACTGTCATTTAAGTACTTTAGACAGAAAATACGAGAACATGGTAGTAAAACTTGAGATAATCAGTGTAATGGAACTAGAGAATAGTTTAGCTGTAATCTACCTCAGATCAAAAGCTCAAGTCTGTGCTTCATTTTACTTCACAGTAATCTAAAAAAGACAATTGGAAATAATTCTGAGAAATTTGGATGGGGTCATATTACAAGTCATCTTGAATGCCCTCTAAAAATTTACATTTTAACTTCAAAGTAATATAGAGTCACTGAAGGTATATGAATTTGGAAGGATCAAATAAATTGCCTAATATTATTAAGTACCAAAGTACAAGAGAGATTAAGTACCAAAGTTTAAGAGAGAAAGGTTGTTTTCCAAGCTTCTCATTCTTTATTTGGGAGACACCAAGATTTTTTTCATTTTTTTTTTATGGGGGGGGGGTGGAAGGGCATGAGAGGGAACTAAATATAGAACTTAGTTCTTGAGGCATTTATTATCCTCTAGTTTGAATCCTGTTTAAGCTATTAATTTGTAGGACTTTAGATAAGTAGCCTCAGTTCTCTAAAATGTGGATAATACCTAGTTTAAGAGTGTTATATGAAGATCAAATAAGCTAGTATGTAGAGAGTGCTAACAATATGCCTTAACATATTCATCTTATTTTGTACTATGTAGTGTATGTTTTGCTGTTTTTATCAGTGTTATATCTAGTATAATTATCTTGTTACATTTCAAAAAAGATCAACACTTGAAAAAAATGTAATAGTGGAAGGAGAAATTCTGGCATATAGTGTAAGGAATTCTAGTAATAGCCATTAACAAATAAATGCTTACAACAGCTTACCTCTACTGTTAGGATTGTAATAATCTGGTACAGCTACTATAAAAATAAGGAGTTTAATGTTCTTAATGGGCAAGACATGAATTATTCAACAATCGTTTTCAAATTACTATTTTTAACATTCTCAAATACTGGTATTATACAGTTTGTGTTAGGTAATAGAGATAAACCAAGTTCTAACAAAAGTAACAGATTTTTTTTTGGTTAAGTTGTACAGTCAAGAGAGCTGGAGCTAATGCAGAGCTTGTGCAGATCTCAAAATTGATACATTGCATTTTTAAAATTAACAGAAATAAATCCTACTGACAGTACATGTCATTTCTCATTTTATAAAGATCAATTTGACAAGGACAATAAAAATACATCCAGTTTGTTTTGAAAGCATGGAGTAGGGAGACCAGATGCAAGTCAAGTCAGAAGACTTTTGAGACAATCTAGTGATGTGCAGCTGAAGACCTTCATATTTCCTTTACATATGAAAATGCATAAAATAAGAACACTGGAAATTGTAGATTTGAAGGAATGGAAGAGGAGAAACCGAGCAAAGGGGAGAGTACTGAGGACAGATGAGCTAGTTGCCAAACATTCAGAAAATTCTAGAGAATTTGGGAAGCACCCTTATTTGCACACCAGCATCCATTCCTCATTATTGCCAAATAGATTCAACCACAATTTTGTCAAGGTGGCAATATACTCCGGAGAAGTAGGTTTCCCTAGAGCACCAGGGAATAAATCACAGTCAAAACTGGCCAAAGCATTAGTGTTTTAACTAACTACCTCTGGGGCACCTGGGTAGCTCAGTCGGTTAAGCATCTGACTTCGGCTCAGGTCATGATCTTGTGGTTCGTGGGTTCGAGCCCCATGTCGGGCTCTGTGCTGACAGCCAGCTCAGAGCCTGGAGCCTGTTTCAGATACTGTGTCTCCCTCTCTCTCTCTGACCCTCCCCTGCTCGTGCTGTCTCTCTCTCAGAAATAAACATGTAAAAGTTTTTTTTAAAAACTTAATTACTTCTAGTAACTGGTTTAGGAGGGGGTATATTTCCCTGTCCTGGTCAATGAAACTGAAGAGCAATTATGCTGGAAGCATAAGGAATGTGGCTTCCATAAAACACACACACACACACACACACACTGCACGCTTCCTCCTGGTAAGGAGAGACCTGCAAGAAACCGTATCTTCTTCCTTAGATGGTATAATAAAAGGACAAGATGCAGAGAGATGTTATAGTCCTCATGTGACAGCTTAAAAAAAAAAAGGTTTGGCTACAACCCTGGAAGCTCCAAGATTCACCACTGCTGGGCTATCCCACTTTCACCAAGGTTGTAGAAAGTTCCTGGCAAACTTTTCAAAGTGAAAGTGTATGAAATACTTCTCATACCATTTTAAAATGTTTTAACTTTCTCCTGATAGGGAAAATTGGTTATAAGATGGCCGACAGGACTGATCGGGAATTTCAGTCCCTGACCAAAGACGCCCCTTCCGGGTTCTTCTTACCCACCCCTCCAGCCATGCATGCTCAACTCCTACTAATATGGAATTTTGTTCCCTCTGCTTACACTCAGAACCCAGATCTCTGGAGAGTGATCTTCTGAGCCCTCCAGTGTGAAATAAACCTCCTGGCTTCCAAGATCTGAGTGCCGCTTGGTTCTTCTGCCAGGTGATCCAGACCAGAACACTACTATAAACCACACAAGAATCAAGTAGATTAAATGCTTGGCATGATATGGTCAAGGTTGCACTGTAGACTGGCCAAGTGCAGACTGGAAATGATTCGAGAGAGGTTAAGACATGTCAAGAAAATCAAAGAAAGAAGATAGAAAACAATACCCCCAAAAAGTTAATTTAAAAATGGGCAGAAGGTATGTATAGATAATTTCTCTAAAGAGGACATATAGATGCCAAACAGACGTGAAAAGATGCTGGTTATCACTTATAAGGGAAATGCAAATCAAAACTCCAATCTCACACACCTGTTAGAATAGCTAAAATTAATAAACAGGTGTTGGCAAGGATGTGGAGAAAAAGGAAACCTTGTACACTGTCAACCGTATGGAGGTCCCTCAAAAATTTAAAATAGAACTACCCGATCATCTCACAATTGCACTACTGGGTATTTGCCCAAAGAATATAAAAACACTAATTCAAAGGGTTAGATCTACCCCTATGTTTAAAGCAGCTTGATTTACAAGAGCCAAGGTATGGAAGCAGCCCAAATGTTCATCAATTGAATAATGGATGAAGATGTGGTGTGTATATAGACACACACACACACACACACACACGGAAAGGAATGACACTGTACCATTCGCAACATGAAGCTAGAGTTTATAATGCTAGAGTAAGTCAGAGACAGAAATACAATAGGATTTCACTCGCATGTGGAAGAAACGAATTAGCAAAGGGGTGAGGGAGAAGCCAGAAACAGACACAACTATAAAGAACTAATGGTGAGAGGGGAGGTGGGTGAGAAGATGAGTGAAGTAGGTGCTGAGGATTAGGGAATGCATTTGTGATGAGCACCGGGTGATGTAGGAAAATGTTGAATCCCTATATTGCACCACTGACACTACTAGAACATTGTTAACTGGACTCAAAACAAAAACTAAAAAAAGAAAAACAGCAAATAGTTACTGTAGTCAAATATCAGGACATAGTAAGAGATGGGGTAGAAAAAGAATTGTATAAAATGTTTCAATAGTTGCATTTAAAAGTAATTGGTATTATCACAAATAAAGATGGGGTTAAAATAATTTCTTATTTAAATACTTTGTTTTTTCAGGAAGCACTTAAAATTACCATTCCTAAAAAAAAAAAAATCACTTATTTTTATTTAACATACACATTATGTATTCAAAATTCAGAAGTCACTGTTGAGATTTATTTTTACCAAGAAATCACAGCATGCTATCGTGAATGAACAGAGACAAAGGCCAAATTAAAGTTTTGTGGAATGGTTTTGTTCTTTTACCATTATATGCAGACTGGGGGGTGAGAGCGGGGAGTTGTTTTCTTGGAATTACTTCCACTCGAGTACATTTTTTTAAAGTATGGACTTTTATTAAAGATTTGGATTTATGCTCTGATTACAGTATTTAGATTTCATACCAATGGAATACCATTAAAATATTTAGCAATATGGAGATAATTGTGTTTACTTCAAAGTATTCTCATTTTAATATGTGAAAACTACATTTTCATACATTTTTTATACTTTCTTTAGCATGCAATAAAGAGTTCCATTTAGATGCTAAAAAGTCAGACTTCTCAGTGCTAAATGAAAAAGTTGGATCTTGGATGCCTAAGCCAGAAGTTTTAGTTAATATATAAAATTAAGTGCTGCTCATTTAAGAGGTTTTAGATTTGAAATACATCGGAAGTTTATTTTCTTTTTTTTTACAAATAGTTTATTGTCAAATTAGTTTCCACATAACACCCAGTGCTCATCCCCAAAAGTACCCTCCTCCATGCCCACCCCTCCTCCCCCCCACATCCACCAGTCCTCAGTTTTTGTCACCATTCAAGAGTCTCTCATGGTTTGCCTCTCTCCCTTTCCCCCACCATTTCCGCCCTTCTTCTCCCCCTTGGTCCTCCGTCAAGTTCCTCCTAGTCCTCCTATACGTGCACACATATGATATTTGTCCTTCTCTGCCTGACTTATTTAGCTCAGCATAACACCCTCAAGGTCCATCCATGTTGCTACACATGGCCAGATTTCATGGTTTCTCATTGCCATGTAGTATTCCATGGTATAGATAAACCACATCTTCTTGATCCATTCATCTGTTGATGGACACTTAGGCTCTTTCCAGGTTTTAGCTATTGTGGAGAGTGCTGCTATGAACATTGGGGTACATGTGCTCCTATGCATCAGCATTTCTGTATCCCTTGGGTAAATTCCTAGCAGTGCTATTGCTGGGTCATAGGGGAGTTCTATTGTTAGTTTCCTGAGGAACCTCCACACTGTTTTCCAGAGGGGCTGTACCAGTTTACATTCCCACCAACAGTGTAGGAGGGTGCCCGTTTCTCCACATCCTCGCCAGCATCTAGAGTTCTCTGATTGGCTCATTTTAGCCACTCTGACTGGCATGAGGTGGTATCTCAGTGTGGTTTTGATCTGTATTTCCCTGATGAGGAGCGATGCTGAGCATCGTTTCATGTGTCTGTTGACCATCTGGGTGTCCTCTTTGGAGAAGTGTCTGTTCATATCTTCTGCCCATTTCTTCACTGGGTTGTTTGTGTTTTCGGGCGTGTAGTTTGGTGAGTTCCTTGTAGATTCTGGATATCAACCCTTTATCTGATATGTCATTTGCAACTATCTTTTCCCATTCCGTTGGTTGCCTATTAATTTTCTGGCTTGTTTCCTTGGCTGTGCAGAAGCTTTTAATCTTGATGAGGTCCCAACAGTTTATTTTTGCTCTTGATTCCCTTGCTTTTGGGGATGTGTCAAGTAAGAAGTTGCTGCGGTAGAGGTCAAGGAGGTTGTTTCCTGCTTTCTCCTCTCGGGTGTTGATAGTTTCCTGTCTCACGTTCAGGTCCTTTATCCATTTTGAGTTTATTTTTGTGCATGGTGTGAGAAAATGATTTAGTTTCATTCTTCTGCATGTTGCTGTCCAGTTCTCCCAACACCATCTGTTAAAAAGGCTGTCTTTTTTCCATCGGATATTCTTTCCTGCTTTGTCAAAGATGAGTTGGCTGTATACTTTTGGGTCCACTTCTGAGTTCTCAATTCTGTTCCATTGGTCTATGTGTCTGTTTTTGTGCCAATACCATACTGTCTTGATGATGACAGCTTTGTAGTAGAGGCTAAAGTCTGGGATGGTGATCCCTCCCGTTTTGGTTTTATTTTTCAGGATTACTTTGGCTATTCGGGGTCTTTTGTGGTTCCATACAAATTTTTGGATAGTTTGTTCTAGTTTTGAGAAGTATGCTGGTGCAATTTTGATTGGAATTGCATTGAATGTGTAGAGTGCCTTAGGTAGTAATGACATCTTAACTATATTTATTCTTCCTATCCATGAGCATGGAATGTTTTCCATTTCTTTGTGTCTTCTTCAATTTCCTTCATAAGTTTTCTATAGTTTTCATCATACAGATCTCTTGTATCCTTGGTTAGGTTTATTCCGAGGTATTTTATGGTTTTTTGTGCAATTGTGAATGGGATCAGTTTCTTGATTTCTCTTTCTGTTGCTTCATTGTTGGTGTATAAAAATGCAACCGATTTCTGTACGTTGATTTTGTACCCTGCAACTTGGCTGAATTCTTGGATCAGTTCTAGTAGGCTTCTGGTGGAGTCTGTCGGGTTTTCTATGTAGAGTATCATGTCATCTGCAAAAAGTGAAAGTTTGACTTCCTCTTTGCCAATTCTGATGCCTTTGATTTCCTTTTGGTGTCTGATGGCTGATGCTAGGACTTCCAGCACTATGTTAAACAGCAGTGGTGAGAGTGGGCATCCCTGTCGTGTTCCTGATCTCAGGGGGAAAGCTCTGAGTTTTTCCCCGTTGAGGATGATGTTAGCTGAAGGCTTCTCATAGATGGCTTTGATGATGTTTAAGTAGGTTCCTTCTATCCCAACTTTCTCGAGAGTCTTTATTAAGAAGGATGCTGTATTTTGTCAAATGCTTTTTCTGCATCTATTGACAGGATCATATGGTTTTTATCTTTTCTTTTATTGATATGATGTATCACGTTGATTGATTTGCGAATGTTGAACCAGCCCTGTAACCCAGGAATGAATCCCACTTGATCTTGGTGGATGATTCTTTTTATATGCTACTGGATTCGATTTGCAAGGATCTTGTTGAAAATTTTTGCATCCGTATTCATCAAGGATATTGGCCTGTAGTTCTCTTTTTTTGCTGGATCTCTGTCTGGCTTGGGAATCAGTGTGATGCTGGCTTCATAAAATGAGTCCGGGAGTTTTCCTTTGCTTTCTATTTTTTGGAATAGCTTGAGAAGAATTGGGATTAATTCTGTTTTAAATGTCTGGTAAAATTCCCCAGGGAAGACATCAGGTCCAGGGCTCTTATTTGCTGGAAGATTTTTGATCACTGATTCGATTTCTTCACTCGTTATGGGTCTGTTCAGGTTTTCTATTTCTTCCCGTGTGAATTTTGGTAGTGAGTGTGTGTTTAGGAATTTGTCCATTTCTTCTAAGTTGTCCAATTTGTTGGCATATAATTTTTCATAGTATTCCCTGATAATTGCTTGTATTTCTGAGGGGTTGGTTGTAATAAGTCCATTCTCTTTCATAATTTTGTCTATTTGGGTGCTCTGTCTTCTTTTGGATAAGTCTGGCTAGAGGTTTGTCAATTTTGTTTACCTTTTCAAAAAACCAACTCTTGGTTTCATTGATCTGTTCAATTGTTTCTTTGGTCTCTATGTTGTTTATTTCTGCTCTAATTTTTACTATTTCTCTTCTTCTACTGGGTTTAGGGTGTTCTTGTTGCTCTGCCTCTAGTTCCTTTAGGTGAGCTGTTAGATTTTGGACTTGCGACTTTTTCTAATCTCTTGAAATAGGCCTGGAGAGCAATGTACTTTCCTCTTAGGACTGCCTTTGCCACATCCCATAGATTTTGAATTGTTGTTTTCATTTTCATTTGTTTCCATATATTTTTAAATTTCATCTCTAATTGCCTGATTGGCCCATTCATTCTTTAGAAGGGTGTTCTTTAACCTCCATGTTTTTGGAAGTTTTCCAGACTTCTTCCTGTAATTGATTTCAAGTTTCAAAGCATTGTGGTCTGACAGTGTGCATGGTATGATCTCTATTCTTTTATATTTATTGAGGGCTGCTTTATGTCCCAGTATGTGATCTATCTTGGAGAATGTGCCATGCGCACTTGAGAAGAAAGTAAATTCCCTGGCCTCAGGATGTAAAGTTCTAAATATATCCATCAGGTCCATCTGGTCCAATGTATCTTTCAAGTCCATTATTTCTTTAGTGATTTTCTGTCTGGTTGACCTATCCATTGCTGTAAGCGGAGTATTAAAGTCCCCTGCTATTAGCACATTCTTATCTAGAAGCTTGTTTCTGTTTGTGATTGTTTTAGATATTTAGGTGCTCCCATATTCGGTGCGTAGACATTTATGATTGTTAGTTCTTCCTGATGGATGGACCCTGTAAGTATTATGTAGTGCCCTTCTTCATCTCTTGTGATTGTCTTTAATTTAAAGTCCAGTTTGTCTGATATAAGTATCGCTACTCCGGCTTTCTTTTGATTTCCTGTAGCATGATATATATTTCTCCATCCCCTTACTTTTAATCTGAAGGTATCTTCCCGTCTAAAATGAGTTTCTTGTAGACAGCATATAGATGGATTTTGTTTTTTGATCCATTCTGCTACCCTATGTCTTTTGATTGGAGCATTCAGCCCATTTACATTCAGTGTTATTATTGAAATATGTGGGTTTAGAGTCTTTGTATCTTTTGTAGGGTTCATGTTTGTGGTGGTGTCTCTGGAATCTTTGTTCCTTGCAACTTTTCCTTCAGAGCATCCCCCTCAGGATTTCTTATAGGGCTGGCTTAGTGGTGACAAATTCTTTCAATTTCTGTTTGTTTGGAAAGGTTTTTATCTCTCCTTCTATTTTGAATGACAGGCTTGCTGGATAGAGGATTCTTGGCTGCATATTTTTACTATTCATCACATTGAAGATCTCTTGCTTGCCACGTTTCAGTAGATAGGTCTGTCACCACTCTGATAGGTTTCCCTTTGTATGTGAGGGCCCTCCCTAGCTGCTTTCAAAATTCTCTTTGTCCTTGTATTTTGCCATTTTTACGATGATATGTCGTGCAGAAGATCGATTCAAGTTACGTCTGAGAGGAGTCCTCTGAGCCTCTTGTATTTCCATATTGACTTCCTTCCCCAGGTCGGGGAAGTTCTCTGCTATAATTTGTTCCAGGACTCCTTCAGCACCTTTCCCTCTCTCTTCCTCTTCTGGGATTCCTATAATACGGATATTGTTGCATTTGACTGTGTTGCTGAGCTCTCGAATTCTTTCCTGTTCCTGGATCAGTTTGTCTCTTTTTTTGTCAGCTTCTTGTTTTTCTAGAATGGTGTCTTCTAAATCACTCATTCTCCTTTCTGCCTCTTCAATCCATGCATTGGAGGCCTCTAATTTATTATGTATCTCATTTATCGCATTTTTTAAATTCTTCATGCCTATTTTTATTTTCCATTCTGTCTGTAGCCATAGTTTCTTTGATGTCCCCTATGTTTTTTTCAAGCCCTGCTATTAATTTCACATTATTCTAAAATCTTGTTCACTTATGCTGCTGATGTCTGTTTTGAGCAGTTCATTAGCTGTCATTTCTTCTTGGAGTTTCTTTGGAGGAGAGCTCTTTCGTTTCGTCATTTTAGTTAGCTTTCCGGCTCTTGTTCGTTTTAAAGACCTGTTATGCTCTCTGTTTCTATGAGCGCTGCTATATCCAAGAAACTCTTTGACTTTCCAGGGCCTGTCCTTTCAGAGATTGTTTTTTGAATGGTATCCCTCGGTCACTCTTGTTGGGACCTTAGTTATTTTATTTTCCTATTCGTAGTGATATTTGGGACTCTTCACCTTGTGTACTCTAGCTTGTTTCTTGAGGTAGCCCTTCTCTTCAGGCCAGATGATGTTCCTGATTCTGAGAGATTTGGGGCACCTTTATTATCTGATAAGGACCCGGGAGTTTATGAGAGCTTCAAATGACCATGATCCTCCGCATGGTGCTGGGATGGGCCGGGCTCGGCGGCGCGGGCCGCGGCACTGGGCGGGCAGGGCCGGCGGCGGCGCACAGGCGTCCGGGGAGCGCCAAGCTGTCCCCTCACATCGGAAGTTTATTAAAACAGATCTACTTTAATACATATCAACATCAGAGAATTTGCAGGAGATGGAGAGAACTCAGTGCTATACCGGAAAATAGAAGGATACTGAATATGGGAAAAAAACCTTCAGGCAACAAGATATTTAAGAATTTGAGAAGAACACCCTCTACTAAGCTGATTTTATTATCATTTTAGTAAAACATCTCAGTAACTGATACCCAATGAAGGTTTATCATCACTTATCTCCCAGTTGAGTATTTCATCTGTCAAACCAGACTCTGGAAGAACCATCTAGGTTTACTGGATTGTGTAAGCACTCCTGTGTGTTTGTGCGTGTGGTTTCATACGCAGCTTTGTAGATTTGCATGTGTGTCAGAGTTTTCTGTACCCAGGACTGTGCTAGCATGAAGAGTAGTAAACAAGGTAGACAGGGACTCTCAGCTCCTCAAGGCGGGAGCCAACAGGGGACATGGGTATTAAAGTTAGGGTTAAAACTAGGACAGGGATACATGGAGCTAAGAGTTTTAGGAGAATGGATTTTTCTGGGATCAGTCTTTTCTGATCAAGTGTAAGGATTAAATAGAACCAACCAGAAAAATACATGCAGGAGAGTAAGGGATAGGAGGCTGCATGTAGAGGCCACAGTGTTGAATTCCAGGAGCTTCTGCAATCACTGAACCCTGCACGGGTACAGCCAGTTATCTGCAAGTAGAGCCTAACGATGCCCTGCCTCACAGATCAACCATGCAGACCTGCTTCCTACCCCAGTTATTGAGGTTTTAATATGCAATACTTGCTTACATATACAACTAGAAAGTGCACGGGAATTCAGCTTTTCCTCCTTGTCCAGGTAAGCTATCCTGGAAAGTGGCAGGGTCTTTTCAAAAGACAAAATCTGGCAGTATCATACAGTCAGTCTCGATAGCAATGTAGCCTGTAGCCGGTTAAGTAACAAGCCATTAAATCTGTCCCCCTTCCTATCGGCCTCACTCTTGTGTGCCTGCTTTCTGCAATTCGCATCAGCACATGAAAGTCTGCCTCAGGCTTATGGTTTCTGAGAAATCCAGGCATGGCACTTATTTTCCTCCACTAAGTTGGCCTTAGCTTAGGGTACTGCCACTCGGGGACACTGATCTAGTAGAAACGGCGTTAAATGCGCAGCGAGAACTGTACTGCCTTCATCATCACCAAGGCTTTTAGTAGTGGTTCTGGTTCAAAATGGTGACAAGAGGATCCTGAAATCACTTGCTCCCAGGGACAGGACGAGGTTTTGGGGTGATGGGATTTGTGGGGTCTGGAGCCGATAGCCGTGAAAAAATTCTGATGAGGTCTTTGGTGGAAAAAGGTGATTTTATGAAAGCACAGAAATGGGACCGCGGACAGGAAGAGCTGCCCTGGGACCAGGAGGAGAGGCTGGTTATACAGTTGGGAGCTGAAAGGGGTAAAGTTCAGGGCAAGTTTCCCATGAGATTTTCTTACGCTAAAGACAACTCACAGGATAGTGGAGGCCTGCTGTCAAGCTAAGGTGGTTTTTCCCTCTAGAAAAGCATTAGCATTAAGACAGCAGGGAGTTCTGGAGAAAAGTCTTACTCTGCCAGCCTCAAGTAGTTGTCAATGGGCTGCAGGTTATGAAGAAATTTAATTTTATCTGTCATTTCCTTCTGCCTTTGTTACCCGCATCAGGCACACCAAATCTACAACTATATAGGAAACAAAGTTCTTCTGAAACACATCCAATAACTAAGCTGGGCTACTCTTACACTAGGCAAATGGAGGGGGCACATAAAAGTGAGTAGGAGAGGCTAAGACACAATCTCAGGATCAACCTCACCCTCACCCCTGCATGGCAAACCACAATTGAGAGGGTCGCTCAACCCCGGGCTTCTCCCTGGGGAGATAAAATTTGAACTTCACATCTGTCACCCCAACTTATAAGACTTGCACCTGAGAAATGAGGCCCAAAAGCAACTCGTTTTGAAAGCAAACAAGGCTTTGAGAAATGTTGTGAAGGCTAATGTGAACTAACCCACCCAAGGGCCCAATGAAGAGGCAATCGCTGAAAGCACGTACTTTTTGTGACACTTAATTGCCCATCTTTAAGACTTAGCCCAAGGGGCAGACACCTAATTTAACACTTCCAGGGGACTCTCCTCCTCCCCAGAGATCTGAGGACAGGCACGGTCATTAGCCTTCCTCCAAGTCTCCTGTATCTTCTGAAGAAGAGCTAGTGTACATGTGATACCTCCAGTTTTTGCTACATGGTCACAAATTGACCATCCAGTTGGCAAGGTGAGGCTTGCGTCCGTGGACCCCACAGCACTGCATCAAGTGGAGAAAGCCCACCTTCAGGGCAAGGCACAGCCACAGCAGTTGGAAATGTACCCCCAGGCTTGCTATTGAAAAGGCTGATTAGTTTACTTTCAGAGCTGTCCTCAGAGGATCAGGCTTATTAAATACGTCTCAAAAGTGACTTATCCCTTAATAGTCTGGCTCTGGCGTCTATTCTATGGGGTGCAAGGCTTGTATTCACAGGTTCAATGGGACAGTGGCAAACAGTTAACTGGCTAGGACCCCAGGACTTTAGAGGCAGCAAACACACACCATCAACCAGTCTTCCTCTGAAAGATGTATATTCACATAGTTTACGAGCTAGTGCCTGAGGGTCCGGAACTCAGAGGTCCTCCCTTTTAGGACACAGACAAGTACTGGCACATCCTCAACTACTGGGAGAGACTAAGAATAAGGTAGACTTCTTAGGCAATGAAAAGTGAGAGCTAACCAAGAGCTAGGGCAGAGGTGACCAGTAAGGCCCATCTCCTACACATGGTCACTCCTTCAAGACCAGGAGATTTGGATGTTTTACCTGATGGATAGAAACCGACACAGTGAAGAAAATGAAGGAAGAGGAATAGGTTCCAAATGAAAGAACAAGATAAAACTGAAGAAAAAGGCTTTAATGAAAGAGATAAGGAATTTACCTGATAGAGTTAAAGACAGCACTCAGATGCTAAATTCAGGTAGAGAAGAATTAACATAAAAGAAACAGAAGTCCCAAACTGGATAACTGAATTAAATACATTCAGTAGATTAAAAAACACAGACTAGATGCATTAGGGGGGAAAAAAGATCACTGAACTCAAACACAGGACAGTGGAACTTACCCCATCAGAGTAAAGGAAAGATAGCTTAATAAGGAATTTATAGAACAACATCAAGCAGATTAACATTCATATTATCACCATCCCAGAGAGAGAAGGCAGGGGCAGAAAATTTGAAGAGTTTCTGAAATCTTCCCTAATTTGGAGAAACAGACATCCAGGTCCAGGAAGTCCAGAAAACTCCCAATAAGATGAACCCAAAGAGACTCACATGAAGACACATCATTAAAGTGTCAAAAGGTAAAGACAAAGAATGGTCTCTAGATTTATTTTTGAGAGCGAGTGAGAGAATATGTAAGTGAGCAGGGGAGGGATAGAGAGAAAGGGAGGCACACAATCTGAGGCAGGCTCCAGGCTCAGAAGTATTAGCACAGAGCCCAACGTGGGGCTCAATATCATGAACCAGGAGATCATGACCTGAGCTGAAGTCAGACACTTAACTGACTGAGCCACCCAGGTGTCCCTCCCTTACTGCTGTTTAAGTTTAAAAAACAAAGAATCTTAAAAGCAGCGAAAGAAAAACTTGTTACATACAAGAGGACCCCCACAAGTATTAGATTTTTCAGGGAAATTGTGCATGCCCAGCCGAGAGTGGCACAATGTATTTAAAATGCTGAAGGAAAAAAAAAAAAACAAAACCCAAAAACTGCCAAATAAGACTTCCCAACAAACTTGCCTTTTAGAATTGAGACAGTTTTCCAGACAAGTTAAAGGAGTTCACCACTAAACCAGTCTTATAAGAAATGGAGGGACTTTGTCCAGCTGAGAAGAGCACTAATCAGAAAATTGCAATCCTTACTGGTAAAGATATAAATTTAGAATAATGTTGTAAGTGCAATGAGTTAATTACTTATGAAGCCAGCATGAGACTTGAAGATAATAGCAAAAATAATCATAGCTGTAATAACTGGTTAGTGGATGTACAAGATAAAAAGATGTAAATTGTGACCTCAAAAACATGGGGCAAGAAGTCAGTAAAAATATGATCTTTATAATGCACTGAAACATAAATCATAATCAACTTAAAATACAAGTTGTTTTACATAAGCCTCATGGTAACCATAAAGCAAAGCCTACAGTGGATACATGAATGTAAAGGAATCTAAGCAGACCACTGCAGAAAAGTCACCAAATCCTAAAGACAGTAAGAAAACACGAAAGGAACAAAGAAATTACAAACAGCCAGAGTACAACAGCAATAATTATGTACTTATTGCTTTAGATGTAAATGGATTAAGTTCTTCAAAGACAGTGGCTGAATGTATTAGCCTCTCTTTATGCAGTCTATAGAAGACTGGCTTTAGGGGAGAAATACATAAGACTGAAAATCAGTGGATGGAAAAGTTATCCCATGCAAAAACAAAAAGAACAGTGAGTAGCTATACTTATACCAGAAAAAAAATAGACTTTAAAACAAAGACTAAGAAGAGACAAGGTCATTACATAAAAAAGGAGTCAATCCAGAGGAGAACATTTGTATTAAAGTACCCAATGAGAGTACTTAGATCTATCAAATATTAATGCACCTAACAGGAGAAATAGACAATAGTAGAAGACTTAAATACCTCAAATCAACAGGTCATCCAGACAAAAAAAAAATTAAAAAAGGAAATACTGGCCTTAACTGACATGTTGTATCACATAACCTTAACAGACATACACAGAACATTCCAGCCAAAAATACATTCTTCTTAAGTGCACATTGGCCATTCTCCAGGATAGAAATGTTAGGCCATAAAACAAGTCTTAATAAATTTAGGGTTGAAATATATAAGCACAATGAAATTAAAAATTAGTGATAAGTTTTTGGATTTAATACTACCACCAAATAAAAAAATAAAGTAGGACTACAAAGTTTCATAGCTAAGGAAGTCAAGAAAATTAAAAGGCAACCCCCAAATGGATGAAAATGTCTACAAATCTAATCCCCCAAATATATAAAGAACTCCTACAACTCAAAACTACAATTAAAGATCCGAATAGATATTTTTCCAAAACATACAGATGGCAAACAGGTATGTGAAATGATGCTCCACATCGCTAACTAGGGAAATGCAAATCATAACTGCAAGGAGATCACTTTACACCTGTTAGAATGACTATTATCAGAAAATAACAGTGTTGGTGAGGATGTGGAAGAATGGGAACACTTACACAATGCTAATGGGAACATAAATTGATGCTACTACTATCAGAAACTTTATGAGATTTCTGCAAAAAAAAAAAAAAAAAATAGAAATACCATAGGATCCAGTCATCAACTTCTGGTTATTTTTCTGAAGTAAATGAACACTAAATAGACCTGTATGCCCATGTTCACAGAGTCATTATTCATAATAACCAAGACATGGAAGAAACTGAGGTGTCCACTAATGGAGAATTACATAAAGAAAATGTGATACATACAGACCATTAAGCCAGAAAAGGAAATCCTGCCATTTCTAACATGGGTAGACCTCGAGGAAATTATGCGAAGTCGTCAGAGAAAGCATTACTGTAGGATCACACAAGTGGAATTAAAAAAAAAAAAAGAGCTCACAGACCTAGAACAGATTAGTGGTTGTTAGACGTTCGGGGGTGAATATAGGGGGAAAAAGAACAATCTTTATTATATCCCTAGGACTAGTTTTATAACAACATAGTGACTATAGTTAATACTGTATTGTATAATCAAAAGTTACTAAAAGTAGATCTGAAAATTCTTATCCCAAGGAAATAAACAAGCAGGGAGGGAGGTTTAATAGATGTTGTGATCTTTTAGCAATACATACAAATATCAAATCATGTTGTACCCCTGAAACTAATACAACATTATCTCTGGATTGTAGCTCAATTTAAAAAAATAGGAAAAAATAATCAGTGCCTTCCTGTGTGCTGACAGGTCACAACGGAGAAAACAAAAACAAACCACATAGCTATGTTTAGGTAGTGGTGTATTGATTGTATTGAAAGGATCAGGTAGCTTTTCTGCCCATAGAGGACACTGGCTGAGTAAGCATCCTCAAAGTCTCCCCACCCACCCTGTCACCTCTAAGTCAGGGTCTCCCAAAGAGCCGGAGTAGCTGCAAAAGCTCTTCAGAGGTTTGAGCTTTAAACAAGGAATGAGAGTCTGAGGAGCCATTCTGAACAACAGGGAACGCTCATGGACTGTGTGGGGAGGAGTTTTCCAAACACCAAGCGCTCCAGAGACTCTGGGTTTGTCCTATTGCCACTGTGGAGGGGTGGACGCAGCCATGAATGCAAGACCACACAAGGTGGATGGAAGAGTTGGAAAACCGAAGAAGAATACTTCAAAGGTTCTCAAAGACCTGGTGCCCACTTAACTGTGGAAGAGATTGTTGGTGGCACCAAAGACGACCCTAAAGACAATCTTCTAAGAGATTATTTTGAACAGTATGGGAAAATCGAAGTGATTGATCAGGACTGACAGAAGCACTGACAAGAAGAGAGGCTTGCTTTTATAACATCTGAGGACAGGGACTCTCACACAAGATGGTCATTCAAAAATACCGTGCTGTGAAGAGCCACAGCTGAAGTAAGGAGAGCCCCGTGTAAGCAAGAGAGGGCTAGCGCTTCCTCCAGCCAGAGAGATAGGAGTTGTTCTGAGACTTCGGTGGTGGTCACAGAAGTGGTTTTGATGGGAATGACAACTTTGGTCATGGAGGAAACTTCAGTGGGTGAGGTGGCTTTGGTGGCAGTCGAGATGGTGGTGGATAGTGGCAGTGAGGGGGACTATAACAGATTTGGTAGCAATGGAAGTTTGGAGGTGGCCAAAGCTATAATGATTTTGGCAATGACAACAGTCAATCCTCAAGTTCTGGACCCATGAAAGAAGGGAATTTTAGAGGCAGAAGCTCTAGCCCCTATGGTGGTGGAGCTAATACTTTGTTACAACACAAAACCAAGGTGGCTACAGTGGTTTCAGCAAAAACAGCTATCGCTACGGTAGCACCAGAAGGTTTTAATTACTTTCAGGAAACGAACCTTGGCAGAAGAGGAGAGCCAGAGAAGTGACAGGGAAGCCACAGGTTACAACCGATTCGTGAACTCAGATGAGCACAGTGGTGGCAGGGCCCAGCTGCTACAAAGATGCCATGTTTTAGGCAATACCCATGTGTCTGGGCAAAACAACTCAACTGTATTTGTGATTGTTTTACAGGATATTTTAGTTTCTGGTCTATGGAAAGTGTAAAGCATTCCAAGAAAGGATTTTGATGTAGTTTTTTTGTACCCATGCTATTGATTGTTTGGTGTAATGATCTGACCATGATGCTAAATAAATGGGTCACACACGCGCGTGCGCGCACACGCACACATGACCAAGTGCTATAGTTACATTGTGACCTTCACTTGAGTATATAAAGAGTACATAATAATTCTAAACCTAGCACAGAAACCTTCTTATTAAGAGAAGGAGCCAGTTACATACTTATTGTTGAAATGGCTTTAGAAGTTTTAATTTGCAATTCTGAGCACTGTTTTAAGCCAGCATTGTTTTAAGTCCAAACTAGGTAAAGACCATTAATTTTGGCAATTCAGTACTACTGATAATAATCGTAGGTTTTTTCCCCTAAAAATCAGACTAGATATTTCTATGTGGATAACGCTGTCATTATGTTGGGCTTCCAGGAAACTGTTACAGGTCTTTTATGTGATAGGCTTTTTATTTTGAGCAAGGAAACTAAATGCATTGAGAGCCTTTCTTTTCACATTTATGTACTGTTGAGTAAAGTCAGTAGTTCAGCATTCTTAATTAGTTTTGGGGTAAAAATTTTAAAGATTTTGTAAGACATACTCTCAATAAAACTGAGGTTTTCTAAATTATTAAAGTTTACAAAACAATTATATAAAACATTTTTTTCTCTCTGCTTTTAAATGTCTTCATTCCCCCCCCCCCCCAGAGTTTTATCCATATTTCCTTTCTTTAGCATCTTTACTCCAAAAGTAATTCCACACACATATGGTCAATTAATCTACAACAAAAGAGGAAAGAATATATGATGAGGAAGTGTCTCAAATGATGTTGGGAAAACTGGACAACTATCTGACTGCTTACACTTTACACAAAAATAAAATCAAAATATATTAGTGATCTGAATGTGAGACCTGAAACCCTAAAATTCAGGAAAAAAAAACACACACACACAAAAAAACCAGGTAGTAATCTTAGACCTAAGCTACATTTTTTTCCCTAGTTAAGTGTCCTCAGGCAAGGAAAACAAGAACAAAAATAAGTTGTGACTACACCATGATGAAAGGCATTTGCAAGGCAAAGGAAACCAACAAAATGAGAGCAACTTTCTGAATGAGAAGGTATTTGTACATGATCAAATAATGGGTTAATATCTAATATGCAAAGAATCTAAAACTCAATGCTGGTAAATCAAAAAGAATGAAATCTTGCCATTTGCAACTATGTGAATAGAACTAGGGATATGATGCTAAGTGAAATTAGTCAGAGAAAGACAAACGTCATATGACTTCACTCATATGAAGACTTCAACATACAAAACAGATATACCTAAGGAAAGAGAAGCAAAAATATAAAAGCAGGGAGGAGGACAAAAACATAAGACCCTTAAATATGGAGAGCAGAGGGTTGCTGGGAGGGTTGTGGAAGGGGGGGATGGGCTAAATGGGTAAGGGGCATTAAGGAATCTATTCTTGAAATCATTGTTGTGCTGTATGCTAACTCGGACATAAACTTAATAAAGAAAACTCAATGCCAATCAAAGTCTGATTAAAACATGGGCAGAGGACCTGAATAGACCTTTTTCTGAAGACATACAGATGGCCAACAGCCATACCAAAAGATGTTGCCCGACACTAATGCTTCACAATGTAAATCAAAACCACAATGAGTTATCACCCCTCAGTCAGAATGGTACTGAAAAGTATGAGGTATCAAGAAGAACAAGTGTTGTTGAGGACATGAAGAAAAAACACTCAAGCACTGCTGGTGGGAATGTAAATTGATGCAAGCACTGGAAAATACGGAGTTACTGGGAAAAAAAAAAGTTCAGAGAAATGCCATATGACCCAATAATTCCACTACTGTGTATTTACCCAAAGAAAATGAAAACACTAATTTGAAAAGATATTTGTACCCCTGGGTTTACTGCAGCATTATTTACAACAGCCAAATAACAGAAGCAACTCAAGTACCAACCCATAAATTACCACACACACACACACACACACACACACAATGGTATATTAGCCATAAAAGAGGAGACCTTGCCATTCGTGGCAACATGGATGGAATTAGAGGGTGTTAGGTGAAAGAAGTCAAAGACAAATACCTTAGCATTTCACTTATGTGTAACATGTAAAGAAAAACTAAAGAGAACAAATGGGTGGTTGCCAGAGGGGGAATGGGGTGATGGACAAAACAGATGAAGTAGATTAAGAAGTTGAAACTTTAAGTTATAAGTCAGAAATGAAGAGTAAAGCATAGGAGACATTGGAGTATAGCACGGTCAATATTATAACACTGTATGGCGACTGGCAGATGGGGACTCTTCTTACCTTAGTGGGCATTGAGCTATGTATACAACTGTTGAATCACATTCCTGACACGCATATCATAGGTCAACAGCCATAAAAACATTCAAGTATTTAAAATGTTTAAAAGCAACACTGCCCAGTTACACATTTATACACAAATATAAAAATATCAAATCATAACTATCACAAGCACATAACACATAAACTTTTATTTTCATTTAGTTTTATAGGCAGATAAAAAATAGAGGTTTTAGAATAAAAAAGCCCCCAAAAAATAAATCAGGTATTTCACACATGCTGTAAGTTTAATAGTAAAGTTACTACTCTATTGTACTAAGTTTATGTTAATTACTCCTTTAACATGTTCATTCTATTTACATTCAAAAGTACTGTAGCGTTTTCTGGACCATCCAATGAGCTGATTTTCATTATTGGCATATTTCATTACAGAAACAAGCAGAATAGAATACTCCCTTTCCCAAATCAAAACAACTTTGACCAGAAGCCAAATCACCAAGACCTTAAAAAAAAAAGTGTTTCGTCTGGGTCCAAGAGTAGATGTTGGAAATAAATTTTAGCAGCCTTTTAAAAAATAAGTTAATGTGTTTTTTTTTGTTTGTTTGTTTGTTTTTGCGCGCTTTAGAGCAATAGATCAGGAGAGAGGCAGAGAAAGAGGGACACAGAATGCAAAGCAGGCCCCAGGGTCCAAGCTGTCAGCACAGAGCCCGTGAGGGGCTCAAACTGAAGCAGCCCGAGATCATGACCTGAGCTGAAGTTGGACACCTAACCAACTGAGCCCCCCAGGGACCCCAGCAGCAGTTCTATTACTCAATACCATTAGCGTGTATTCCCCCAACCTACTCCTTATAATGACTAAATTGACAACTTATTTTATTTGACAAGCGAATGATTATGGTGACTTAATTGGGAGGGAAGACCACTATCTCTCTACAAGTATCAGAAGGAATGGGTCACTCAAGCTATTCCCTCTGATACTCTTAGCTGGGGTTCATACTATCTGAATATGTTCTAACACTTTGCATATGATTTTGATTATAGTATTAGTGCTAGCATTTATGGTGCCTTTTGGAGAAGGGGGAAAAGCCCCATGTCTTGGTCTTTGGATAGAAGACCTGATGAAGGATTAAGGTGCTTGTTTCTATTACTTATTACTTATAAACTACTCAAAAGTGCATGGCAACAAAAATCACCAACTCATCCCCCACCCGGATTCTCTGGGATGGCTGGGAAATTCCTCTTCTGGTTTAGTCTTCCTTTGAGACTACATCTAATTGGTAGATCAGCTAGTCTCTCCCACGGGTCTACTACTAAGTGTTGGATGTTACGGAGGGCACCTTGCTTCACATCTTCATGTAAGTCTCTCTTTCTCTCAGAGCCGAGACTGATTTCTTTACATGGTGATCTTAAGGTAATGATTCAAGGGGCCAAGGTGAAAAGCTACAAAGCCTCTTAAAGCCTGATTTTATAATTCACAGAATGTCCCTTCTGCCACATTCTAAATTGGTCAAAGCAACACACAGGGAAAGCCAAGATTCAAGGTTAAGGAAACAAACTTAACATTTTGAAGAAAATGGCAAAATGACGTTGCCTACTTTTAGATTTATAACCAAACTCCTTGAGGTGGACACAGCATAGGGAACTATGGTTCATTTCAGAAAAGTATGGGACTTCCTCCAAATGCACCCAGTTGTAAGTTACCAGAATGAAAGTAGAGGGGAGAGAGCTGGAGTTCTGAACGTCCTCTTGGCTGGCCACTCTCGTTCAACATACAACCTGTATAACTGTATTTGATGGATAGTATTAAGATATTTTCATGAGGATAACTAGAGAACAAGGAACTACAGAAAAAGCATCTGGGTACAAAGAAGATGATAAACTAGATTTTTGTGCTAATCAAGTATTTGGAATAATATGGACTACATTTATGGGTGTCAGGTTTTCTTTACATATTCAAAGTACATCACTGGAAAGTATTCCAGGATCAACAACTGCAATAATTCAAAGTGTTAGATTTTATAAAACATTCAAATGCTGTGTATCATAGGACTTAACTGACATGAGATTTTAGCAAGAGTCATTACACTTACCCGTGTAGCACATAGATTACTAGGAAATGCAAAGTAAACGTATAGTCAAGTATCCAATGCATATAATTAGGTGCTAAATTAGTACTTGAGGACTGAACAATTGGTGAGGGATTCCTCAGCAACACTGATTTTGATTCAGCACTTATTACATGGAAAAGCTTTATAAAGATAATTTGACAATTATTTGACAAGGACAGGGGGAGGTAGTTTCCCGACACATCATATGAATGTTTCAAAGAATAAAGTAATTTGTTATGGAGATAACTTATGTTTTTATATTCAGAAAGTGTCTCTAGAAAAAAGAACAAGAACCTGGTATAGCTGTTAAATTTGCACATACACAGGGAACTGTGCGCAATAGGAAAGGGTGAAATAATTTTCATATGTTTTTTGGAAACCAAGTTTTGGACCATAAACATATTATAATGCACACCTCTATTGTGTAGTGCAGAGATTTTAGGACTAGGAGAAGAACAATGGCGCTGTAGTTTTTCAAAGCATTTTAGTGCTTACATTTTCCAATTTACACCTGTCCAGCACAAAAGCAAACCACCTGATCTAGTCAAGGTTTCTTTTACTTAAGAAAATTGGCCAACACACGAGACGACATGAACTTGAAATCCCTCCTCACCCTCACCCTCCTGCTTCACTAATGGCAGAAGGTTTCGGCTGACTCATCGCATCCTAATTAACTCCATCTTATAAGTTTTGGCCTAGGTAGAAACCCAGTGGGTAGTCAGGGATAATATATTTCTGTGCATCAAGCTAATTGGCATGTATGTGGCCTTACTCTCTGACCCTGGCCTCATTAGAGACCATCTCTATCCGCCTTAGTGGGTTTGGTTATTGCTTATCAAGTGGAGTTCCACCTTTTAATGCAGAAAGGTAAAGAAAATAATAGTTCTTGACTTTCATATGGGAGCAAACGACAGTAAGAATAGGTTTTCCCAGCATAAAAACCTTTCCCCATGAAAGCTCAGATATTGACAGACCTCTAAAAGGCTACCCAGGAGAAAGCTAGGAAGAACCCAGTTTCCTCTACTTAGTACCCATGCCAACAGTAAATTAAGGGTTGAATTTCTACTTTATTTTCTGGATGCCTTGTCAATCCCGATTTAGTCTTGATTTTAATCAGCTAGCTCAATATCTACTTAGTGAATAAATAGATGTTATACACAGACAATAGGGATAAAATCTCGACCTAACAAGTTACATACCTACTGTGAATGTTGATAACCAGGTATCACTGTTCTTAAATATACAAAGGATTTTTTTTTTCAGATGCCAAACCAGCTCACACATGTACAAAGTCCAGAATGCCAGTTGGGTTTATATAGTCAGTATAGAAAGCTTTCAGATCAGAGAATTCAGGAAGACCACCTTTTCCATATCCATCCAGAGTCCAAACCCACCGTATGAAAAAAGAGCTATAGAACATAGAACACTAAAGACAAATAGTCACAATGATAGTATTTGGGGATATTTAACTACTCTTTCTGACTGGATGTATCAATGTAGGATGTAACAGAAGCAATTTCGGTAGGTGTATTATTTTAGCAAAGCTCATTTACATTCCCTCTCAAAAGTATTTAGTGTTTTATTTTTGCTACATGGTGTTAAACAGGTGGGGGAAAAGCTAGTTGTGTATAAGTTAGCTACATTTGCAATTGTGCAGCCTACAACGTAGTCATTTATTGCAACAGGAAATCCTTAAGAGTGCTGGACCTCTAAGTTGATCAGACATTAAAACTCTTATGTACAGTAGCAATAAAATATAGAAGCCAGAAGAACAAGCATCAGCCTAGAGCCTCACAGCATAAAATGTCAAGTCTAAGACAACCCTGGGCTTGAGTCCTAATACTGCCATTTACCAGGTATGTAATTTGAAGCTTTTCTTCTCTAAGCCTCAGTTATAGAAATAGCAGTATATGTTTCAAAGGATCGGTGGGCTGATAGAGAATTTAAGATGCTTACATTAGTATCTTGCTCAGTAACTATTAGTCTTTTCTATCATATTGCATAATATTCTAAAGGTTAGAGTGAATATTTTTAATTTTTAATTTAATTTAATTGCATTGTCCCTGTCCTTGGCAACACTATATAACTTTCTACGTATTGCAAAATGGAAGTGTGCAAAGTTGGTGGTTTTATTTTCCATTTCTCTAATTACTTGTGAGGTGGAGCATCTATTAGCTTTTAAGTTTCTATTAGCATGCCACAACTCTGTAGAACTTGTTTTTCTATTTTCTGATATTCTTTCCTCCCCATAGATGGAGCCAATTTTCTACCTCCATTAGTCCATCCATGCCCTAGCCTGGTTAATACCACCCATATGTACACTTCTGTTCTAGGCTCTTCCCATCTCCTGTTCCTTCCTGAGTTTACATAACAGTTTATTGCTTAACTTTTCATGTTCTACCTGGAAGGACATGTCCCTATTTGTTCTTCCTGGTTCCTTGCATTTTTAAAATTTTGAATGTTTGAGACACAGAGAGGGTGAGCAAGAAAGGAGTGGACACAGGGAGACACAGAATCTGAAGCAGGCTCCAGGCTCTGAGCTGTCAGTACAGAGCCAGACACGGGACTTGAACTCACAAACTGAGATTATGACCTGAGCTGAAGTCGAAGACTTAAAGCCACCTAGGTTATTTGTATTTTAAAACTTTGTGTTCAGTTTGAGATTCCTAAGATGCTTGCTAAAATTTAAAATAAGATTTAATAGAATTTATGGATTAACAACAAAATTCCGGTCATAATAGAGCTCAACATCTTTTCAAGTCAGTTATTAGAGATTTTCAAATAAACATGGGGTCCTTCTTTGGTTAACTTAGCTACTATAGACATGAGTGTGGGTTTTTTTTTTTTTTTAAGTTTTCTAATACTAGTTGCATACAAAAACTATTAGTACTTAATCTAGCAATCTTCCTGAACTAGCATGTTTGAAAACATGGGTCTTTGAGCTATTGGATTTTCTGCGCAGGGATGACGAGCACTTTAAAAAAAAAAGGGGGGGGAGGGACTTCAGCATTTTTTACTACGTATTCCCGAGATCACTTCAGGATAAAGTCATTTTAATGTATTTTGATAGTATTTTTCATCTCAGTATAATTAGAACCATAGAATTAAGGTCATAGTTACCATCTAAGATTGGGGTTAGTGGCTTAGTTTGAGTTCCCCAAGAAGAGGCTAAAAAGTGGGTTTACTTAGTATCTATTTGGGAAGAGATTCAAGAATAGAGAAACCCAGGGAAGAAAGCCAAAGAAGCACTTCAAAGCTGCTGTGGAAAGTGGGTACCAATTCTGCTCTAGATCCCCTGAAAGGTATCAGCCGTGGCACCCAGAAATCCGGTTATAGAACAGCCAGGTGGAGTATGTCAGGTCTTGTCTAATTCTGGGAGCATAAGTCCCCAACACTTTTAGGCTGCATTTGTGTATGGATCCAGCAGGTACTCAATGCCTTGGCAAAAATCTAAAGCCAGCAATAGGATGGTTAGTGTAGGATGTAGGAGGAGGCTCAGCTTTAAAGGTCTACTATCTGCCGATATCAAATTGGGTGGAGAGCATGGACAGGAGATTCGCCACAGTCCATTTTTCTATGCAGATTCAGTTGTGTTCACTTTATTATCACAGTCTTTATGGATATTAAGGCGGACTTTAAAATTAGTCAAAATGAAGCTGAAGTGTAAGCTACATCAGTACCTCTGCAACTGAATCAAGGCTATTAATTTGTATTGATCTTTCTCTCCTTTTTTAGACTTCTTAGCCATTACTAGCATTTCTGCTGGTCTACATAACTTTCTCAGTCGGGGTGGTCTTGACACTCAAACTGGAGAGGTCTGAACCTTTTGGTCTTATCTGTTCATGGTTCCTAAAGTTGCCCATTCATCACCAGGCAAGTACTAAGAGATACTACAGAGCTTCCTTATGCCTAGAAACTTATAAAATGAAACCTCTGTATTACCAGAGGTTATCAAATATAACTTCTCCAACAGGATTCCCTTTGATGCACCAGGAGAATACTATGGAGTTTAGAAAACTAATTGATATTTTTATGAACTATGATGTACTAGTTTTAGTATTTACATATTTCAAATTATAGTATTTTAATAGAGGTTTTTGGATTTCCTTTGTATTTTGTTGTGAGGTACGAGGTCAGAAAATGGGGATTTCTAACATTGCCAATCCTCAAATGTAGTAAAGTTCACAAGGAAGAAAATCGGTACACATGGTGAGGAGTTTTAGGGATCTAATTTTCTCACGGAAACTTTATACATAAGCTAGCTTTCTCTTGGCAACCGAGGTGGGCACAGAACTCCATGGTGAAAGCTACCAAGATCTTATTCCAGTCAGGCGTGGTCTTTGGCAATGACATCAGTCTGTTGAACATCGCTGCATTGGCTTGGCACAAAAGTTAATTTTACTTACCACTTTACTTTCCATGGGGTAAAAATACCTTAGAATGACAATTTCACAATAGTTTTTCCTTTCAGTCCAGATATTATTTCCTATTACCTCTTAATTTCAGACCCATTCTATGGGTGACAAAACCTTGCCAAAGAAGTACTGTTAAGGGTTTTTTTTGGTTTTGTTTTTTTGGTTTTTTGTTTCTTTAAACGAAGTGTTCTAGTTCACATTCTTTAAAACTCAGTAAGCTCATGTGTAGGAAGTTCAGATAAAATAAAGCCTCAAAAGTTTAAGTATTTCTACTTATTTTATTGAAGCACTGTACAATTCCAAAAGCACAAAGACCCACGTTTCAATCTAGATGCCAATAGTATGAAAAATTTCCATCTGCATATTTCAGCAATAAATTTAATACCTATCCCCTTTGGTCTCCCTCAGTAAATCAATAGTGTCACTTGTAAAATATAAGGTTTTTAAAAGTTCTTTCCCACTATTTCAAGAATTGTTACAGCCAAGAACAATGTTAAATGATATGTCAATTTTCATAAAGCTATATATTAACACAAGACTAGAAGTTGTGATCTCATACTCGATTTTCCAGATATCCCAACACTGCTATCCAGCTATTACGAAGATATCCATAGGCTCCAGGCATTGTAAGGAGCCTAAAAAGTTACTTCCCCTGGATTAGCTAAAACTTAAGTACACTTTATATTGGAAGTTGTATCACCTCAAGGTAAAAATTCAGAAGTTTACCCCTACTTGAAGTTAATGGTTTGGAGCTTGATTTTATTAAGGATCTGGATGAATTAGGGATTTTACATATTCTCAAATCTACTTTCATAAATGTGGTGTATAATATTTTAAGGGTCAACAAATTCCATGAAGATAATGAAGGCATAAACATTAACCTTGAAAAAACTCCAGAAGATATTCTGAAAGAGCTCCTGAATATTAATACTAGTAAAAAACAAAATAAAAAAAACAGACACAATATACTTGCAAACATACTACTGTTCACAAAGGAAATGCATTTCAAATTCTCCTTTACATTATCAGCTATCTTTTAATGCCGTAAGGATCTCAGGGACTTATTGCTGTCAAGATTTTTCAACTACTATTTTGTGCTTTTGACTTACCGATATTTTGAGGAAGTTTGATACAGGAAGTTCTGAAAGTATGGACAACTATGTAGTCACAACTTAAGTAATTCTGATTTGTTTATATGGAAATACTCATTCTAACAAGTTCTCCTTAACAGAAGTAATGCTACTCTTGTTGGGGCTAATGGAATCTTACAGAAAAAAAAACACACAAGAGGATTTACAGGGATACATAAATCATTGCTCCTCTAGCAGTTCATTAAGGCATGTTGAGCATTTAGGGGAAAGCTCAATAATCACATGGTCTCCCATGTTCAGAAGGAACAATGCAAGAATAGTACATAGAGGCCAAAACTATGGAAAGTATTCAAATTAGAATAGAGGGTATAGTCCTATATCTGCAAGAATGACTGAACTTCAGGGTTAGACTTAGCTTTCCAGTCCTCAGGTGGTTGTAAGATACGACAGAAATCCTCCCATCAGGAAACATGTGATTTACTTGCTCTTAGGGAAGGGACTTGTGAGCAGCCTGGGTTTTTGTCAGAACGGTTATGGGTTAGTCTAACACATGAAGTCTATACAGAAGGTACTACATAACCAACTTTATTTTCCATCACAACTAGGCGGTCACGTTGTTCAATAGACTAGTCAGAGGTTTTACAGGTTAAGGGACATCAAGATACTCCAATAAAATGCAGAAGCATATAAAGACCCTCCAAGATAAAGACAAATGGGTCCTAAAAAAATCATTTCATTGTGCTACTCTCAGGAATAAAATTCATACATTAAGTGCCCTTGAGAGTAATTCTTAAATGTTTGGATCCAAACTATTATCCTTGGGTATCAGGAGTCAAAAAAAAAAAAAAAAAAAAAAAAGTCCTCCATCTTATTCTCTAGAAATTTCAGCCAGAGATGTTCTTGTGGTTTAGTGTAGATTGGAACTGTATTTTAAACCAGTGTAGATCATTTTTTGCAGGAAAAGGAGTAGCTCCTTTAATATCAGAAGCTAGATTAACACCTTGTAGCCCCATTTTAGAGTCCAAATGATTAATAGGACTGACTATACAGTCTGTGGTCATCGAATAGAGACAAGTAAAGATCAAACTCCTACTGGGGTGATCTCAGGTTAAATTAAGTTTCTATAAAACCCAGCACATTGCCCCATCCAAGCACATAGTAGGAAAAAGTCCTCTTGTTTTGAGCCTCACTGGAATGCCCAGCCTATACCTGTATGCAGAAGCAACTCCCATAGAAGAGTCTTTGCACAGACATACTCTGGCATTTCTCCCATATTCCAGGGGGTGAGGAGTTTGGAGATAAACACACCCACATCCACTATTTCTTCTTTCAGGAAGTGGCACTAAGAAAGTGTTTCTTTCTGGCAGAGGACCATTTGAGGTATTACTGCTTTTTCAACCCATTAGATATAATATTTTTTAAATGATTTCTGAGAGAGAGAAAGAACGCACGAGTGAGCACTTGAGCGGGGGAGGGGGAGGGGGGGAAGACACAGGATCTGAAGCAGGCTCCAGGCTCTGAGCTAGCCATTAGCACAGAGCCTTACGTGGGGCTGGAACCCATGAACCATGTGATCATGACCTGAGCCAAGGTCGGACAATTAACCGACTGAGCCACCCAGGCACCCTTCAACCCATTATATCTAAAGAGCATCTTTCGTTAAGATTTTTGCTTCACATCCTTGGGAAGTTTGTCGAATAAAGACAGCCTTCACAATACCTTGGGATTAACCTTACTAGTTCTGTGCCATAGAGCCTATTGCCAGCAGGTTTTGCTTTAGCTGTCGGCGGGGGGGAGGAGGGGATTGGGGGGGTGCTCTCCACCTAAACTGTGCATGGAGATCACCTGAAAGTCACCAGAGGCACCTGAAGACTAACTCCAGGCATTCTCAGTTGGGCTGGTTTAGTGCCTGGTTGTAGAATGCCCCAGGTGATTAAAATATGCCCACAAATCTGAGAGCCACAGGTGGTCTTTTAAAACCTGCCCCTTAGTGGTGATTTTTGCTTCAGACATTGATTTCATCTGGAAGTTACTGACTCCTTAAGAGGAATCTGCTGGTACTTCAAGTCTGTTCTTTAGACTAGTGAAAATACATGTTTTCGCTTCAAGCACATGCTCCACCATTTTTGAAATGAAAACCAAATTTCTTAGGATGGTTTTTTTTTGTTAATTTTTTTTGAGTGTTTTACTTATTTCTAGGAGAGAGAGAGAGACAGCGTGAGCAGGGGAGGGTCAGAGAGAGAGGGAGTCACAGACTGAAACAGGCTCCAGGCTCTGAGCTGACAGTCAGCACAGAGCCCGACACGGGGCTCGAACCCACGAACCGCAAGATCATGACCTAAGCGAAAGTCGGACGCTTAACCAACTAAGCCACCCAGGCACCCCACACGCTCCACCATTTTTGAATTCCACACATTTTCAGGCATGTTTGCCTGAACAGGAAATGCCTATACACACATTTGTAAAATCTGCATCACACCGCAATAGCATTCGTAACATTTTTCCACTCTTAAACTCCATCTCCAGCCAAGGAAATCCCAGGATCATTATGAACGATTTTCCTTGGACTTGAAAAGGTTGAGGGTCAACTGAGCTACGGCTTCTCTTTAGAGGTCAAACTAGTAGTTCACAGCTCAGGAACCCACTGGTATTGTGTATCTGACACCATCTTGGCCATCCAGCAATAGTTAGTGGTTTTCGATTTGGCACTCCTAACACCTACAGACTGGTCTACCCTCTAAATCAGGAATATTCTAGTCTGCACATTAGCAACACCAGAGTTCTTAAACATCTTCATGCCTCAGTCAAGCTGCAATGGAGCCAGGAAACAGATGGTCCTTGGGCAGATAGGGATGAACGGCCCCTTATTAACAGAGCAGAAAGTACTAGACCTTCTGAAAACACCTGCTCCCTGGAGCAAACCGCCCAGGACCATATCGCTGGGAGCCGCACCGGCCTCTCTGGATGGCAGTCACAGCAAGGAAATGGCAGTGTTTGCAGCTCCTGCCGTGAGAAACAAAAACTGGTATCGCTTCCTGCTACTACTGGCTCATGTTGGAAATACAGCTGCTGGTATTAACCAGGCCTCACAATATTCCATATCAGACCAATATTCCAAACAAAGATACTTCATAAGGAAAAGCATAATCCTGCCTTTACAAAAGATATTTTGGAGGAAATCTCTGGATGATTGTAAAAAGCCTCTTCCTATGGACCTTGCATATCAAAGACCATGGAGTCTGGCCCCGAGACAAAGAGCCTAATTTAGAGTTTAGGGCAAATATCCATGCCCACCCATTCGTTTCTGCTTAGAGCATTTTTCTGGCCTTGTATATGCTGATTGCTCCCTGTGAAGGAACCTATTGAGGAACTTCTTTTGGGATTATGAGAGCAGAGGTGTTCCCTGAAAGACCCGTTTTTCTTGATACTTCCACCTTAAACAAGCTGTTGACCCCTGTCCACAGAGAAGTAACTTCACCCTTTTAATGCTGAAAACTCTGTCTGGTATGCTAAAGATGCCTTCCTTCCTCATAGGATAGGCATCTAAATCCCCTACCTCAATCACGATTGTAAACGTTATGCAGGAGTCTTCTACATACCTATGTTCCGGGAAATTTTTACATATCAAGGAAGTCTGTTATCAGAAACCATTGTGTAAGGCAAATGCCACTTCTGTGCCGTCCCCCAAGAACTTAATGATAAAATGAAGTTGAGCCCCAGTCAGAGCAGAGTCTGCCTGGTGATCAGAAAGAATCTCGGGGCTCTCTCACTCTCGAGACACCGTCCATCCTTCAGGGACCCCTGGACCTGCCGGAGCCGGCCTCCGACACCATATGTTAGTTTAGCATCTACACAGTAGCTACCCCTCAAAATGTAGCCCCACTGTAACCCATAGGAGCCTTCCCTCCAGTTAGCCTCCGCACGGAGCCCCTCCCGGGTAGTGGGAGTCTTTCTTTTCATTCTCACCCAATAAACTTGATGTCTGCAGTTCTTCACCTCGTTGTTGGTTCGATTCTTTGCCCATCAGAACAGGATTCTTGAGTTTTTGAATAAGCAGTTACCCAACCACTTAAGTCAGAAGCTCTGAAGCTGGGACACGATTTTGTTTCACCCCCACGACACCCCCAACCACGAAAGCCAGTAAAAAAGCTTCGTCTGAAGTGGAGTCCAGAGGCTCACAAAAGAGGAGCTCACACACACGTCGCCCTTGGCAGCCTGTATCACAATTCTTACCTTGACAACGCAGGTTTCTCTTTTAGGACAAGGAAGGCAGATCGCTCCGTACCGCCAGCAACTACCACGGGTCACTGCTCACCACCAGGGAGAAGCCAGCGCAACCTTAAACCCTTGTTCCCCAATAGACTTTATCTAACCCTCCCCCAACCCATTTCCTGTTAGAGCCTTGTAAGAGAGACCCTTCGGGCACTTCAGACTTGCCTAGGGTTTTGACCTGCCACGTGTCTGATTTGCAATTCTGCTATGCTTAAAAAAACAAAAAACAAAAAAAAACAACCACCATGTTTTGCCAGTAACAGTTTCTTAATGTTTGTTTTTGAGAGTGCTCACCCAGGGCAGGGATGGGATGGAACGGGAGGGACAGACAGGCTCAGAGAGAGAGAGAGGGAGAGAGAGGGAGGGAATCCCAAGCAGGCTCCTCGCGGTCAGCGCAGAGCCCAGCATGGGGCTTGGGCTCCCCAGGTAGCTATTTTTACAGTCTGGATCCCGACCCCCGAAACCAGCGACTCAGCCTACGGAACCCCCGCCTCCAGCCCCAGGCGGCGGCCCTTCCGCAGCTCCTGCTTTATGAGGCCACAAAGGACCCTGTGGCTGGTGATAAAGACATCGTTGCTGGAAAACCGAAACCTCATGAGCTTCAGCCACTTGCAAAGTTACACTAGCGCACAAAGCAGGCTTAGAGACTTTGCGAAGGAGTCTCTTACTGTTGCTACCACTTTCCAGTAAGCTAGTGGCTTATAACAAATGGGATTTATTTGCTTACGGTTCTGGAGGTCAGAAGTCCGCAACAGGTCACACTGGGCCAGAATCAAGGCTTAGAGCAGGGCCGTGTTCTCTCGGGAAGCTCGGGGGAGACCCCTCTCCTTAAGTTCCCCAGCTTCCAGAGGCCACCCGCATCCCTCCGTGTGGGGAAGCACAGCCATCCGCAAGCCGGCCGCCGCACCACTCCGCCGGCTCCTTTGTGTTGGGGTTTCCTAGCCCCCTCTCTCCTCAATTTATAGGGACGCTTGTGATTACTTACATTGGACCCACCTACATCATCCACGCTGCTCTCCCACCTGAAAGTCAGCTGATCAGCCAGCTAATTCCATTTGCAACCTTAATTCCTCCTCGCCAGGTAATGAAAATACAGGTTCTGGGGATTAAGACGTGATAGCTTTGGGGGCGGGGAGCCTTGTTTTCTGTAGCTCAGGCTTCAGAATTACAAACAACTGTGCAGCTATACAAGCCTATGTCTGTTCTGGCTTTGATTAAAATGCCCTGTACAAAGCACCACGTCCACAATACCATGCTTCTCGGGGCTTCCAAAATGCCTCAATTGCTGCTTATATTTCACTCTCTTAACATTTACTCCATTTCTCTTAGTTCTATTTGTCTCTTCACCTGGTATTGATAATATATACACCAAACCACAAGTTCTGCTCTCCTCCTCCGAAAGTCCTCGCAAAATGAGAGAAAGCATTTTTGTTAAATATGGTGTTCAGGATCCCAGGAAGTTTTAATATTTTTCATGCCTTTTCAAAGAGTTTTCATCTAATTTCTTATAATAATATCAGATGACTCCAAAATAGTAAACCCTGTAGTCAGTATGATAATCTTGGGATAATACTACCAAAGTGTACTTTTAATTCATGGTACATGTGGATCAGAGGGGCTCTGCTTCCTGTAGTCATTCTAGGACCCTGGCTGATGGAGACCTTGACATCTTTCAGCATACCGTCTGGAATATTTGGTTACTACAGAACAGGGCAAGACCCAAAACCTCCTCATTGCCTTGAGCCTGGAAGTATCACCATCTTTTCTGACCATAACCTTATCATGTGGCCTTAGCTTAACCACAAGGTAGCTCACAGAATATTCAGTTAGCGCTCTATCTGCACACATGCCAATTCTAAAACCTAAATCCTATAAATATTTCTGTTCCACGTGAATAACCCCCCAGGAATCATACTTTCTTGTCCACTTATAACTCATATTCATTAAAAGTCTTGTTAGTCTTGTGTACTAAATATACCAAATTCAACCATTTTTTACCATATCTACCAATACCAATCTCTTCCCAGTGGATTTGGGTCCATATGCCATATACACAGTGAAATCTTCTTTTCTGTTTATTACTCTTAAATGTTGTGAATGGCATACATGTCTTTTCCAATTTGTGTGTATGTGTCTGTGTGTCTGTGTAGTGCATAGACAAATAATACAAACCACTTCCAGATTATATGTATAAAGTTACTTAACAGCATTTATTCATATATAGGTACATGGTATACTTTACAAAGCAACATATTGCTGGTATAGAGAATCCATATAAAATGCAATATTACATTTTAAAATAGTATTTTAAACTAAGCAACACTGAAAAATATGGATAAAATTACTGAATAAGTAAGTAAATAAAATTGAACAAATATTCACAGCATTATATCAGTCAATAGGAAATATTGCATTTACATCTCATTGACAGTATAATCAATTTTACTGTTATATACAACTAGAAGCAGTTTAAACAACTAAAGTACTTTTTCTCATTGATAGCTTTATTTATAAATGAGCTATATTTCTCAATAATAAAATGTTGTTTCAGATTTGTCTTACAAGGATGCCAAGGTGGCTCAGTCAGTTGAACATCCCACTCTTGACATTGGCTTTGGTCATGATCCCAGGGTTGTGGGACTGAGCCCTACATCAGTCTCCATGCTCAGCACGGAGTCTACTAAAGATTCTCTTTCTCCCTCTGACCTTCTCCCTGACTCTTGCTCTCTCTAAAAATAATAACAATAAAGTAATAAAATTCATCCTATGTAACTTTTTTAGAATGCATGAAAATAGGAGATAAGTAAATTTTATAATATGCAAAAGACAATTACCTATTTGATTTTGGGGAGTGTTAAATTAATCATATCAATGCTCTAGAGAAAGATGCAGGTATGTAGTAAGTACCAAATCTTGATGTTGCGATTATTAATATTCTAGCAGTTTTTAAACACTGGTAATGGGAGAAAACAAGTTGCAACATATTGATGTGACTGTTAGAAAGAAAAATTCTTAAAAGACATATAAGTTGTGCATGTTGAAAATAATTTAATAATGTTAATGAGTCTTGCATGGCTGGGATATGCTCTAGTACCAACTTATTTCAGCTCTCAGTAAATGTGAAATTATGGCCCACCTCTCCAGAACCCATATTCAAAACAGGGGATGAGCAATGTCCAACAGAAGAAAGCACTGGATTATGTCAATTCTTGAGATGTTAGGAATGTTAAAACCCTGTTTTCCAACAATTTGGTTCTCTCCTATATCTGCCAGTCATAGTTTCCTTGAAGACGGAAAATGTTATGATGACTGAAATTTGGGTGATAAAATTTGAGTGGATAAAATTCAGTTATATTACAGTCAATTCAATTTACATTATCTCAGCTCTTACTTAACTACTGCTGTTTACTAGACATTTATTGAGACAAAGTATATTACTGGCTCTTGAACCCCGTTGTAGGGAAAAGAGGTGTATTTATTCCTAACTTGGTGCATGATCTTGTTACATGTGCCACAACATGGCATGAAAAGGAATTCTTACCAGGAAATTCTTAATAAGATAAGTTACCATTGTGTAAGTCCCTAAACAGTAAATGAAATGTTGAAAAATAGACACAGGAAGAAAAAAATTGCAAAGAGGGAAAAAAACAGGAAGAACGTTATCAAGTTTCAAATAAGAATGCAACTACATCATAGGATTTCTCTTTGGATCAGCTAAAATAACAATCACGGCCTAATCTAAGAGTGAAAGCAGATTTTAGGATTCATGTCCAGCTATATTTTATCTTCTAGAACACATTTATTATTTAATTCCATAAGATAAATGGTAATGACTTGGCTTGTTATGATGACTTTTCTTTTATTCGTGCATTTATCAACCCTAAATTTTCTATTCTGAGGATGCTTTTATAGCACTGATCAATCAAAGGCTATTGCTCAAGTGGTTTTGGCCTCTTCAGCCATAATGTTACTTGTTCAATTTCTTTTTTATCAGATTGATTACAGAAAAGCTTAGCTGTTTTTGGGTCTGAATATAAAGCAGAGACTGACTAACTCAGAGACTTGTTTAAATCTGATAAGTTACTTAAAGAGCCCTGTTGGGTTCATTTTCAGTGATGCATTTTTTTTTTAATTTTTTTTTTTTCTAGGCGAGAGAGAGAGACAGCGTGAGCAGGGGAGGGTCAGAGAGAGAGAGGGAGTCACAGACTGAAACAGGCTCCAGGCTCTGAGCTGGCAGTCAGCACAGAGCCCGACGCGGGGCTCGAACCCACGAACCGCGAGATCATGACTCAAGTGAAAGTCGGACGCTTAACTGACTAAGCCACCCAGGCGCCCCTCAGTGATGCATTTTTATGTTTATTTTACACTCATTTGCTGGGCAGCATTTAGGGTGTTTTCAATTATTCTCTGTAGTAACACTAAATATCATTGCCATTTTATGAGGTTTCTCCTTCTATTATAATTTTTTTCCTTAATGGTTTTCCTTAAGAAAGAGGTACAATTGAGAGAAATTGTGTGAATATTTTTAAATATGCATGATACACACTGCCAAATTGCTTTTAAAAACATGTACTAATTTCCATTCCCAATATAAAGGTACCTATGCCTCTTTCTCTGTCCTTTGTCTCAATCAGAAGTGTCTCAATCATATTTGTCCTATATGTTTCAATTTCAATTCATCTGTAGGGGCATCTGGGTGGTGCCCTCAGTTAAGCCTCCAACTTCTGATCTCAGGTCAGGTCATGAGGTTGAGCTCCACATCGGGCTCCATGCTGATAGTGCAGAACCTGTTTGGGATTCTGTCTCTCTCTCTCTCTCTCTCTCTCTGTCTCTCTCTCTCCACACACACACACACACACATACACACACACACACTGGCACTCTTTCTGTCTTTCTCAAAGATAAGTAATAAATAAATAAAAAAACTTTAGGGGCGCCCGGGTGGCTTAGTCAATTAAGCGTCCGACTTTCGCTCAGGTCATGATCTTGCGGTTCGTCGGTTCGAGCCCCGCGTCGCGCTCTGTGCTGACTGCCAGCTCGGAGCCTGGAGCCTGTTTCAGTCTGTGACTCCCTCTCTCCTTGACCCTCCCCTGCTCATGCTGTCTCTCTCTCTCTCTCTCTCCTAGAAATAAATAAAACATTAAAAAAAATTTTAAAAAAATAAATAAATAAACTTTAAAGAAAACAACAGCATAGCAGAATGAGTTAAAAGAACTACCTTGCCTACTACGAACAGCTAGGACTCCTACCTAAAAATGTAACAACAAAAACAAAGTTAAAGCAAACCTGATCTTGAAAGAAAGGGTGTTTCCATTTTGCAGGAACTGCTGAGCTGCGACCACAGCAGCTCTGGATAGAAAAAGAGGAGAGGAGGAATTTTTCGTGGAGGTGGGCCTATTTTCTCGGCCTTTAGGCAGAGCTGGGCGACAGGGATTCAGGTGCAGATGATTTATTCAAGAATGCTCTTCAGGAAAGCCCATAAAGAGCAAATGAAGGAGGGCAGGGAAAGGGAAAGTCTTGGCGTAACCCATATGGAAGACTGTGGATGGTGAACTATGAAAGTATTTACATTTTTTTTAATGTTTTATTTATTTCTAGGAGAGAGAGAGAGAGACAGCGTGAACAGGGGAGGGTCAGAGAGAGGGAGTCACAGACTGAAAGAGGCTCCAGGCACCGAGCTGGCAGTCAGCACAGAGCCCAACGCGGGGCTCGAACCCACGAACCGTGAGATCATGACCCAAGCGAAAGTCGGACGCTTAACCGACTAAGCCACCCAGGCGCCCCTGAAAGTATTTACATTTTTATTGCCTGACTTCACCGGGACATTGGCTGTGGCCTGGGGCGTGGCAGTCAGGTACCCTGAGATGAGATGGCTCCCCTCAACCAAAGGCAATTTGGTATGGAAAAAGAGCAGCCCTAAGTCATGAGAAGTCCATACTTCCGGCAGCTGGCGGACTGATACGTTGGCGTGGTAAGAGGTATATGTGGGGCACTGGTGTGCTCACTACAGGAACCTAACATTGGAGCTATCACTTTGGAAAGCTCGTGGTTTTGTAAAAGAAAGCAAAATATCCTATTTAATTGACCCAAAGAAAACAATGAAGTTTATCTGTCTCTCCCTGTGATTTTGGTTGGAAAACAGAAAAAAAATGCTTCTCATGGAAAAATACAAATCTCAAGTCTCCTCCTCGCATGGTTATGAACAACCAATCTAAATTACTCATATCAAGGTAAAAGAAGAGCCCAGAAATTAATATAAAAGCTGACGCTGGATGGTAATAGCATCGTAAAGCCCAGCAGGAAGAAACGTCAGGGTCTCTCGACTTTTCTAGTATCCCAAATACTTGTTGAATAATGACTGGCAGAACACTGAAAACAAGCTCTCAGTGAAAGACAGAGTTCCCATAAAGAAACAACTTCTGTGAGGTAAGAGAGTAGAGATTCCACTGACAAGAATTAGAAATGAAACATTAGCTAGAAATGGTGAATAGCACTTCCCCTTTCATAAAGAATTTTTGAAAGATTTACTTTTGGAAACCCCTTCCCACCGTTTTTTTAAAAACATGACTAAATTGATTATCGAAATTCCTATATAAAAAATGGTACTCTGTATGTTTGTTTATATATATGTCTGTGGAAGTATATATACGGTTAAATGTGTAGACCTTGAATTCACCTCCTGTGTCAATTTTGCTCGCTTTTCAGAGTCCAGAGCGCTAACGCAGCCCGGACTTGGGTCAGAGTGAGGCAGCTGTGTCTGGCTCTGGGGAAGGGCTGATCTGGTTTCCACCACCTCCTGGAAAGATAGGGATCTGAAGTGCTTGGTTCCAGAGTCTTTCCAGAAAATTGGAGTGTAAATTGGCCAAGTCAAGTTGGTTCATCTTTAGCTGACGTTCCACCTTGGCTTTTCCCAATTCTGTTCATTCATCCTCAGCTGACATTCCACCCTGCTCTTCCCATTTCTTTTTATTAATATGTTACGTGTGTTCAAAAGTATGACATCATACCTGTCTGTGGTTTGTTTGCTTGTTCGTTCTTTGTTTTTGTGTGTTTATTCCTTTATTGTGATATGTGTGGAGTTGCAAGCAATTAGAGATTAAAATGTGCATTTAATGTATCAAATTTAAGTGGAATTTCAGGATCAATATTACCAGAGCGCTGTTTATTAATCATAACAAATCACTAGATTTTGTTTGGGCGCTCCTCTGAGTCCCCTGTGTTTCCCAGTTCATTAACCTATAATTTTAGTTTATTATTTCCATCCTTCTGTTTGTATTTTCCTCATTCTACTTTTGTTTCCCTATCTTGTTTTTAATGTTTATTTATTCATTTTGAGAGGGAGAAAGAACACACAAGCAGAAAGAGAAAGGGAGAGAGAGAATCCCAAGCAGGCTTCACACTAAACGCCACACTGACCAGAGCTCGATGCTCAAAAACTATGCCATCTTGAACTGAGCCAGAATCAGGAGATAGACACTTAATGGACTGAGCCATCCAGGAACCCCTCCTTAACTTTTTATATTGAAATATTAGCTCATGAATTTTATTTTTTCTTTTATTTATAAATGTAATGGTTTAAAGCTAGAAATGTCAAAGTTTGTGTGTGTGTGTGTGTGTATATCATAGTTTTTAATAAGAATATTTCTACCACTGTTCAGTTCTAAAGAGTTTCTCATTTCCATCATAATTTCTTCTGTAACTAATAGAATATTAAAATAGGTTTTAATCTATTTTTGGAGTTATATATGAATGTATCTTTTTTAAAGAATCTCTAATTCTTGATACATCACATCAATAAAAGAAAAGATAAAAACCATATGATCCTGTCAATAGATGCAGAAAAAGCATTTGACAAAATACAGCATCCGTTCTTAATAAAGACTCTAGAGAAAGTTGGGATAGAAGAACCTATTTAAACATCATCAAAGCCATCTATGAGAAGCCTTCAGCTAACATTATCCTCAACGGGGAAAAACTGAGAGCTTTCCCCCTGAGATCAGGAACACAACAGGGATGTCCACTCTCACCACTGCTGTTTAACGTAGTGCTGGAAGTCCTAGCATCAGCCATCAGACACCAAAAGGAAATCAAAGGCATCAGAATTGGCAAAGAGGAAGTCAAACTTTCACTCTTCGCAGATGACATGATACTCTACATCGAAAACCCGACAGACTCCACCAGAAGCCTACTAGAACTGATCCAAGAATTCAGCCAAGTTGTAGGGTACAAAATCAACGTACAGAAATAGGTTGCATTCTTATACACCAATAATGAAGCAACAGAAAGAGAAATCAAGAAACTGATCCCATTCACAATTGCACAAAAAACCATAAAATACCTCGGAATAAACCTAACCAAGGATACAAGAGATCTGTATGATGAAAACTATAGAAAACTTACGAAGGAAATTGAAGAAGACACAAAGAAATGGAAAAACATTTCATGCTCATGGATAGGAAGAATAAATATAGTTAAGATGTCATTACTACCCAAAGCATCTACACATTCAATGCAATCCAATCAAAATTGCACCAGCATACTTCTCAAAACTAGAACAAACTATCCTAAAATTTGTATGGAACCACAAAAGACCCCGAATAGCCAAAGTAATACTGAAAAATAAAACCAAAACGTGAGGTATCACCATCCCAGATTTTAACCTCTACTACAAAGCTGTCATCATCAAGACAGTATGGTATTGGCACAAAAACAGACACATAGACCAATGGAACAGAATTGAGAACTCAGAAGTGGACCCAAAAGTATACAGCCAACTAATCTTTGACAAAGCAGGAAAGAATATCCAATGGAAAAAAGACAGCCTTTTTAACAGATGGTGTTGGGAGAACTGGACAGCAACATGCAGAAGAATGAAATTAGATCATTTTCTCACACCATGCACAAAAATAAACTCAAAATGGATAAAGGACCTGAACGTGAGACAGGAAACTATCAACACCCTAGAGGAGAAAGCAGGAAATAACCTCCTTGACCTCCACCGCAGCAACTTCTTACTTGACACATCCCCAAAAGCAAGGGAATCAAGAGCAAAAATAAATGATTGGGACCTCATCAAGATTAAAAGCTTCTGCACAGCCAAGGAAACAACCCACAAAACTAATAGGCAACCAACGGAATGGAAAAAGATAGTTGCAAATGACATATCAGATAAAGGGTTAATATCCAGAATCTATAAGGAACTCACCAAACTACACGCCCGAAAAACAAACAACCCAGTGAAGAAATGGGCAGAAGATATGAACAGACACTTCTCCAAAGAGGACATCCAGATGGCCAACAGACACATGAAACGATGCTCAGCATCGCTCCTCATCAGGGAAAGACAAATCAAAACCACACTGAGATACCACCTCACGCCAGTCAGAGTGGCTAAAATGAGCAAATCAGAGAACTCTAGATGCTGGCGAGGATGTGGAGAAACGGGCACCCTCCTACACTGTTGGTGGGAATGAAACTGGTACAGCCCCTCTGGAAAACAGTGTGGAGGTTCCTAAGGAAACTAACAATAGAACTCCCCTATGACCCAGCAATAGCACTGCTAGGAATTTACCCAAGGGATACAGAAATGCTGAGGCGTAGGAGCACATGTACCCCAATGTTCATAGCAGCACTCTCCACAATAGCTAAATCATGGAAAGAGCCTAAGTGTCCATCAAGGGATCGAATGGATCAAGAAGATGTGGTTTATCTATACCATGGAATACTACATGGCAATGAGAAACAATGACATCTGGCCATGTGTAGCAACATGGGTGGAACTCGAGGGTGTTATGCTGAGTGACATAAGTCAGGCAGAGAAGGACAAATATCATATGTGTGCACGTATAGGAGGATTAGGAGGAACTTGACGGAGGACCAAGGGGGAGAAGAAGGGGGGAAATCGTGGGGGAAAGGGAGAGAGGCAAACCATGAGAGACTCTTGAATGCTGACAGAAACTGAGGACTGATGGATGTGGGGGAAGGGGGGATGGGCATGGAGGAGGGCACTTGTGGGGATGAGCACTGAGTGTTATGTAGAAACTAATTTGACAATAAACTATTTGTAAAAAAAAAATTTTTTTAAATATATAACACATTTTTAAAAATTAAAAAAAAGAATCTCTAATTCTTAAATTCTCTAATTCTTAATTGATTTGCATTGTGGTTAAAGGTTTATGGAGCACATGAAACTAATTTTTTCACATTTATTAAAATTTACTCTGTGCCTTGTCAGGTGGCAAATTTTGAAAAGTATTTAAGGTATTCTTAAAAAATGTATATTTCTAATAGATAAGTATAAAACTTGTTTATTAAGATGATACTTCTTGATATTATTATTCAGCATTTCTAAATCATTACTCTTTTTTTAAGGTTGCCTGCCTAACAAGTCTCAGTAGCGGCTGTAACCTTCTCCTACTCTGAATTAGGATTTGTAAATTTGTCCTTTTAATTCTGACCATTATTATCTATTTTAAAACTGTTTATTAAATCATACATGGTCATATTTTTCCATCTTTCCTGAGAATTGTTCCTGTTAACATTGTTTTCAGCAATGCTTGGGATTTTCTATATAAGCAATAATGGCTATTTGAAAGTAGGAGCAATCCATTTTTTGTTTCTGACATTTGCCTGTTACATGTTTTATTTATTTTTCTTGCATTATTCTCCTGGCCAGGTACTTCATTAAGATATTCAATAAGTGTGGTAACAATGAACATCTTTGCCTTGGTCTTTATCTTATGGGAAAAGCATTCATTCTGCTACCATTAAATGGAATACGGTATTAGCTGTAGTTTTCAGTACATGCTCGTAACCAGTTTGAGGACCTTCCCATCCATTTTTATCCACTGAGAGTTTTTGGCATAAGTGGATGTTCAATTTCGTTAAATATGGGATTTTTTAATGCAAATAATAATATTGTCAAATGCCCCCTCCATCTATACTCAGTTAGTTGGTGTGTTGAATTATATTGAAGAGTTTTTAAACATCAAGCCGGGTTTATATTTTTTAGATAAACCCCACTTGGTATTGATGTATTATCATTTTCATGTACTGTTGGATCCTGTCTGTTAATATTTTGAAGAGTTTTACATCTTTATTCATGAAGGATAGTGTGATTTTCTTATGTTTTGTCTACTTTTGGTATCTGGGTGATACTGGCCTCATAAGGTGAATTGGGAAGCATTCTCTTCTTTTCTATATTCTTGAACAGTATGCGTAGAATTGGTATTATTTATTCCTTAAGGTTTCGATATAACTTACATACAAGTAAAACTCTCTGGATCTGGAGTTTTCTTTGAAAGTTTTTAACTATGTTAAATAGGTACAGGATTATGCAGGGTATCTCTTCTTGAGGAATTGTTAATTGTTTGTGCATTTCAAAGTACTGGTCATTTCATCTGAGTTGTCAACTTTATCGGTAGAAAATATTTTGCAATGTTTCATTATCATCTTTTGAATGTCAGTCTTCAGTGATGATATCACTTTCATTTCAGAAACTTGTTATCTGCATTTTCTCACTTTTTTTCTTCATCACTGTAGCTAACTGAAGTTAATCAGTTATACTGAGCTATGTTTTCACCAAATTAAAAATGACAAAAGTCTCTATTTATTCATATCCTTCAACAATAAGGCCAGATTGGCAGGTGGTTGTGGAAACCTTAGGTGATTCTCCTGGTCTTTAATTATGAATCCTAAGTGTGAAAGTGTTAATGTGCTGTAGTGGATAATTACATCTTTAAAGAACACTGCTTTTCCATTTTAATGCCTTATGATTTCAGTTCGTAAAAGAGTAAAATAATACTGGAAAATACTAATGGCAGTGGAGAACCTGCATTAATTCCAATGAGATAGTTTGTATTCTCCAATCATTTCTGATGAGCCAGAAGAAAATGTAAAATATCTACATTTATTACAAACAATTTAGCTTACTGATTATTGTGATTTGCATTCTATATACATATTTGCTTTTCAGAGATAAATTGATACCAACATAAACCGCAGAAGAATTTTGGTAATTAAGTTAGAAATAATTAGTTCATCTCCTATGACTGTATGTGCTACTATGTATGCTCCTCTTTAGGCTGGAGAGACAGTACTTTACATCTTATAATACTTTATCTTCATCAGGACTCAATGAAGCTGAGGCTATGGTAGGAAAAAAAATAACCATGTCTTTGGTCCTCAGCAAAGAGCAGATATATCTGATCAGAAGATGGCTTCATATAGCATGACAATTTCTCTGTACTGTATTAGATTTTATAATCTGAATCATTCTGTGTTTATTTAAGTTACAATTCCAATAACATGCTAGGCCTGTCCTTTAAGGTTTAGTAGTATACCACAGCCATAATCCTGGAGATGAGAGGACTCTTTAGGGAACCAGGTCCAGCCCAGTGCACCCAAGCAAAACTTACATCCTCAGGTCTGGTGTTGGCCACATCCTTGGATCTTGTCACATAGTCCTTGCTTATTTTTTTTTTTATCTGATGGAAGGGATAATCCACATCTGAAGACTTCTTCTAATAAGATTACTGTCATACATATTTGATTTTGAGCCTGGCTATCATAAAATGCATCATTCTTGACACTGTACTGAAATTTGTCTCCTCATACCCCTGACCCTTCCTTGCTATTTATGCCTCCTGAAGGTGAGAAAAGTTACTCTAATCCCTTCTCAAATCCTCCCCCACACAAAATCTTTCCAAAGACAGTTACCAAATGACTTTATTTTTTAACTGCCTGACTCCTCAGATCTTTCTCCGGATATGATGCTTTCAAGATCATTCATTATTTGACTCCTTTTTTAGTTATAGTAGGATGTATGATTATTATGTATATTACATATATTATATATATAATAGAGTAGCCCATTGCAAAGTAAAAGCGTAAGTTTCTGGAAACTCCTCTGTAAGTGTATTATGAACATACGTGACTATGTCATAAAATGAAAAGGATAAGTAGGGCTTAAGTAACAATAAATAAATGTTTATCTAACCCAGGAGAAATTTATTCCAGTGGTTGTATTTTGTAGCCCATCATCCAGAATTGTTTATCTCCTAAAACTATAGAGGGGGTTTCTCTGAAGCTGCTTTTCCAAAAATGGGGTCTTTTATGGATAGAATCATATTCCCCTAAAATAGATATATTGCAATCTGAACCCTGGTATTTGTGAATTTGACCTTATTTGGAAATAGGGTCTTTGGAGACATACTTGAATTAATATGAGGTTGTTGGTATGGGTGCTAGTTCAATATAACTGGTATTTTGATTTTTGATTTTTGATTTTTTTAATTTTTCTTAATGTTTTTATTTATTTTTGAGAGAGAGAGAAAGAGAGAGAGAGAGAGAGAGAGAGAGAGACTGAGTGTGAGCAGGGGAGGGGCAGAGAAAAGGAGGGAGACACAGAATCTGAAACAGGCCCAGGCTCTGAGTGGTCAGCACAGAGCCTGATAATGGTGCTTTAACTCACAACCCCTGAGATCATGACCTGAGCTGAAGTCAGATGCTTAACTGACTGAGTCACCAGGTGCCCCTATGACTGGTATATGCTTTTTAAAAAGTTTATTTATTTATTATGAGTGAGAGAGAGTGTGCACATGCAAGGAGGAGGGAAGCAGAGAGAGAGAGGGAGATAGAAAATCCCAAGCAGGCTGTGTGCTATCAGCATAGGATCTCACCATATCTCATGAACCATGAGATCATGACATAAGCCAGAATCCACAATTGGATGCTTAATTGATTGAGCCACCCTGTTGCCCCTAACTGGTATTTTTATAAGAGGGACATTTGGATACAGACACACGGGGAGACTATCAGGTGAAGATAGAGGCAGAGACTGGAGTGAAAAGCATCCATAAGAAAGGAAACACCTGGGGCTAAATAAAAGCTGAACGAAGCAAGGAAAGATACTCTCCTAGAGGCTTTGGAGGAAGCTGGGCCATGCTGACATCTTGATTTGAGATATTTAACCTCCACAACTGAGAGAGATTACATTTCTCTTTTAAGCCACCTACTCTGGTCATTTGTTATGGCACATCATTATGGGAATCTAATACAGGGTCAAAGTATTCATTAGCAAAACAACTCAGTTGCTGCAGTAATTTGGGTTCTTGTCTTCAAATATTAGATTTATGATGCTGTGATCTGATTTCATGATCTTCTTGAGGTCAATGGCTAGGGACATATTCTAACTGGGATTTTTATGTTTATGAAGTTGGCCATAAATGGCTAGTGTCAAAAACTGGAGCAACACAAGCCTTCATAGAGGAGAGCTGGATAGTGGAATAGAGAGCTGAGCCCCAACAATCAATGTCTTTCTGGACTTCCATCTTGTTGGTCTAATGTCTTGGAATATAACCATGGCTGAAGGTAACCTTCCATTGTTTGGTGTTAGCAGTATCTCTTCAGTTTTCTAGGTTTTATTTGTTTACTGGTAATACTGAATAGGTAAGGAAAAAGACGACATTGCATGAAATAGTTCTTATTTTGTTTAAAATATCATTACTACTCTGGCAGTGAACTATGGGATAAATGAGGGTAAAGAGACAATGGAATCCAAGAAACAAACACTAGGATTGTTGTTGCAAGACTCTAATGGTGTAAAATGAGAACCATAATCTACAGGAAAGAAACTATAGGCTGTCTGATTTCTAGAGAATACAAATTAAGTGCTGGAGGATCCATGAACTATTTTCAATATATTAAGAAAGAGAGAGAGATAAATGCTTAACATTTATTCATAATAACTGATAAACTGTTTTAAAAATTTCAAGTTTATTTGGTTTTATCTTAAATGAAACGAACTTAGTTTTGAAACCTTGAATAACTAATGGGAAAAATAAAATGTTTTAATACCAATTCATTTTTAACAAGCAAAACAGTGTGTTAGGGGAAAATTACATAAAGGGTTTTTAATGGTGGCAGCTCAGGGTCATTGCCTTAGGCCTGGTTCATTCTCCACAGCACGAGCTCCTTGGTGCCCTGATATCCTGCTGTCTGCTCAATCAGCAATCTCAATTAGAGGAAGACACAGAACCAAGGTTATTCTTGCTTCAGAATTAAGAACAATTTTATGTTCAGAGAAATATATAACCACTACTCTAAATTCTATGAGGATATGTGCATAGAAGAGTTAAAAGAATTCCGAAAGTGATGTACCCTATTTATTGCCAAAATATGAAGCTAATTTATATTCATTTATCCTGAAAGTAGGACACACTTGACAGCTATTAATCCATACAGTAATTAACATTAGCTTTGCAAGCTGAAGATAATATAAAAAGCTTATGCTGTGATATAAAATGTTTCAATGGATCATAATTAACACACAACTTGAGTTTCTGATTAATCATTTTCCTTAGATTGTTTTATAGGTTATGCCTAATTAATGAAAATGAATATAAAATTTTGGTACTATATGCTGGAAGTCCAAAAAAAGAATTACTATAATTTCATTTTGCTATTATTCTTCATGTATTGATTAAAATTTGAGTGGTTTCATATGGGATTACTATTACCACAAAGTCTTATTTCATTAATAAAAAAGCAATGTCTTGCTTTCTTTCTAGAATTCTAAAGAACATATTAAGGGTGTTGCTATAGAAAAATTTAATAAATCATATTTAATAGAAACTAAATATGTACAGTATTGTCACTCACAGACTTTTTGTAGAAAAGTATTTGAATTTTTCATATTCTCTATCAAAATCTATGCCAACATTTTAAGAAAACATTAAAAATGTAGATGCTGAAAATCATAACATATAACATTTAAATCCTTAAATAACTTTTTTAAAACTGAAAGATGTGTGGTAATTTACTACTAAAATTGCTATAATATTTTTCTTGTATCAAAGATGCCCCCCTTAAAACACCTAATATGACCCAATTATTTTATTTGAAATATGATGAATGCTGACCAAATTTCTTTTGAATATGAACATGCTTTTGTAAAATGACTGAAATAATGAGGATGTTGTCTGTGAAAAAGTAACTCCAATTCTTTTCCTTGTGGTTCCATAGATGATAAATAATAAGCCAAAGTCTGAATTCCTCTCCTATGTGCGACAGAGAATATTATTCTATTTCATGACGACAAATTGCATTCCTGGTCTATTTAGTCACATTAAGTGAATACCACTTTTTTAAAGAAGAACTTGTAGAAAGTCATAAATTATTACTATAGAACAATTCAAACCACTACAAAACCCCACTGATTAGCAATGAATTTGAGGTATTGCATATTTTTATCTTTTTATCCTTTTAATCAAATTAGTTTTCAAGGTTCTCAATTATCTATTCATAGGTCTCTGATTACCATTCAACCTAGATACTAATTTACACCCTAAAATCAGTCAACCCCTTCAGGACTCACATGAACATCTGCAGGGCAAAAGTCATTCAGTACATTTTAGCTTGGAGTCAAGGGCTACTAGTGAAAGAACATAATATCCCTTTGGTTTGAATTTATATCTAGATTTTAAACAACCATAACTGCCTCATTCTTTCTAAAATGATCTTGCATCAGCAAAAAAAAAAATCATCTGTACATCAATTAATTTGAAAATTTCTGTGATGGCATTCTTTACATTATTCCAGCAAGTACCAGGATTTGTTGATCATTTCAGTGAAGTCAGGCAGTGGGAATGGAAATCGTAAACGTACAAAGGACTCAAGCATTCCTTCCCTCGAGGGCAATATAGGGATATTCCTCCCTACTAGTGAGGGTAATGTTTCTGGAAAGCATCCCTCAAATACAAGAGAGGAGCTAATTCATTCTAATGGAATATGTGTGAATTTGGAGCCTTCCTGTCCAGAATTTGGGAACATCAACACAAGCCTTGCCCTCAGGCAGAGTGTGTCTTCCCAAGAGACTCTCTTCCTTTCTCACATCACAACCTCCACTCACTTTATTTGGTTCTCTGGTTCTTTTAACTTCCCTACTCTACCTGAAATCTCTGCCTCTCTTCCATTTCAAGCACCTCTTGGATCTTGACAGTGTTCACAATTATGTGGTGGGAAATAAGCTAAGCCTCTTTCTTTTCCCATTGGCTTTGACCTTAAGTATTCACGCACTTGGAATGTATACAAAAGTGCCTAAAGCGTGCATGGGCTTGGACACCTGAGATCCTGTTTCCACATGAAGTCCTTCTTTCTGGTTTTCTCTCTCCCGTCACCCAAGTTGCTCCCTCTCAATCTACATGTGAAGTATATACGTACTTCCTGGCCACCCTGAGTCTTGCTATGCTGCATTTTTATGTGTATAAAAATCACCAAAGCACCAAATAAAGGGATAATTCCACCTCTTTTTCATTTTAATAAGACCTATTTTCTATCTTTAGAGAGAGACTAAATTTTCTCCCTTCTTAAATGGAAACTAAAAGACAACCAGTGGTCTTAGGAGTCTGTATTAATATAAATATTTAAATTGAAAAATGTATTCAGTCTTTTCATGATAGAAAGCAATTCTATTTGCCTTCTCGGTTAGACAATGACGACTAGCTTTGCCAATTAGTTTACGTGGTAGATATACTTGATATTAAGTGAGCTAAGTGTGCAACTTCAAAGCTTTCCTGAAAATATGTTTAAATCATATGATACAAATTCATTTATGTATATTTATATTTGTGTATTGAGATTAAACACAATCTGAGTTTCCAAACTATCCAAATATTTTAAACAAAGTTTCTTCTAAGGGGAAAATTAACAGGTATAGTATACTTCCAAGAAACTAAAAAGGTGATTAACTTTAATAACTGTGGAAGAAATCTTTTTACATTTCTTTGCCTCCACAAAATTGAAAGGACTGGCAAATGGAATTGTCAGAAAATAAATTAATAAAAATTAACTTGTAATGATCAATCACTGTGATTTCTACCCTATAACTCCAAAGGCATTCAAATCATGAATGATATATTATAATGATACAACTTCCATTCTCACTTACATAAACACGTTTTCTTAGTACTGGCATCTAAAAAAATATATTGCTATAAAATTTATTACATGCTTGGGCTTCATTCTAGCAACAGGTATTAGGTTTATCCTGTCATTAAGAAAAACATTTCCAATGATTAGTCATTAGCAAAATTTATTGCATTTTATGTAGTTTTTTTTATTAATCACTTACTATTAATAATTGAAATGAAAACTCAATTTACATAACTTCTTTTAAACTTGGAGACTTCTAATCATAGAAATAAAAGTTGCATTTCAAGTGCAATGTGGAGTATGATGAAAGGTTTTTCATTCCAGGGATGTTTGACACAGGATTAGTGAAAGATGCTGGCATAAAATTCTGTTATGGAAATCAGGTGTTAGCACAGATTTTAAATGAAAAGGAGACATCAAAAAATTACTGCCTGTTAAAGAAGTACTTATTCATGTATTTTTTAAATGGATGATTATTATTATCAATATCACTGTGTCATCATAGTACATTGTATACATGAAAATATAAATGTTATCTTCATATATCAAATACAATGTAATGTGCTAGGAATTATATACTTTGGGACTATTTAAATTCATGATTCAACTTGTTAGATGGTAGCCTAAAGTTTTGAATCTTGTCATGAGGCAAAATAATCATCTCCTTCCTTACGTGTAACTACAAGACCATTTTTAATTTAGTCCTGGAAATGTCATAAAAATGGCCCAATCACCTCTTTTCCTTTCTTTAATTTTTACCAACTTTGACTTTTCAAAAATTATTTCTATTGAGATATAATTGACATAGAGCATTATATTATTTTCAGAGGTACAACATAATGATCTGATACATTGCAAAAGGATCACCATGGTAAGTCTAGTTAGTATCCATCAGCATATATAGTTCTAATTTTTTCTTTTGATGAGAACCTTAAGATCTACTCTCTTAGCAACTTTTAAATATACAATACAGTATTGTTAACAGTGCTCATCATCTTGTACATTATATCCCCAGGACTTATTTACTTTGCAATTGGAAGTTTGTACCCTTTGACTCCTTCACCCACTTCCATCCTCTCATCTGGCAACCACCAAGCTGTTCTCTGATCTATGAGTTTGGTTAGTGTACTTGATTAAGATTTCACATATAAGTGAGATCATATGGCTTTTGTCTTTCTCTGTCTTACATATTTGATTCTTGACTGCCAAAACATAAGGGAAGCTTACTTTCTTTCTCACATTTTCTCTTTCTTTCCTTCCTCATTGTTCTCCCTCTCCCTTTATGAGTGGGACTCAGCATAAAGAATGTGTATAAAGCCTACACACCTTTCTATATTTACTGTTTCTTGTTACAATTCAATGCAAGGTGATTAGCCACTTATTAGAATGGATTTATTTAATTATTAACAAAATTAAAATGTACAGTAGAGATTTATTTCCCGGGGGATATAATTTATGATGAAAATGTGGGCTTTGTGTGGGGTTTGTTAGATAAATTTAATTATGATGCTGAATTCTGTCCTTAGGCATTTCCTAAACTCTTTAGAAAAAAAGCTTAAGATTAAAATAAAAGCATAAAGGAAGTAATTATTTGTTCTAAAAGCAGATTTGTGTCTGTACCTTTGTACTTTATTAGAAAAGATCAGCTTGCCAAGGAGACAATTTGTATGATTATTATATTCTGAATTTGCCTTCCTTAACCTCAGTTGATATATGCAAAGGAGGTATTGGTAATGAAACAGTAGATAGGACAGTTCATATTTATAATTATTGCTTATTATGTAAATTTTGAGCTAATTTAAGAACATATTAGGATAATTCATCTTAATAGAGCCACTTAATAAGTACATCTTAATTGCCCATTGGCCTGGTTTATAAATAAGATTTAAACTTTAAACTCTGATGATAATTTTACCTTGATTTTCGTCCATGTTATGAATAAGTAGAAGTGCAATGATATTTTAATTTTTAATTTTACAAAATATTTATATTTTCACTAAAAGTCAAATTTTGTTGTTTTTATTTTTTTAATGTTTATTTTTGAGAGAGACAGAGACAGAGACAGAGCATGAGTGGGGAAGGAGCAGAGAGAGAGGGAGACACAGAACCTGAAGGCGGCTCCAGGCTCTGGAGCTGTCGGCACAGAGCCTGATGTGGACTCGAATTCACAACCTGTGAAATCATGACCTGAGCTGAGGTCAGATGCTTAACCTACTGAGCCACCTAGGCACCCCTAAAAATTTTTAGAAGAGTAGTTAATTTTTTTTTGCAAATAATTATTCTTAACATATGAAACTAAATACTCTTGTTTGGAGACTATTTTATTTTGCTTTATCAGTTGATTTTACTCAGTTGAAAAAAACAAGGAAAAATGAAACAGATAATGTAGAATACTTTAGATCTTTCTTGCTTCAAAGGGAAAACAGATCAAAACAGCCTTTTCACTGTCACTACATAATGGTTTTTCTAATATTCTGAGTTTCTGGCAAATATCAATGGTATAATTATTAATAATAATGTTTGCCAAGTATACAGCTAAGCACTTTATAGACATTTTTTGTAATTTAATAAAACAACACTCCATGAGTTTGTTTAACATTGTACCATATGTAACAGGCACACCCAAGATGTAAACAAATACCTGAATGCTTTGAAGAGTAAACTCCACTTCTAAGTTTCCACTATAAAAACAATTTGGGTTTCAAAGGTCAGATTTTATGGTCATTTATTCATAAACCCAAAAATTTAAAGGTGAACTATTAGTGACCTCCTGATATGTTTCAGCAAGAATTCAAATTCAGTGCTGTAAAACAGATATTTTCCCTTCTGTGTTATATTCCATAGGGTATTTTTTTAAAATTATGGATGACTAAGGGGCACCTGGGTGACTCAGTTGGTAAAGTGTCTGACACTTGATTGCAGTTCAGGTGTTGATCTCAGGGTTGTGAGTTCAAGCCCCACTTTGGGCCCCACACTGGGCATGGAGCCTACTTAAAAAAAATTATGGATAATTGAAACATGCGGAAAATTATTTAATAAAATTAGTAATTGGTCCCTTATCACTCGTTCTTTTGTTTGTTAAATGCAAACAGCCATGGACTTTTTTGTGTTCAGGTCAATCTAGGAGAATTTTAAGCACAAAAGCACTCTTTTTAATTTTTTTTTCAATTTTTATTATTTTTTAAAAGTTTTTTTAATTTTTTCATTATTTATTTATTTTATTATTATTTTTTAAATGTTTTATTTATTTCTGAGAGAGAGAGAGACAGACAGTATGAGTAGGGGAGGGTCAGAGAGAGAGGGAAACAGAATCTGAAACAGGCTCCAGGCTCTGAGCTGTCAGCACAAAGCCCGACGTGGGGCTCGAACCCACGAACCGTGAGATCGTGACCTGGGCCGAAGTCGGACGCTTTACTTACTGAGCCACCCAGGCGCCCCACAAAAACACTCTTATAGCCATAGTACTGCTACCCACCCAATAATTACAATGTTGCAATTTATGTACAGAAAGAAATTCAACACAAAGCAATATAATTTAATTTGAATAGGATGAATATAATTTAATTAGGATATTTTAGAATTTAATAGAATTGGGGGGGGGGGGAATGGAATGGAACGGAACGGAACGGAACGGAACAGAACAGAACAGAACAGAATAGAATAGAATAGAATAGAACGGGCAGACCAAGCTATATTACTTAATCAAAATATGATAATTTTTTTAACTACCATGTGGAAAAGCCAGACACATTTTCATGTTCCCTTTACTTTCCTTTATTGACCAGCAGAATTCAAATATCACCTGTATCCTGTTCAGATGGCCAGTAGCAATATCTCTATACTACAGAGCTATGGTTGTTATTTAATGACTAAGGGCAAATAAGAAATTGTTACTGTAATCTGCTGAGGTTAACATGTCAGGTAGTGTGCGACTGAGTATTCTATTTAATTACATTTTCTAGTGCAGAATTGGACCTAAATTGAAATTCAGTTACAAGGTTTTTTTTCTTTTTGGAGGAAACAAAAGACATCTTCTCTCTCTCTCTCTTTCTATTTTTGTAGAATGATAAGGAACAGATTCCTAAACAAAAGTAGGATCATGTAGAGGATTAATATATGTTAATAATTTCCCTTCAACACAGGCTGAAAGGACTGTTGACTAAATCTACTTAATTAAAAACAACTGTAGTTGATCTTATGAAAAGGAAAATATAATTAATTTGAGGAATGATTTCATTTTCCATTATCAATATATACCAATTTACAGTCTCTTAAAGATCGGGGGGCATTATTCATATGTTATTTTATTTTATTTTGCTATTTTTTCTTTATGTGTTTAGTAGTGTACTTGTTATGACTAGGAGATCATACAGATTCTCAAGTATTATTAGGAATTACTTAAGGAACATGCAGAAAAAAAACTTGATACAAGAGAAAAAAAAAGGAAAAGATAATAGTTTCAGGTATAAAAACCTCGAGGAGGCCAGAATGAATGGAATCCAGTAGAACAGAAAGTAGGTGAGCCTGTTGGTATGTCTAGGAGGCAGACTGCAGATGGGTGACATTTAAACTTGGTCTCATAACATTATCCTGCTCATTGGTTCACATTCTAAAATCAATAATAAAATATTATGGTTAATCATAATTAATTATTCCATAAAAGCACATGCTTTTAAACAGCTTAGCTTGGACTATTTTCTGTTTAGGATTCTTCACAATATTGAAAAGTTTAATCAAAGAGGAAACGGTTCATCACTGTTAATACAAAGAAATGCATATTTTAGGGGCGCCTGGGTGGCTTAGTCGGTTAAGCGTCCAACTTTCACTTAGGTCATTATCTAGCGGTTCGCGGGTTCGAGCCCCGCGTCCGGCTCTGTGCTGACAGCCAGCTCAGAGCCTGGAGCCTGTTTCAATCTGTGACTCCCTCTCTCTCTGACCCTCCCCTGCTCACGCTGTCTCTCTCTCCTAGAAATAAATAAAATAAAATAAAAATTAAAAAAAAAGGAAATGCATATTTTACTAGGTGTATTTTCATTCACATTAAAAGCTAAATTACTTAAGTTTACAATCTATATTATAAGCTTTTATATATTTATTGTATTGCATTGTATTTATTTATTTATTTATTTTTTCCTCATCTTATTTTTTTTTAATGTTTTATTTATTTCTAGGAGAGAGAGAAAGAGAGAGAGAGAGAGCGTGAGCAGGGGAGGGTCAGAGAGAAGTAGTCACAGACTGAAACAGGCTCCAGGCTCTGAGCTGGCTGTCAGCACAGAGCCCGACGCGGGGCTCGAACCCGCAAACCACGAGATCATGACCTAAGTGAAAGTCGGACGCTTAACCGACTAAGCCACCCAGGCGCCCCCCCAAAAAACATTGTATTTATTTTTAAGTAGGCTTCACACCCAACACCCAGTGATTTGGGCTTGAACTCATGACCCTGAGATCAAGACCTGAAAGGAGATCAAGAATCAGACCTGTAACAGAATGAGCCACCAGGTGCCCTTTTTATACACTTTTTAAAATTTATTTATTTATTTATTTTGAAAAAAAGAGAGGGAATATGAGTAAGAATAAGGCAGGGACAGAGAGAGTGAAGATAAGAGAGAAGGAGAGAGAGAATCGCAATGTGGATTCTCATGTGAAACTCGAACCGAAACCAAACGTTGGGTGCTTAACCGACTGAGTCACCCAGGCACCCCAAAAAGTTAAATAGTTTGAATTAAAATATATATTGTTTTATATGTTTGAATGTTAATTTATATATTCAGAGTCCGTGAATCGAAAACTCTTTACATATTTATCAAATACATTGTGTTAATCTGGTCATTGTCATCTTTTGCCTTTGTTACGTGTATTTGAATGTATTTGTTCTATTTTGGTGAAAGGTTTGAGATCTTCTAATAGTGCTACTAAACAATGCATTTTTTTTTTTTGTGGCTTTTTTTTTTTTTTTTTTGCATACATACCCGACAGCAGTTGACGCACCCGTAGTAGTGTTGAAGCTGTACCTAAAAATTACCATCACAACACTGCTTGGCCCTGAGCTCTCAGGCTCTCAGACACTCGTTCCTGCTGATTCATCGCCCCACTGCAGAGAGATTATATTTACCTGACTGCTATGTTCAAAATTTAAAAGATTAGCTATTTTTCATAGTTACTAAAAGGAAGAATATAGCTAAACTTACTACAATGCAAAACTTTTCACTAGAATGATTTTATAAAATTTATCCGAGAAGAATGAATAACCAGAAACTTGATGACTTAATTCCTAAAATCTATTAAATCTCTGAGAGTGTTTAATCCTTGTAACTATTTTATTTGATTTTATTTGTTTGAGAGAGAGAGGGAGAGACAGAGAGTCGGGGAAAGAGGCAGGGAGAAAGGGAGAGAATCTTAAGCAGGCTCCACACTCAGTGTGGACTCAGGGCTTGATCCAATGACCCTAAGATTATGACCTGAGCCAACATCAAGAATTGGACTCCTAACTGACTGAGCCACCCAGGAACCCCTCTTAACTCTTTACTCTAGTCAATACTAGAACCTCTCCTATGGCTCAACCCATCTTCCACAGCGGGGAAATCTGGTATGCTTTCCCTGCAGAGAGATTTGGTAAGTCCCTAAGAGTCTTGATAGGTATAAACAATATAATTCCAATGCTGAACTGTCTTCTTCAGTTTGCTCAGATCTGGGGAATTTCCTGGGACCAGAACTTTCAGCACTAAAACTGGACAGTCTCTAAACAACTGAGATGAGTGATGAATGGATACAATAATTGTGGGTGTTAAGTGTTTTAAAGATGTCTTGGTGATAATAATCTCAATAATTGATGTATTTTATTAACATAATGAACTATATTTACATTACAGAAAAGACATACTTCTCCCTGTACCTCTAATAAGGCTTTCAGACTTAGGTTAATACATAAAAACTCAGTCTGACTGAGGAGAACCAGCCCTTACCAAATGGGGCATCCAGAATCCTAGAAACTTCTATTCCTTGCATTGTGTCTCTCTTCCCAGTAAAATTCTTCTTTCTTACCGGAGATTCCTGAACTTTCAGTTATCATGCCCTTGTTTTTCTTCATAGTTTACTATTTGTGATTTCCTTCTTTAGCAAGAAGATTACTTTGAAGAAGATTTTTTTTTTTTTTAATTTCTAGGAGAGAGAGAGAGACAGCATGAGCAGGGGAGGGCCAGAGAGAGAGGGAGTCACAGGCTGAAACAGGCTCCAGGCTCTGAGCCGGCAGTCAGCACAGAGCCCAACACGGGGCTCGAACCCATGAACCGCGAGATCATGACCTGAGCGAAAGTCGGACGCTTAACCGACTAAGCCACCCAGGCGCCCCAGTTTGAAGAAGATTATAGAACTGGAATGTAGTTATTCTTTTTCGTTTTCGTACATCTTGCATATTTTTATTTCACTAAAATAATGCACTCATTTATTTATTGTACAGAGACATTTGCTTTGTTTCCAATTTGGGGCCATTATGAGTGCCATGAACTTCCTTGTCCATGTATTCTGGCACATATGCAGATGGTTTCCTTTAAGCTATATACCTAGGAGCAGAAATATTGAGTCATTATGTCTGCACATGTTTGAATTTACTTGGTAATGCCTTTTTCCAAAGGCTTTTTAACATTCACTCTTTGTCCATCTCTTTGATCTATATCTTTTGAGACACTGCATTCTCTCAGCCTTTTTAAGTTTTGCCAGCTAGTGGTATCTCATTGTGGCTTAAATTTTTCCTTTCTCTGATTACTACTGAAGATGGGCACAAGGAATCTTACCATATCAGCTCATTGTTTACCCCCACATTGCCTCTAAATTGCTGACTTAGAGCCTCGTCTCAAATTAGTCCTTGCAGAGAAAAATAAACGTTGCTTAGGAAGGAAATACTTTATTCACTATATGAATTGCAGGATCTGGTTAACCTTTATTGGCAGGATAAAGGGAATCCCTGAAGGAGCTGATTTCAAGGTGTTGTACTAGAATCATGAGGGTATAAAACTGTGGGACTGACACGGGAGCAATCTTCAATGACTTGGGATTTAGCCCTGGAAAGACATCTGAGCTGGCCCCCATACTTTCCTGTGGTGACTTCTTGAATGAAGTCCAGATGTCAAACTTACTTGGCAGGATGTCAGAGACTCAGAAAAGTATAAATATAATGAAATCATAAGATCAGAGATATACCAGATGAACACATTCTATAACGGGATCCAGAGAAAACTCCCTTCTCCATGTCATAAGCACACTATTGATGTTGCACTTTGCTTTTCTCCTCTCTTCTATTTACACTGTATCTTTAGGTAATTTTACTATGGAGCTCCAAGGCACCAGATACAATACCTGTACAATGAGTTAGACCTACACACTGAGCTCTAGATTCGTTATCTCCCACTGGTTGTTTGGCATGACTACATGGAGGTACAGCCATTAATCTCAATGAGATATAGATAAAATAAAGCAGTTGGGTTCTCTCTTATAGTCAGATGCAGAGGCTGATGTTAATTTCCTGAAGCGCTCTCCTGAAAATTTTACCACTTATAGTATGCTTTTTTTTTTTTTTAAAGATTTGAATGCTTATTTATTTTGAGAATGGCAGAGAGAGAGAGAGAGAGAGAGAGAGAGAGAGAGAGAGAGAGACAGGCTCTGCACTGTCAATGTGGAGTCCAACATGAGGCTTGAATCCATGAACTGCGAGATCATGACCTGAGCTAGAATGAAGAGTCAGACACTTCACCTACTGAGCCACTCAGGGGCCTCTACAGTATGCTTCTTAGTACCAGTAGATTTTCATCATATTCAGTGGTGACCGAATTCAGTGGTGACAGAATTCCCTAATCCAGGCTGCCCAGTGGAGTGTACATACAATGGAGTGATTATGCCTCTCATTGAGGAGACTATACTTTTCCATGTATAGCATTACTGTTATGTGTGTGTGAGAGAATACACATGCGTTCTGAAAAAGGTTTATGATGTTCAGCAGGTTTGTCATTCTTCAACATCTTTTTTTTTTTCTTTAGTAATCTCTACACCCAATGTGGGGCTCAAACGCATGACCCCAAGATCAAGAATTGCATGCTCTACCAACTGAGTCAGCCAGTTGCCCCTATTACTCAGCCTTTTTAAATGAAACTTCCACATGAATGATTTCTTTCCAGAGAGATGCAGTTGGTAATTCTTTATACTTATGTGGAATCTAATCACCTTGGCCTCAACTAGGGTGGATATCTCCAGTGGAAGATCATCTACAGTCTGATTTGTGCCATATGATGTGACCTGGCTCAAAACCTCAAAAACTTATGTATAAAGTCATTCTGAGTGATACGTAGGAGAAATGACTGCCCTTTCTCTTATGAAACTTTAAGATGAGAAATATCAAGGTGGTGCCAGTTGCCAAGGTGTGCAACTGAAAATAAATAAAAACTTATAGAACCACATTTACGAAAATATGTGAGATATACATAATTCTTGGTTCAGGCAGCTATAAAATAGAAAGGGTATGAAGTAATAAATTTATAGTATAAAATAAGAAATAATATTTGAACAAAATGTAAAAGTTGATTCTTCAGAAGAAATTCATATCACATTGCGATTGATGTATATGTCACTTTAGAAAAAAGATAAACTATTTTAGAAACATGAATTTAGTATTAATTAATGTATCAAACCAATTTTTTATCAAATCTGTTAGTAACTTTTTTCTTACGTTCTATGAGTAGCTCTCACATGTGAAATGCAGTGTAAGGAAGACAACTTTCCTTAAAATTTCATTGAACTCAACAAATAATTAAATTACATTTTAAGGGTTGAGATTTAATTATATGTGATTGATCATACATTTTCTCAGCTTTATACAAATAAATTTTATTATTTATCTGGATCAATGTTAAATTCATTTAATCTCCAAAGCAAATTAACTCTGCTTCCCAGAGGCGCCATCTCCAAATATGATCACATTAGGCCTTCAACATATGAATTTGGGGACAACACATTCAGTCCATAACAATTTTTTCCTCAACGCCACTGTACGAGGTCTCTCTAAATCCACAAGAATCCTTTCTTTCCATCTTCCATTGTTCCAAAAGAGTACATGTTATACTCAAAAAAATTCGTATGTTAAAAATAGACCCTAAAATACCCAAAAAAATATTTTGTAGTAGAAATTAAAAGCATAAGCTTAAACTTAGTTTTAAAACACCTTTATGAAATCTTTTAATCATTTGCCAAAATACATCACAGGAAAAAAAGATGAGAATTCTTACATACTTCAGGCTGAGATCACATTCCAGTTTCTTCAGACAGATAACTTAAGTCTATCTTCATCTCCTTCTGATACTCAAAATAATCTCAGAGAGTACAGATGAAACCTTTGGAACCCCTCACAACATTTGGATAGATGGAAACTTTCTATTAATATCTATTGCTGTTTTATTATGATAATATTGATTTCTTCTTCCTTTCTTCTCTTTATGGTTATACCTTCTGCAGATTTATATATTACTGTATTAAAGTACTTTCCAGAAACTATTGTAACTGCAGCAGTTACTGTTAAGATATTGGAAAGAATGCATTACTTTTACAGTGGGCAATTAGCTTAGTGTTTTTCAGGTTTCTAATACAAATCCTGAGAGCAGTTGATGCGCAGATTCATATAAGACCTTCAGATTACATTATCGTCTTCAATTTGTAGTGGATTATTATATAGCGAAATCACTTTCCTCTCTGAGCTAAAGCTCCCATAAGGTAAAAACTTTTACATTCAGCTGGCAAATCTTATTTTGTATTCATTTCATATAAAATTTGTTTTATTACCTAAATATACTTTACAAATTAAAGTTACAATGCTATCATGATAAAAAGCCAAAATCTTTAATGCATGGCAGGCATATAAATTAACAAATATGCAAAACTTCTTTTTTAATCTAATAATATTAATACTATGGGCTTGGTTTTCAAAAAATATTTCTCTGAATAGTCCAAAATCTTCTCAGGTTTAAAAAATGCTCACCCATTAAAGAAGTTGATTACCATCCCAATTAATTTAGAATACATACTATGGGAGAGTTAGGCTAGATGTGGTACCTGGATGGGACACTCTAAACCATAGTTTTAATGGTTGTGTGAATAATTTCATTACACCAGAAAGTACGCAATCACTTAGCATATATGCTGGATTTGACCTACAATTATTCCTTAATCATCTGTCTACTTCTAGAAATATGCATCTCTACTCCAGTAGACAAATTAAGTTATATAAATGAATTTTTCCTAACTCTGAAGACTTTAAAACTTAATAGAGTCCCTAACTATATATATTTACCATAAAGGCTTTTAGCTTTGATGAGTTCCTGCTTTTTTTTTTTTTTCATGTTATTAGTCTCATGGAACACTTAAAGATAATGAAAATTATATTCAAATGATTTTCTGATAATTTGCATGGTTTCATTTGACAAATATGATTATTAAACTGATAACGTCCTCGAGTTAGAGAAAACTTTCCAACTTTTGTTTATAGTGTTAACTAATTTCTACATATTCTATTGATTTTATATGTTCTATTGATTTACATCAACTCAATGTATTTTAATTAAATGCAGCTATTATTTTCCTTTTAATGCTCAAATTTTCACAACTTCTTTTGGTTGGCTTCTCTGTACTTTGCCATGACTCTGTTACTATTTGGAAGCATTCTTTTTCTGACTCAACAAATATTAACATAAAAATTTTTAAACATGAATGTTTTTATTAATTAATGTTTAATTAAACATTAAAATGTTAATGATTCTGTCTGTGCTAACCTGCTCCATACATGGAATCCACTTGTTTTACAGAAATCCCTGGTTAATTTTCACTGAATGTTTGTATTAGAGAACAGAATCTAAGAATAGATTGACTTGATCTGAGTATATTTCAGTGACAGATCTAGAGAGGAGTTTTAGATGATAGATAATTTTGATAAAATATGTATAATTTTATTCAACTTTATTTATTTTTTAAATGTTTATTTATTTATTTTGAGAGAAAAAGAGAGTACAAGTGGGAAAGGGGAAGAGAGAGAGAATCCCAAGTAGGCCTTACACTGTCAGCACAGAGCCCAGCACAGGACTAGATCTCACGAACTGTGAGATCGTGACCTGAGCCAAAACCAAAAGTCAGGCGCTTAACCAGTGGAGCCACCCAGCTGTCCCTGAATACAACTTTATTATTTTAAAAAATTTTTTTGATGTTTCTTTTATTTTTGAGAGAGAGAGAGAGAGAGAGAGAGAGAGACAGAACATGAGCAGGGGAGGGGCACAGAGAGAGGGAAACACAGGATTTGAAGCAGGCTCCAGACTCTGAGTTGTCAATACAGAGCCAGACATGGCTCTTGAACTCTCGAATAGTGATGTCATGACCTGAGCCCAATCAGTGCTTAACCAAGTGAGCCGCCCATGTGCCCTCATTCAATCCAACTTTAAAGTGCTCCTACAGTTTTGTTTTTGTTTTTTAATACTTTCTTTACCTTCTATCTCAAACTGGATAACTTCATTCCTAATGAAAATGGCAAACTCACGTGTTTATGTGAGAAAGAAATGGAAGATAACAATTCAATATTAATGTGAATATTGACAGTTCCGAATACAACTCTAGGGTGTATTTACATTCCCTTTGCTTTTTTAATGCACCTATATATGTATACATAGTATACATATTTTTCTAAGGTATCTCATTAATCATCATTCTTTGTGACTCTATAAGTATTTATCTGATGGACCATTAGTCAACTATTCCAGTTTTCTTTCAACTTGAGAAAATTATTATTACAATATTTAATGATTCCAAGTCCTAACTTGCTGAAGGCTCTAAGACAATGGTCTTTTCCTGGTGGTCATATTCAGCACTGAAGTAGAAACAAGAACCCACTTACTAGTCTACCTCAAGATGATAAGGGAATTCCAACATATTAATTTCCAAGGTTTTATATATGACTTTCATTCTGGGTGATTCAGTCTGTTGAGAGTCCAACTTTAGCTCAGGTCATGATCTCACACTTCGTGAGCTCCAGACCCACATTGGGTTTGCTGCTGTTAGGTCAGTGCCCACTTTGGATCCTCTGTCTCCCTCTTTCTGTGTCTCCCTGCCACTCCCTGTTTCTCTCTCTCTCAAAATAAACACTAAAATAAATAAAACTTCCATTTTGTAACCAGTTTATCTATATTTTGATTTATTACACAGTTAGAAATACTTAAATATATGCTCTAATTTGATTAAGTTATGTTGATGTTATAATTAGACAAACTTTCTATATATTATTCAATATTTAATATTATATGACATTTATATTTTCATATTTTCAATTAAATTTTAAGTTGATCAAATTCTATGCTGAATTAATGCTTTTTAATTTGTCTTGCTTTCTTTTCTAATCTTCAAGATTGTCTTCTTTTTTATAATACACTATATTGTCTAATCAGTGTAAAATGCTATATTGTTATAGTAATCTCAAGGTTTATTTTGCATTAGCACATTTGATTTTCCTAATAGTATTAGCTTATCTGGTATTAATTTAAGTCTTAATTTTACTGTGTAAGTAAGAGGATCAAGTGGTATTGTCATTACCCTGTATTAGTATCTGAGAAAAACATGTAAATACAGGCTTTTGTGTTTTTATAGTAAATCCAATTTTTTAACTCATGGGTAAAAATCATACTTTATTTTATACAAATGTTTGTAGGACTTTTATTTTGTATATGCAGACAACCTTTGTGCAGTATTTCCAATTACTAAGAGATGTTTAAATAATAGAACATCAATGGATTGAAGAAAATCCATTTCTTCAATCCTAAATTTCAAATCCCCAAAGATATATAAAATAGACTATATAAAAATAAATATTATTATAATCATTGATAATAATCAGAAAAATCACATGTTTCGTATTAATTTGCTCTAGAAAGTTCAAATCAAATCTTTTGTTTCCATGCATATATTTTTCTGACTATCTAGAGTTTTATGAAAACAAATTCATATACAACAGTTTTAACAATGCTAGCATATTTCAGTTTAATATGTTGTTGAAATCTAATGATTTATAATGAACTCACATTAAGCTTATAACTAGTTTTGGTGTAGGATTTCAACAACTTTTGTAGACTTAAATATATGGTTGTTCACATAACCTCACGTAGTTCTATCTAAAGCATCAAAATCATAATGAACATTAAAAGTAAAACATCAAATTTCCCAATTTTATTCAATGATAATATTTCTACTAATTTTTTAAAATATAAAAGGTACTGAATAAGAAATAACCCATTGTACAGTAAATGTTTTAGAAAAGCAGCAAAAGTCACAAATGATCCTTTAAGAACAAGATTGGAAGCTATTTGTTCAAAGCCAATCATCTAGAACCAGGACTTTAAGACCCTAACTTTAAAGACAAAACTTTTTTCATGGCCAGTAGTTTGTTGTAATTTATGCACGTTTAAGGTTCTGTCTCTGTAGTTTAATTTGCAAAGTTCTTGTTGGCTTTGTAACCTCTGCCTTTCCACTAAAAATCCTCCTACATCATCAGACTATGTTTGAGCAAAATATTCCAACAGAATTCTTCATATTACGCTCAGGTGCTATGCTGTGTTCATTTTGTTGTTGTTGGTGGTGGTGGTGGTGGTGGAGGGTACTGGCCTTTGCTGATGTTTTAAACCTCTCTCTCCCAGAGTATTTTCTTAAGATTTTAGAGCCTTTCCTGGGTAATTATGGGTTTGATGTTTCTTTTATATGCCTAATCATTTCCCAGATATCTTGCCTCCATATGGAAATCTAACTATTTCTATCAGCTATTCCAGTATATCATGGTCTAAGGATTCATCAAAAAAAATTTATCAATTTAGAGTCGGTTAGGGTATGAAAAGATATTCAACTTTATTTATAATTAGAGAATGGTAAACCAAAGCCCCAATGAGAAAGCAATTTACAATAAGAAAATCAGACAATACCAAAGATCTAAGAAGTTATTCAGTGGGAACTCTGTTTACACAAAGCTATAGGAATTTGAATGTGTACCACTGCTTTGGGAAATGTGTTTGGTCCAATTTATTTGTAAATTTGGACCATTTTCACACCATTGCACAACAGTTCAACTTCTAGATTCATAGCTACATGGCTTAATGGAAAAAATGAACAGGTGAACCTGGGTGGCAGAGTCATCTGACTCCTGATTTTGGCTCAAGTCATGATCTCACAGTTTGTGAAACTGAGCCCCGCATCAGGCTCTATGTTGGCAGCATGGAGCCTGATTAGGAAATTCTCTCTCTCTAGCTCGCTCTCTGTCTCTCAGTAAATAAATAAACATTTAGAAAGGAAGGAAGGAAGGAAGGAAGGAAGGAAGGAAGGAAGGAAGGAAGAAAGAAAGAGAAAAAGGAATAGGTAGAGGTGTGGTTGGAGCTCAGTGAGAGAGGACAGGTTTGAGCTCTGCCAGAAGGAAAGCTCCTGGCATTAACACCAATAGATAAATTTGCTTCTGGAGCAGCAGCAAATCTGAGTTGGCATTAAACATGAAGTTAATGTTATATATCTTCAAATGTGCTGGTAGGTATAATTAATGAACTGGAGTCTGGCAAAGGAAGAAGGGAGCCAGATAGTTATATGACACTTAGGTTTGGAAATGGTGGTCCAGAGGGTCAGAAATTCATGTTTTGCAGGAACTAGGCATTAAGATAACATTCATCTTTATTGAAAAGTTTTGAAGAAATAAAATTGGATCCTCATAAACAATTGGGGAAGCCAAAAACAAAAAATGGAAAGGGAAAAATGTTCACCGATACCCCCAGACACTCTATTGATGCGTGGAGTGAAACTGAGGAAGCAAAGAGGCTGCCTTTGACAGTTCTTGATGAACAGAGGAATTCTCCTTTGACTGAACGTTATCAATTTCTCTGTTACCTACATAAAGAGGCAAACTATTACCTGCGATCATTATTTAAAAATTGTTTATTTACAGAGAACAAATTAAGTTGTATTCCAAAAGTCAGACAAAGTTGAGGATGAAATGCTTCACCAGGCCATCTATTTGACTATTAAATTGTAGTAATCTGCAACCCAGAGATTGATGCCATGTAATCACCAGTGAATGACTAAACGTGAAACTGCCTAGTGTCATAAATCAGTTTTTATGTTACAGGTCTCATTCAGGTGTGTTTTTAATCTAAACTTAGAGACTGAGTTTAATAGTGTGTGAAGAAAAGCAAAGACAAACCCTTTTTCACAGGGGCATATTGCACATTGTGCAATATGAAGATGATGCATTTACATTATACCTCAAGAATGTGGTTTCTCTGAAAGCAAATTAAAATCAACATTAAAATGCAAATTTATTATCTATATTCAAGTAACACCAAGAGAAATAATATGTGTGGAAATTTTAGGAAAAGAAAGTGGCTTAAACTTCTTAATTGACCACTTAGTATTTCTTTGTATTATCAGAATTGGATTAGCAGTTTCAAACCTCATGCAAGATTTTTAGGAAATCACTAAATAATAAGCTTTTAAGACTTTTAGCAGTAACACTGCATGCCAGTGGAACAATATCAAAATTTGGGGGAAAAATTAGAAGCCTTGCATTCTGTTCATACCTAGTCAAAGAAGTGGATTTAAAATGTCATAAAAATTTTAGCTAAGCAAAAATTCTAAAGCTTTTTAAAATTTATATATACTATTTATATATTATATGATATATATTTATATATAATAACATATTTGTATATTACATAATCTATATTAATATAAAATAAAATATCTATGTATATATATTATATATATATTAATTTTTCTAATGTACTTAAGAAAGACTTGGGAAAGAACTACAATAAAACAAAAGAGAGAAATTGGAAAACAGACTAAATGGCATGGGAGCAGCTGAATATGTAGTGGAGAAAGTGAAGCAAACTATAAAAGGTTAAAAGAGTATCATATATGCCAGTTGTTTTTAAATGTGACTGCTCTTTAGATGGGGCGCCTGAGTGGCTTAGTCGGTTAAGTGTCCGACTTTCGCTCAGATCATGATCTCGCGGTTCGTGGGTTCGAGCCCCGCGTCAGGCTCTGTGCTGACTGAGAGCTCAGAGCCTGGAGCCTGTTTCAGAGTCTGCATCTCCCTCTCTCTCTGATCCTCCCCTGTTCGCGCTGTCTCTCTCTCTCCTAGAAAAAAAAAACACATTAGAATAACGTTTGAAGTTTTTTGAGATAAAAACAACATTTCAGCCATTTGCATTTTAAACACATCTAAGTTCTTATTTTAATTATTATTTTTTAATGGTTATTTATTTATTATGAGAGAGAGAGAGAGTGAGGGTGGGACACAGAGAGAGAGAGAGAATGAGAATCTCAAGCAGTCTCCCCAATGACAGTGCAGAGCCCAATGCAGGGCTTGAACTCACGAACCGTGAGATCAAAACCTGAGACAAAACCTAGAGTTGGCTCTCTCACCAACTGAGCCACCCAGGTGCCCCACTAAGATAGTTCTAATGTGCAGCTGAGTTTTAAGAAATGATTAAAGTTTGTTAGCTTTAGTGATGTAAATAGAATTCTGTTTAATTCTCTGTGGATTAACTATGATACATGGAATTAAAGTGAATAATTGTTACTTAAACACAATCATAAAAGAAGATGTTTATCCATTTTCATGTTCAATAGTCATAAAAAAGAATAAAAAATAATTATAATTGCAAATCATAATATAAATACGATTAGTCTAACAATGAAAGCATAATTTTGTAAGCTTTGGGGGCAAGGTAAGTGATGCAGTGGGTAAAGTCCACGTATGTACATGTATTCATTGTTCACAGCTATATCTCAGTCAATACTGTTTGAATTTATTAAAGCAGGTAATAAAGAATGAACATTTTTATAGATTTAAAACTTCTGGGTTAATAAGACACTAAATGAACTAAAAATAATAGCTAAACCAAGTAGAATGGGGAGAGAAGTTTATTTAATAAGAAAGTAGAATCATGAAGATTGTCATCAGTGATATAAAATCTCAAAAATAGTAATTATAGGGGTGGCTCAGTTGGTTAACCATCTGACTCTTGGTTTCAGCTCAGGTCATGCTCTCAGGGTGCTGAGATCAAGTCCTGCGTCAGGCTGCGTGCTGGGGCCCAGAGCCTGCTTAAGATTCTCTCCGTCTAAATCTGCCCTTCCTCTGCTAACATGTGCATGCACACAACATGCTCTCTCTTCCTCAAAAAACAAAAAAGTATTTATAAGTAATCCATGAGAAACTATATTAGTAATACATGAATGAGAAGAGGAGAAAATTCCCTAGCTATGCTGTAAAGCAACAAACAACTAGAATCTTAGAATCATCCTCAAAAAATTTATAATACTAGAAATAAATTCAAAAGATAATTGTGGTAGCATTTTTGATACTAGTCAAGGTAGATTAATGGACCAGATATATCTTCCTGACTGAAACAATTAAAGAACTTATCAAAGTAAAGGCAGAATGGTTTTCAGCATTCAGAAAGAATCTGGCCTTTCCCTGAATTGAGAGATGGGAATCTGGGGAGACTAACGAGAGTTTGTAGAACAGATTACCATGAAAGACAAGTCTGCCCAGAGAAGGAACTCTGCTTATCCACAGGTATCTCCTTTCAGTCTTTAGCTGAGTGTATGTGAGGAAACTAGCCAAAGCTCCCATATGAAAAACTTAAAATTTTTTAAGATAGTAATCCTCACAGTTTATATATGACCAGAAATAGGTTTTGTTCTCCCTAGCCAGAATGGAAAAAAACTCTCCCAATTCATTGCTTAGAATACTCAGAAGAACACTGCCTTGGTAGTAAGGTAAAACTGGACCTAGGCCGAAGGCTGTTTTTAACACTGCCTGATAAAACTTAAATGCAAGCCTCAAAAAGATCAAACTGTTGCCAGGTAACTTAGATGTGTCCCAGAATGTGTCCCAGAACAATACTTAGGGATATTTATAGGGATATAAAAATATATACTACCACCAAGTTAGTATACATCAGAAATTATCAGGCATGCAAAGAGGCAAAATTAAATATATAATATGTAAATAAAAGTTTATATATGTATAATCCAGGTATATTCAGAATAATCTATTATATCTAAAGTATCTCAACTATTCAGATATGTCTGAATGATCTATCTCTATGAATTATATATCAAAATTCTACACATAAAAATTTATTATGGAAGATAAAAAAATATACAGAGGTAAGAAGGTGATGAACTAAACATTAAAGGACGCAGAAGAGAAGTTTAGTAAACATGAACACAAACAGTAGAAACCATCCAAAATTAAATGCAGAAAAAATACTAGAAATGATTAGAAAAACAATGATCTGTGGGGCAAATGCATGTAGATTAATGTACATGTTATTGAAGCTCCTAAAGGAGAGGAGGGTCAGGAAGAAGCAAATGTATTTGAAAAATTAATGGCCACAATTTTTGCCAACCCTTGGTCAATAGACTTATACTAAGAAGGGTGTTATATGTTGCAATAGCTGGTGTTTATCAAGAGTTTAAACTATGTCAAAACTCTGCTACATACTAGAAATCCATCACATTTAATAATTTACCCCCCATTAAATATGCACTATTATTTCTTCCCTTTTACAGACGAAGACCTTGTAGCTCTGGGATGGTAAGAGACTTGCTCAAGACCATAACGAACGTGTGTGTGGAAGAGGCAAACGTCAAAAGCAAGTTGGTTTGACCTCCAATTGCAGAGTAATAACCATTATGCTAAGCAGCCTCATATTTTACTTACATTTAATTTAAAATTAATGGGGTATATGGGGCTGTGATACTTGTATTTGGCAAGTGAATCTGAAAGCCGCTGATGTAAACCTTCAATGGAGGCAAAGGATGAGGTGAGTCTCTTAGCTACGACCTTAACCACTTCTTAGTGAACAACCTGATAGTGCTTCGCCATTACTATTACACAGACCTAAATCCTAAAGTAAGATTTTAACAGCCTTTCCTACCCCAAACCTTCCACTTCTTTTCCTCAAAATCTTTTCCTTACAGCTGCCAAAGTGATCAATAAAATGTAAAAGAGGGAAAAACAAAAACACCTTTGTAAGAGTAACTTGTTTTAAAATTTCTTTTAAAATATTATAATTTATGTTTAAACAAATTATAAAATTTGTATTTAAGATTTTAACATGTGTTTAAAAAGTAAAGGCAAAGAAAGGAGATGACAGGCACTATAAGTAGTCTGGAGATTGAGAAGAAAATTCAGAGGAAGTTTAGAGAAAAAAATGTAAAGTTTTGGAGGCAGCTGCCAGGTAAGAAAAAAATTATGGAAACTCATTATACTATACAAGTCTCCACAGTATCCTCAGGATTTTTTTTTTTTTTTGGTAGTACATCTACATATTTCAAAAACATTTGGGAGTTGGATTAATGTGAATGTTATAATATATGAACCGGAACCTCAAGTCAGGTACAACGTGGTTGGTTTTTCTCTGGCTTATTTACACTGGTAGCAAACATTCTATATTCTCTGTTGTGTTTTTACCTCTTTTGATTATTTAATATGGGAAGCACATTCAACACTAGTAGCCTTTTTGGGAGAAAATATAAGACTTAGTTTTATCCCTTTATCTTACCATGTCAACCTTATATTTCTTATTTGAGTTGGTTTCCACTTTTGTGGAAACTTTCCCATAAAAAGTGTGACTTTTTTCCCAAGAAGAGAATCCCTTTTTGACTTCTTTAGAGAAATTTGGAGAGCAAATGTGGAGGGATTGAGATAAAACATACAAATCACTTGCCTTAATGTAGCTTACCTTAAGATGCTGGCTTAACTCCTAGAGGGCTTCATTATACATTTTATTTATAAGTTCCCTTTTTGAGTGCAAAGCTTCTTCTGAATAATCAAAGATTAGGCATAGAGGAGGGCAGACCCTTAGAGAAACTATGCTTTTTAACACTGAGAAATGGTCTTATGGAAAGCTCGGGCTAACTCCAGGAAGTGCCACTTATTCCTGGTTAGGGAGCAATACTTAGATGCTGCCAAAATGGCAAGGATCAGAGTTTGATATATGATAGAGGCTGGTGATGTGTTAAAAGCCCAGCCTATGAGATCATTTGAGTTCTTTAAGGAAATAGCCCTTTGATGACTGAGTCGAAATGTCCAAATATTCACGGGCATGAGGGAACCAGGGAGCTATAAAGCAGTAAAACATGAATATCTATCAGATGGCTTAGAAACAGCTGTCTATAGGGGCGCCTGGGTGGCTTAGTCGGTTAAGCGTCCGGCTTTCACTTAGGTCATGATCTCACGGTTCGTGGGTTCGAGCCCCGCGTCGGGCTCTGTGCTGACTGCCAGCTCAGAGCCTGGAGCCTGTTTCAGTCTGTGACTCCCTCTCTCTCTGACCCTCCCCTGCTCACGCTGTCTCTCTCTCTCCTAGAAATAAATAAAACATTAAAAAATAATAATAATAATAATGAGAAACAGCTGTCTATATATATTATGTGGTCGAAGATTTTGGTGAAGGGGCCTCTGACCAAAGGGCTTTGGTTGCACAAATAGACTAGTTTGATATAGGTTCAGGCTGTGATTATTTTAATTGAAACCTTTTTTCTGAACTTCACCTGACACAATGTGATCACTCTCCAGGTTTTTGTGGGATTTTTTTTTTTTTCAGGTTAAAGTAGCTGGGTCCGTGGAGGAGAAAGACTGAGCTGTCACTCCTTAGAGTGACTTTTCCAATAGCGTTTGCTCACTTTTCTGTCTCTGTTTCTTTCTGTACCTTTGATCATGCAGATGGTAACAGTACTAGAGAGAAATTCTTATTCGTTTTTAAGTCTAATGGACACACAAATCTTGCTAAGACAACGTCTGTAGATCTGGAGTGGGGACTGAAAGTATAAATTTGTTGCAATATTTCGAATGTTTTCACCATTATACATTTGTGAGGGTGATCTGTGGTCAGTGATTACACCTCGCCGTAAGTTCCAGTGATGGTTAACATTTTTGAGCAATGAAGTATTTTTAAAATAAGGTATGTACATTGTTTTCTTAGACATGATGCTATTGCAAACTTAATAGACTACAGTATAGTGCAAACGTAATGTTTATATGTACTGGGAAGCCAAAATGTTCATTTGACTCTCTTCATTGCAATATTTGATTTACTGCGATGGCCTGGAACCAAACCTATACTATCTTTCAGGTATGCCTGCAAACCAAAAAAGCAGGGACCCACGTAACCTCTTAACATTGTGATTTGCCCAAAGCAAAAAAAATGGGAAATGTGATAAGAAATCACCTGGTACTGGGGCACCTGCATGGCTCAGTAGATTCAGCTTCCAACTCTTGATTTTGGCTTAGGTCATGATCTCACAATTCATGAGCTGGAGCCCCACGTCAGGCTCTGTGCTGCCAACACAACTTGGGTTTCTCTCTCTCTTCCCTTCCCTAACACTCCGTCTCTCTCAAAATAAATTTAAAAAACCCATTAAAAAAAAAGAAATCATCTTTGGTATCTTAAAGGGTACAACACTAAAAATATGCCTCAAATAGGAAATGTTCTGAAGATGGAAGGGGATGAGACTTCTGTAACCATTCCATTTCCGGTCACTCTGCCAGTGTACAATCTTCCTCAAACAAGCAGGACCCTGCATGAAGTTGGAGATGGAGGTAAAGATAGAAGGATTTTGAATAATAGACATCCCAGATAGTATATTGTATATTGTTATTATGTTCAAATCTAGGCAAAAACATGGCCTATATCATTTTATAAAATGGCTGTCCCTTGTGACTCACTTGCCTAAACCTATTCATAAACACTTTATGTAATTGCCAGATGAGTATTTCCTTAGGAGCTCAAGAGTGTGATTTGGGTTCATTTGAAAGTAAGTGTCACTTTTATATTTTGACCAGATCCGGGAGACCCGTAAGGATGCACAGAATAGAACACATTGCAACGTCAGGCAGCATGCCTGCACCACATCTCCAATCAGAATTCCCAGAAACTATTGACATGCTAGGGGAAAGATGTTTGGAGGTCATTTGGAGTAGAGTCTAAGATTTGTCCAATGACACAGATGTTATATATCAATTTAGATACTCTCCACTATTGGACAAGTGTTTCAGGTTTGTTGTGGAGCCGATCTTGGCAATAAGAATATTGATTCCCTCTCATAAATGGGCCCATTTGCATGGCATTCAAATGAGTTCTTAAAAGGGGAACAGAATAATTTGGTATAAGAGAAGGGAAGAGTAAAATATGATGGTGAGAAGGATGTAACTAAAACATTGACTCCTTCCTCTCCTGGCTAGCAGGCAGTGTCAATTTCTTCCGTTGAGATGAGGGGGTGGGGGTGGGAAAGTGAATAGAGGCATAATGGAGAGACTCTGAGGTTGGGATAGATCAAGGGAAAAAATAAAACAACAGAATATTCTGGGCCAAAGATTTAGGACATTTTCCAAAGACAAATAAATTTTGCCAAATTACAAAGCAAATAGAACTCACTAATGGGGTGCTATACTAATTAGTAACCTGAAGTTCATCTCACTAATGGAGTACTACATTAATTTGTAACTGCAAAAACAAAGGAAATAATTGATGTTTCCCAATGAACAACAAAGCTTGGTTTTGAAAGCATTATATAATCCATTTGATCTTATTAAAAAAATAGCTCTAAAACTGATACGGATCCAATTTATCTGGTCACAGATGGCAAAAAAGTCAAACTTAAATATGAGAATCTTTTCTACAATATCGGTTTATATAAAGGCTGTTTAAAAGCTCCTGGAATTAGAATATATGGACAACTCGTTCTTATAATCCTTTAGTCAGAATACAAGAAAAATCAGGTTGTTATTAAATCATTTCCCCTTATATTCAGTCTTAACTAGGAACAGGATGCCATAGTAGTTGCTCATTTGTTTGGGGAAATAGAGAATACATATCACATCTTTACAGATCTCTAATAGCATCAGAAGGAATGCCACTGACATTTCAGCTTGCTCCTTAGAATTAGAAGAGGAAAGAAAGGGAATGAAAATAAAATAAACATAGTCTTATCTACCATTGATCTCTCCCTGCTGGTGGATGTGTACTGGAAGTGAAGTGAGGCACTGAGGACATTGTAGGGAAAACCCGTAGGAGTACAGCCAGTGGAGTATGCTGAACTGAATCAGTTCCAGAGCCTTTCGCTGGGATAATCATCAGTGATACCTCATTGTTTAGAATTTAGAGATTTTACTAAATGTTTAAGATCATGTTAGGGACGAGATTATGCAATTAGAAAGTAGTATCCATGGATGTGCTGATTTTCTCTCCTTCTCATTGTTATCATTTTTATTCAAAGGCTTGTCGGGAATTCTTCTCATGTAGATACTGATGAATCATTTTTTAAAATATTTAATTTCCTTATATAAAAGGAATTTCAGAGGAAGTAAAAAAACACAATACTCTATTTTTTTTAAAGGGTATATTTGTGAATACTCTAATATATAACTTTCATTTTAAGGGCATTTTATTGTATGCCTTCTTTAATATTTATCATTATAATTGAAAATATACAACAAAACAATGTATTTTGTTTACATATTGACACCATAGAACAATATTTCAACATACCACTGAAATGGTACCTTTGTAGAATAAAATAATTTGTAATTAGAAGTCTCAGTGTTTAATATTTATGTGATGGTGGTAGACATTTTGTTTTCAAATATCTTCTTGCGAAATTATCCCATTTCATTTTAAAATGGCACGGCAAAGCAAATGAAATGTGACAAGTTCAAAGCCTCTGAACTAGATTATTGATAATTAGATTCTAAAATAAAGGAAGGGACAGAGGAAGTGATAAATTAAGAAATACCCAGGTATATACTGTCTTTAAATATAGGGTGAACTGACTGATGTCTTCAAGATTTACTGTTTAGGTGCAACGGGGTGTGCTACCATAGAATCATGCCTACAGGCTCACAATTGCCTATAAATCCTGTTCCATCACGTATCTTACTTATCTTCTAGAAACCAAACTCAAAAGATGCCTTTCAGCTTCGATAATTGAGCAGCTTTCTATAGCTACTAAAACTGCATTAGAGACTAAAAGAATCTTTTTGTCAGAAAGAGAATGAAAATATGAGCTCTCAATAACACAGCTTATTTTAGAGACATCAGGAATAAACCTAGAAAGATCCTTTGTCATTCAATGGAGAATAAACTGTTTATTTGCTCAACTATTTTCTATGCAGAAAAGGTTAAAAATTAAAGTATAAAATTCAAGTGCTTTCCTAGAAGTAGGGGTAGAGTATTAGGTGAGTAAGGTGGAGTAGTAATGAACTCTATTGCCAATAATTGTGGAAGTCTTACAGAGGGAACAAAACCATTTTGATAGAATTTCTTGTCAACTATAAATAATTACTTTAGGGGGTGCCTGGATGACTCAGTTGGTTAAGCGGCTGACTTCAGCTCAGGTCATGATCTCATAGTTCACGGGTTCGAGCCCCGTGTAGGGCTCTGTGCTGACAACTCAGATCCTGGAGCCTGCTTTGGATTCTGTGTCCCCATCTCTCTCTGCCCCTCTCCTGCTCTCTCGCTCTCTCTCTCAAAAAGAAACACTAAAAAAATTGATGACTTTGAGAAAATGTTGAGTCAATGGAAAGTCAATGCACAAGGAACAGCTACAGAAACAAAAATATGTGTAGTTATTAGATTACCATAGTATTAAATTTTTGTCATGGCCTGTAGCCAATAAAGTGAAATGAAAACAATATATATCTTGAAAGAAATCCCTGTCCCTTCTGCTAAAGGATGAAGCATAATTGACTATACTGCCTTAAATGTCAGGCTAAAAATGTAGTGTATAGATTTTACCAACCTATTGCCTACCAAGCAGAAGTTTGGTGGCATCTTTATCTTAACTAAAATATTTGATTTTGTTTGTATATTTTGCATTCATTTATGAGTTTTTTTTTTTTAATTTTTTTTTTTTTTAATTTCTAGGAGACAGAGAGAGACAGCATGAGCAGGGGAGGGTCAGAGAGAGAGGGACTGACAGACTGAAACAGGCTCCAGGCTCTGAGTTGGCAGTCAGCACAGAGCCCGACGCGGGGCTCGAACCCACGAACCGCGAGATCATGACCTAAGCGAAAGTCGGACGCTTAACCGACTAAGCCACCCAGGCGCCCCAATTTTATGAGTTCTTTTTATTTAGTATTGAAAGGACAGCTAAAGGTGTCATTTATTTTAGTCACACAGATCAGCAGCTGCTACAAAGCATGAGTAAAGTGGTTTTGAAATAACAAAGATGCTAAGTTAGGGTACTTGCTCATAAGCAATTTAAAAATTTGCAGTTCTGGGAAAATGACAAACACAAAAGCCCTATTTCTCATGAACATCAAAGTGTTCTGACTTTCTCAGGTCATTTGGAATTAAATTATAGAAAGGAAATAATAATCCTGATGTTTGGAGTCTAGAAATACATGGCCACCAAAGCCAGCTGTACCCAGATATTGCCTTATGTGAGCAAACCTGGAAAATTCACATCTTTTCTTGTAAATTGAGGTGCCATTTTGAAATTTTTGATCACTAACTTGAGGTGAGTTTTCTTGAGAAAACAGGGTGTTGCTGGAGGATAGTTATCAATATCTAAAACCGTGGTACAAAGCAGTGACAAAATAAGCCTGAGGGAGCTCTAGCAGCTCTTTATTCTATAGCTAAGTTACATGTTTTTTATGAAAATAAGAAATAAGAAAAACAGTTTTCACTTCTTTAATCGTGTTAGGAAGACAATGATTTAAAGAGATTAGGTACTGCTTTCCCAATTACTAAAATACACTAGAGGCACTGACATGGAAGACTGTATTACTAGCAACAATAGTCTGCTTTTGGAGCAGGTACTATTAATCAGGAGCTCCCTGTTTTGTTTGGTTTTGTTTCTTTAATATTGTTCCATGATGTTTTATTATTTTCTATAAAAATCATGCAAGTCTTTTGCTACATTTAAACCAGAGACTTTTTAATGGCATTTTTTAAAAAATGTTTTATTTATTTCTAGGAGAGAGAGACAGAGACAGCGTGAGCAGGGGAGGGTCAGAGAGAGAGGGAGTCACAGACTGAAACAGGCTCCAGGCTCTGAGTTGGCAGTCAGCACAGACCCCGACGCGGGGCCCGAACCCACGAACCGCGAGATCATGACCTAAGCGAAAGTCGGACGCTTAACCGACTAAGCCACCCAAGCGCCCCTTTAATGGCATTTTAATATCATATGCTTTTTATACATTTTAATATGTATAAAATTATATATATATAATACATAAAATATATGTATAAATATGTATACTCTTGGCAGATGTTGTACAAAGAATTGAATTTCCTGTATTTTTTTAGTCAGACAACTTGCTATTATTATTAATTAGATCCTTTGTGATTTTCCATGTTGAATGGCATTACCTACATATACAATTTTTCTTTCTTTCTTTCTTTCCTTCTTTCTTTCTTTCTTTCTTTCTTTCTTTCTTTCTTTCTTATTTACATATCTTTGATTTCCCTATTTTGCCTTACTCAGCTGCCTCTGCTGGATGGAGTACAAACTCAAGTGTTTGTCTTATACTTGACTCTACAGAGATTGCTTTCAAGTTTTAACCATTAATAATATTTGCTTTATATTTTTATTAATACAATTTACAAGGTTAAAGGACTTCCTTTATTTTATATTATGTTAATAGATTTTTTAAAAAATTATAAATTAATATGTTTATCAAATGCTCTTCCTATATTAATTAAGCTATGGAATGTCATTTTTCTAATCGTTTAATATATTGAATTATATTGACTTTGTAATATAAATAAAATTTTCATTTTTTGGAATAAATATGATTTTCTTAACACAAAAAAGTACCATTTACATTAAGATAAAAAAAATGAAATAATGAGGTATAAATTTAATAAAATATGTGCAAGATCTTTATGTTGTAAACACTGTTAAATGAAATCAAAATGATCATGAATTGGAAGACTCATTATAGTTCATATGTCAATTCTTCCCCAATTGATCTACACATTGAACACAAATCCAGTCAAATAAGCTTATCCACAGATAAGCTGATTCTAAAATTTACATGGAACGATAAAAGAATTGAAGCACCAAACAGTTTTGAAGAAGAAAAACAAAGTTTAAAGAATCAGATTAATACATTTTGAGATTTACTGTAAAGATACATTAATCAAGATATGGTGGTATTAGTGAAACGAAAAACACGTAACTCAATGGAACATAATAGAGAGTCCGGAAATAAATCCATAGAAATACGATCAATTGCTTTCTAAAAGCTGCAAAAAGGATGCAATGGAGAAATACTGCTGGAATACTTAGATGTCCACATTAAAAAATAAAAAAGAGGGGCGCCTGGGTGGCTTAGTTGGTTAAGCGTCCGACTTTCGCTTAGGTCATGATCTCGCGGTTCGTGGGTTCGAGCCCCGCGTCAGGCTCTGTGCTGACTGCCAGCTCAGAGCCTGGAGCCTATTTCAGAGTCTGTATCTCACTCTCTCTGATGCTCCCCTGCCCACGCTGTCTCTCTCTCTCTCTCTCTCTCTCTCTCCCTCCCAGAAATACATTTTAAAAAATATTTAAAAAATAAAAATAAAAGAGACTCTTGACCTATACTTTACAATGTTACATTAAAATTAATTCAAACTGCATCAATAGAATAAATACTGTCTGAAAGGAAGATCGTCCTGTGCCCTCTGGTCTTTCTGGCTATCTTATGGTCCTTACAGTCAAATTGCCGTAAGACAGGTTAACAGGAGAAAATCAAATTTAGTAGGTGTGTACATGGGGAGTTCACACAGACATGAAATTCCAAAGACAATGAGGGAACAGAAAGTTTACAGAGCTATGGACCGGGCTAGGAGCCTGAGGATACAAAAGACAGAAGGCTCTTGACCCAGAAGGTGAAAGAAGCTATTTGGAAAAATAAGGTTGCGCTATTATGTAGATAAGTTGCTTAGATAAAGGGAAGTCTCTGTTAATAGCTCTCTTTCTGTTACAGGCTCTCCTTTCCAATGTAAATTTAGGCAGTTTAGGGGGAGAAAGAGAGCTCTTCCTCTATTTGCTGGACTGTGATTACTTTTAACACAAAACAGTCTTTATGCCAAAGTGGCCCATCTTGGGGTGGCCCGCCTTGGACCTCTATATAAATATAAAATGGATGACTATAAAAACTCATAGAAGGTAACATGAGCTACTGCATATATGAGATCTTCATGACCTTGAGTTAGACAAAGAGTTTTGATATGATACTAAATCCATGATTTACAAAAGAAAGAAATTAAGAAATTAGAATTCATCAAAAGTAAATGCTGTACCTTTGTGAAAGACACAAGAAAATGAAAACACAAACCACAGTTTGGGGAAGAGATAGTTTCAATTTAAACATCCAAAAAAAAGTCTTGTTTCTAGATATATAAAGAACTACCTAAACTCACTGAGAAGAAAAACAAACACACTTAGAAATGGGTAAGGTATTTGAAAATGTCTTCATCAAAGAATAAATACAAATGAAAAGATGTTGAGCAATCAATAATATTAATAAATAAACAAAATTTTCTGCTGTTCTTTCCCTCATTCTATTTTCTCCTTCATTTCTTATTTCTTTCTCATTCCTGCTTTCTCATTCCTTTCATCTCATTCCTCTTTGATGATTCTTTTTGAAATTTTTTTAATGTTTATTTATTTTTGAGACAGAGAGAGAGAGAGAGAACTCAGGTGGGGGAGATGCAGAGAGAGGGAGACACAGAATCTGAAGCAGGCTCCAGGCTCTGAGTTGTCAGCACAGAGCTCGACATGGGACTCGAACTCACAGAGTGCAAGATCATTACCTGAGCTGAAGTTGAACACTTAACCCACTGAGTCATCCAAATGCTCCATGATGATTCTCTTTTTTAAATTTCTTTTTTTAAATGTTTTATTGATGTTTGAGAGACAGAGACTGTGTGAGCAGGGGAGGGTCAGAGAGAGAGGGATATACAGAATCCAAAGACAGGCTCCATGCTCTGAGCTAGCTGTCAGCACAGAGCCCAACATGGGGCTCAAACCCACGAATCTCAAGATTCTGACCTGAGCTGAAGTCAGACGCTTAATTGACTGAGCCACCCAGTCTCCCCATGAATTTTCAATGGTGACACTCAAATAAAAGAACTACCTTTTCAAAGCCAAGTCCATATTTATCTAAAAACTGATAAGAAATTAACATATGTTGCCGATCTTTCCTTTTTCTTTAACTCTTTGCTCTCTCTACTCCTTGTCTCTCATTTTAGCTCAATTTATGAGAAGCTATCCAATTTATCTTGGTTTATCTTCCATCCCTTCTCGGCATGAGGGGTCCTCTCTCCCATATGTATTAAAAGTTGTTTGTTCTCTATGTAAAAGTAAAAAGAAATCAAATTCCATTCTAAGTCTTCTTATACTATAATATTATAATACTATCTCACTGCTATATATATATAATCTCATTCCTTATCACTCTTTTTCTCACTAATATCTTCAAAGAAATTGTAATTGTTTTAATTGCCTTTCGGATCCTCAGTTTTCTTATGTGCAAACTCCTGCCTTCCCTCCCATCTCCAACCCCCCAGACCTGGTTTTTTATATAGACCTTTTTCTTTCTGGCTGTTTGGACTTCAAAAAGTTACTTAAATGTCTAAGTCATGATTTTTTCATCTATAACTGGTCATACCACTGTCTTAAAATGGAGTTTATTGAGCTACTGCATACATGTATTTGATTACACAGTACAGTTACAACAAGTGTTGTGTTTCATTCAATTATCATTTTAATGATTAATATTAATGTTATTATACATACTTTTCAATAACATTCAATTAGATAAAGTTCAAAGAGATCCTAAGCACAGAAGTTTCTTTGTTCCCATTTCTCTTAATTCTCCAGGGCTTTGCTAGACTCAAACCTCTGGAAAACAATCTCATTTGCTTTGAAGTTCATTTTATTTGATTACGCTCCCTCGATTTGTTACTGTGGCCTACTAATGTTTAGATTATTTCTTTTCATTTATTAAGGCCTTTCTACAAGACATTCTCTTTTTTTTTCAAACCTTTCCAGAATTCCTAACTTCCACAAAATGCACGTGTCTAACCCATCCTCAACCTTGAATTCCTCTTTAAAACTGTATGGTAGAGGCACCTGGGTGGTCCCGTCGGTTAAGCATCAGACTCTTGATTTTGGCTCAGGTCATGATCTCACAGTTGGGAGATCAAGCTCTGCGTCCCATATCAGGTTCCACACTGGGCATGGAACCTACTTGGGGTCTTCTCCCCCCACCCCCCTCCCTCCTCTGCTCATTCTCCTCCTCTCTCTCTACCTCTCTGTCTCTTTTTCTCTCTCTCTCTCTCTCAAATTAAAAAAAAGAAAAACAAAGCAGTGTGGCAAGAGAAAAGAGGGTATGGAGTTGGACAAAATGAGTGAAGGGGAGAGGGAGATAATAGGCTTCCAGTTATGGGATGAATAAGTCATGGGGATAAAAGGTGCAGCACAGAGCATATAGTCAATGCTATTGTAATGACGTTTGGTGTCAGATGGTCGCTACACTTGTGAGCATAGCATAATGTTTATTGCCTTGTCAAATCACTATGTTTTACACCTGAAACCAATGTAACATTGTGTGTTACTTCAATAAAATATGCATTAAATCCAATAAATTAATAAATAAAAGTGTGGCAAGTGATCAGCTCCAGTCAACTTCAGTAACTCATCAGCAACGCTTTACATCAAAATAAGAGTGTCCCACACTGTGATGGTCTTCCTCATTAGCTAATTCTTCCAACAATTTTTAAAAATATTTTTATCTTAATTTTTTTACTGTTTATTTAATTTTGAGAGAGAGAAAGAGAATGCAAGCAGGGGAGGGGCAGAGAGAGAGGGAGACACAGAATGTGAAGCAGCTCCAGGCTCTGAGCCATTAGCAAAGAGCCTGACGTGGGGGTGGAAACCACCAACCATAAGATCATGATTTGAGCCAAAACTTGATGCTTAACTGACTGAGCCACACAGGTACCCCTTCAAATCTTTTTCTAAGGCAAGTCTGTCCTTATTTTGATCTCTTCTTTTCCTCCTATCTGTATATCCTGTATATCCACTTTCTTCTCTGCATGGGTTCATACTTCGGCCTCATGACTGTAATCAGTTTTTTAGCAAGACATTCAGCGTGCTCATCTCTTTTTCTTTTTCTTCTACCTTCTTCAAATCCCATGAACCTTATTATTATTAAGGCCTTTCCAGTAAAAATTGCAATCTCTTGTTTGTATATCTTTAAACCTGCATTTCTTAAATGGTTTTGAAACGTTTTAACAATTTTCAAATATTTCTCAGCCAACTTTACAGGATTTTGGTCATGCTTGGCTTGTTTGTTTGCTTTTGAAAAACACCTATAGGGGCTCCTGTGTGGCTTTGTCAGTTGAGTCTGACTCTTGATTTTGGCTTAGGTCATTATCTCATGGTGTTAAAATGGAGCCTGTTTCGGGCTCCACACTGAGCATGGAGCCTTAAGATTCTCTCCCTCCCCCTCTCTCTCTCTCCCTCTCTCTCTCTACCCCTCTGCTGCTTGTGGTGATGCTCTCTCTCTTAAAAAAACTTAAACAGGAGTGCCTGGTTGGCTCAGTCGGTTAAGCGACTGACTTCGGCTCAGGTCATGATCTCGCAGTTCGTGGGTTCGAGCTGCACTTCGGGCTCTGTGCTGACAGCTAGCTCAGAGCCTGGAGCCTGTCTTTGGATTCTATCTCTCTCTCTCTGACCCTCCTCACGCTGTCACGCTGTCTCTATGTCTCTCAGAAATAAATTAAGAAAAACATTCAAAAAATTAAAAACAAAACAGAAAATTCAAACATCTATGATATTTTCAGATTGAGTTTTGAATACAATTTGAAAACATATCCACAGTCGGTTGTTATTTTTAATCATTGCAGGAATCAATTAAACTTTGTACTACACTTCTCTACCTCTCTCAAACAAACTTTGACCAGATAACCTGGCCTTCTACTATGGAGAAATAATTGAGGCTATCTGTCATGAATTCCCTTACCTACCTACTTTCTTCACTAATAAATTTCCTCTTTCCCTTCTCTCTCAGATTAAGTGGAATTGATGTGTCTCTTCTAGTCCACAGGTAATTGTTTTACCTTTGCTCATGGCTTCATCCTCTCCTGTGGTTTCTGAGTGGGCTTAGCTCTATCAACTCTTTATTGGCAACAACTTTTCTCCTGAATCTCTATTGCAAATATATAACAATGCTTAAATCTCTTCCATCGTGAAAATTAAACACACTAACAAAATCATCAAACCACCAAACTCCCCACTGAGAGTTAAATTCTAGACAATGATATATTTCTCTTCTAACATTACATGTAAAGTTTCTAGAAATAATGCTTTATGTTCACTGACTTTACTTTCTCACTTGTTGTATATTCATCCATCTGGCTTCAACATTTATTTCACTCGGAAACTGCTCTTATATAGGCCAACAGGCCAGATGGTCCTGAAAACATATACTATGAGCTGGTAATGCTGAGAAAAATCTAACTGAGAATTTTTAAAAAAATAATTTTAAGAGGGGTGTGAAGACTATTGGAATCAGAAACACTATATAAGATCACTTCCCATTTTACGGGCAAGTCGTTGGTGAAATTCAGATTCTTTAATATGTGCTCCATAGCTACTCCATACTGTTTTTGTTTGTTTTTGGTTTTGTACACCTGGTTACACGGTTGAAAACTTGTTTGTCTTACTTGAGTGAAAGACGGGTAGAGGCAGAATTAAAATATAGCATCAGTTAAAATCATCATCAAAGTTATACAGTGACTATAAATCCTTGTTCTAAAGTTTTAAGAGAATTATGATAAATGGTCTTGCAACGTAAGGAGATACGGTGCATTGTGGAAAGTCATACTGTATCATCCCAAAGAGCACAGGTCTAATTTGGATGCTAGGATATAGATGTATGTTGGTATGTAACTCTTTTATATGTAAATTTGGAAAATATATTCAGACTAAGTATGAGTATTTAGAAATAAGTCATACATTTCTAAAGGCAGAATAAATTGGTACTGCATTGCTTGAAGGACACTTGTTAGTAAATATCAAACATCTTACTATCTAGCTTTGGTTTTAATAGAACAGTACTATTTATGAAAGGTGTCTAAGTGTGTGTAACAGTGAGAACTGAAAACAATCTAAAATCCTCAGTAGGTGGTATGCTAGGCAAATGTGCATATGAACATAACTGGAGACCAATAAAGATTCTAGAGTACCAGCATATATACTACTTAGAAAAAAATGTCACCTACAGAAGATTTAAATGACATGTAGATTGCAAAATAGTATTTATCGTAGGATTCCAATTTTATAAAGTAAACATACCATCTGAATCAAACACTCAGAGAGAAGTCTGAAATAATTTGCAGTTATTGATCTTGCTTACTTTGGGTGGTTGGATTATGAATAATTTTTGTTTTTTGTAAAGTTAAATATCCGAATTCTATAACAAAATATAGTATGTTAATATGAGGCAACTATCTGAGAAAATACTTAAATTGTTACTTGCATTTAGTCATCTACACATACCTAAGCAAATGACTGAAAAAATAATTTAAAAAAGAGACAGATTCTACGTATGACCATGTCACAGAAGAAAATCTATCAAATTATCTGTTATATTTCACAGGTGGTGATACATAAATTATGCTAGAAGCCTTAACATATTTCTAGTCCAGATGTTATTAAAACATTTTGATTAGCCTCCTGGCTTTAAAGTCATTGGGTCAAAATGTCCACATTTCAGCACACATGTCTATTTAAAGTAATTTGAACTACGTATTCTTAAAATCTGGGCATATTTTCTGTTCCTCTGTAAGGGGTGGATTATTTGTTACTGCTCTTGACACATTATACAGATTCTTGTAAGTTTTATCATCTTGATATAATTTAAGCAACATGTAATTGTGTTAAAATAGTAACTCTGTTTCTAGGGTTAATGTAAGATGATCAAATTCCAGTATTCTAGAATTAAATGAAATGCCTTACAGATAGATGATCGCTTTAAGAAAAATAAGAAAGGACATTATCATGTACAGAGTTCATTATTCAAACAATACTATATATTCTTCTAAATATGCATGACTTGTTTAGGGAAATATTGTGTCAGTAATGCATTGCATTTTGTTTACCTGGAGACAGTTTTCACAATTTCCATAAACTTCCCCCGTTACCTGATTGAGCCAGCATACCATTTTAAACAGGAGAGAGATAAAAATATGTTTATTTCCATTCTTCAACTACAATTTATTCTTAGCTTTCTTCAGAAATCTTCATCTGTTTTGTCTTTATTTTATGCCTAGAGAAGTTGCTTTTTTTCACATTTACATGCTCTAATATTTATTGCTTTAATTTTGTCATGATGAAAACAAAGGAAAGAAAGCCTACAATGTAAGTGTGTAATTCTCCTGAAATTAAGATCCCTTACTATCTGTATAAACACAATTTCTTACATATTCATCTCCAACACATCTCATAAGATAACCCAATGAATCTACTTCTGATGTTTCTTGTTACAAATATCTCCCTAATGAAGAATTTGGAAGATAAGACTTAAACTCAGATTAAAGAAAATTTCAAATAAGGTCATATCCTCCTTTCCATAAAATTTCTATGTACTATAATTTGGTCAATTAGTTCTATTTCATAAAAATAATCTCAAAATATGGCAAAGCTGTATTCAATAGCTTTGTGCTTAAACATTTCAGCTCTTTAGTTGTGTTGATAATTAACTTGATACACCAATTCTTAACTCTAAATGCTGGGGACATCAGTCAAACCCTTTCTCAAATTTGAACTTGTATTTTGATGCTGACATTTATGATCTCAGTAGAGAAGTATCACGAATGTAATAAAAATGTGTATAAATCTAATGTTTCTACAAGTTTGTTGTAGCTACGATTCTGATAGGTACATTGCATCTATTACTGTCTTTATCCTTTGTTATGAAATCCTTTGGAATAGCACTCACAAAAATACTGGGTTATAAATTTTAAGCAATGTAATTTTCTTCTAAGAAGTCAGGCTTGTAAATTTAAATGGAAAGAAAACGGGATTTAATTAAAGTCTGACAAGTTTGGATAATGTGTTTTAATTGTTTTATGTCATGTTTTCTATAGTATGTTTATTTTTAATTTTTAGATTTTTAAAAATGTTTATTTTTTGAGAGAGAAAGAGAGACAGAACATAAGAGGGACAGAGACAGAGAGGGAGGGAGACACAGAATCAGAAGTAGGTCTCAGGCTCTGACCTGTCAGCATAGAGCCCAAGGCAGGGCTTGAACTTGAGACTGTGAGATCACAACCTGATCCTAAGTCAGGCTCTTAACCCACTGAGCCACCTTAGTGCACCTACTTTTAAAGAGACATTTAGTTTCATAGAATTGCATACTTTCAAATGTCAAAGAAACATTAACCTATTCAAGTTAAGTAGATTTTTTAAAATTCTATTTTAAAATGTATAGAATGAAATGGTGCAATCAGTATTATAAGGTTTATTTTGTGATTTTAATAAATTATTTTCTAAAGTATTAACAGTGAATATATAATATTGGTAAAAATAAAAATTCTGGGTCTATGAAGGAATTATCAATCTTTTAGCAGGAAAGTATATCTAAGAGATAAGAGAAACCAGTGGTTTTTAATCTAAAATACTTAGCCTACTTCAATACATCAACAGTCAAGTATGAAAAGAAAGTGAGCAATGTAATGTTATGGAGTCTGCCAGAACTATTTAAGATCCTTGTTACCTTTAGATTTGACCCTCCAGTTTAAACTCCAAGATGACACTTGATTTTGAAAGATCAAAGAGCAGATAGATTCATAGAACAGAGCAAGTACCCATTTAATACTCTGCTAATTTAGAAGTGAAAGAAAATTAATTGAAATGATCCAACACTTTACAATAAAGTTCAGTTCCTTCAGTGGGAAGACTTGCAAACTGTTCTGTTAACAACTTGTCTTGTTTCTAAAATTAATTGCTTTCAGCTGTATTAACAATAGAGTATGATCAAGTAACATGAAAGCTTTGGACAGATCAATAATAAAGGCATCCTAATTTATGCTTCCGTCACCACCATCACCACAAGATTAATAAGTTTCAAAAAGTAAATTGAATGGAAGTCTTTAGCCTAAAATTGCTACTCAAACATCATCCAAATACAAAGCACAGCAGCTTCTCAGAATTGCTGAAGCCATCAGGTGAAACTAACAAAGAAATTAGCAGTAGGGGGAGGGGGCATTTCTCATGCATTGATGATAAAATACTATAATCCATTAGGGGCAGCACTGTCTTTCACATATGCAGGACTCAAAAAGGGGAAAAAAGGAGAAATTAATGACTTGGTGGCCAAAAGATTTTGTTGTACAAAGAACCATATTGGTTTGCCTTCATTTTTGTCTTACACAGTCCCTCTTGTCTGTGATAAAAAGAAGCGGAGCTATATAAAAAGTTCCATGATGGCAAATGTTACATTAGGAAAACAATTCAATTTAATATGTGGTGAGCCCACTCTACCAAGCTCTTGATATATGCAGACAAATATATATAAATTCATGAAAAGCTGTGTAAATAAAACACTTCTGATAAGTTATGGTTTTAGGTATGTCTGCTCAAAAAAAAATTTCTGCATTAGAGGTTAGGAGAGCTTTATTCTTGTCCTATATTTGCCTAAGAGGAGTTTTCTGACCTTCGGTAAACAATTTGTGCAATATATCTCTTTTGGTTATTTACTGCTCATTATTTATACGATATTACCCATAACTGGTCAGAGATTAGTAAGGAAAGCAGGCCAGTGTCTCATTGTTCCAGCATGTTCCAAAGGGCCCCAAATTAGATCAACTGTTAGATGCCCTGCAAATATTTGGTGATTTGAAAGGAATATATATATGTATATATATATATATATACACATACATAGAGAGAAATTTGATTTTTTATTTTAATATGAGTACATTTCATGTTCTGCAATATAAATCTCTCAGATTATTCTATTTTCCAGACTAAAAAAATCATATATATGATCAGAATGGATATTGTTTCTGAAAACTTTAGAATATATCACTAAGTTCAGCTTGCTTTGTTATGAGAATATTTTCAACAGTGATTCATGTTTTAAATCATTCTACAATGCAAATTCCCTTTTCTATAAAATGACTATTGAATTTAGTATTCCAAATCTGGGCTGAGAATGCAAATATTCTAAAAATAATATAGGCTCAAAAAGTAATTAAATATTTAGAAGTTGAATTTGAAATCCATTGTTTTAAAAACATGAGATTATCATTAATTTCCAATATTGCTTTGCTGTCATGCATTTATTAAAATTATTTGGTACAACTTAGTAGATTAAATCCCGAGTTTAAGTAATTTACTGAATGATCTCTAATTTAAATATCATCTCCCTATATAATTATTTGTCTATTATTAAACAACTAAATATTAATAAAATTAATGAAGAAAATTGAATTTATATTTCAGAGTTGAATAGTTCATTAGAGATGCTTATATAAAGATAAATATATTGATAAATTAATTCCAAATGGAAAACCTCAAACCTGAAAAAGGAACATTCAGGGAGATTTAGAGTAAACTGGTAACGAATAATAGGATGTGCTTGAAAGGTATTATTGTAGTCATCATCTTAGGGCATTACCTGGAAACAAATACATATTAAAATATGTAAAGATTCTTCTATACTCCATTTGCTCAGGTAGTAGACAAGCCACTCTATCACAAATACTTTTAAGATGCCGTTATTGTACTATTAAATGACTTTTAAAAAATGTCAATGCTAGCCAAAATGACCAAATGAAGAAAGATCGACTCTGACACCTTTGTATTTCTCCCTACACCATCACATAATGCTGGGTGAATGGGAATGAATATACCTGAGAGGTTGCTGGTATGAAAAGCAATGTCTGTCTGTGACTGAATTGACAGAACAATTCTGTGGACCAAAAACTCAATTGAGTCACCTGAAGCAATTCCCTTCCTCCCCTTCCATAGGCTTATGTCTTATAATGATCCATATCATCCAACCTCCAACTGGGGACCATTTCTTCCCTTGTATGAATCACTGTCTTTCCTTTTCTTCTGTTCTTTTAAACATTAACTAGGAATCCTGTTCACCTGATAGGCGGTGTCCATGCTGAACTTTTTAGTACCCTGAAAGCAAAAATAGACATACTACGTCTTCAAATCATTTTTTGAAAAGCTTTCTGCATATTTGTAGGCCCTATATGCCACTTTTCCCAGTGCAAAATAAATACAATAAATTCAATAAAATAACCATTTAGTGTAGTCTCCAAATAGAAAATACAAGACAAACCTACCAACAGGGTCGCAGTTATTCAATTGGTTTCACTTGTAAAGACAATGTCAATTTCCTACTGATACAGAAAATAATTATCTTCATCTACTAAATGTAAATGAGTTGAACAGGGTATTATAGCTACAAAAACACTTTGCAATTCAATGCAGGTAACTATTTTGAAAAATATTTATGAAAAATAGTGATTTGAAAAATCATAATAAAATTGAACATCTATCTATCTATCTATCTATCATCTACCTATCTATCTATACTGCTTCGATCTTAATCAGAAGTACTGTAATGTAATGATGGATAGACTGTGGCATAAAGAAATGAATTCAGTGCACTCATCATGTCTTTCAGAGCTTTTAATAAAATTATTTTACCAGAAACGAAACTTGAATTATTTAAACAACAATACCTGAAGATTTAGTTCATGAATCCTTTATTAAAGAGTTCTCAATGTATAACTAATACCCCAATGCATAAGAGAGAGATCTCAATCTATATTGCTACTTATATTAATGATAGTAAGTATCCCTTGGTGCTTGCCTAAGTTGCCGCTCCAGATTGCTGGCAGTGTGACTCAATCAGGCAGGTCTAGGAAATGATATCATGAAGAGGAGAACTGAATGGGGTACAGAGCATAGTATACAGGCATTTGTTAGAACCAGCTCTTGTTGAGATAGCAGCAACTTCTCAGTATGAAAAACATTTTCTGAGAAGTTAATGTTTAACTATATAGATAAGCAGACGTGATTATGATGAAAATGTAATAAAATAGCAGGGAGGAAAAGGAAAATGGAATGGAGAGAAGTTATCCATCCTCCATTTAGCCCACTGACTAATTTGACCAGGTTTATTAGTTCTCTATCAAGACACTGGCTCTTTGCCTCATTAGAGGCATTTTGACTATTTCGTTTTCTCCTCCTGATTGTCACTCTGTTTCTTAAACTGTCTCCCTTTCTATAGCCATTCCTTTGGGTCATAGTATATACTTTCAGCTTCAAACCACATTTCTAGATAAATGCACCTTTGATATTTGTGACTCTGTTACATATTGTCTCTTTATAAGCTCTTCCCTTCTTCATTTCTTTTGTATTTAAGGCTTGGGCAATTCAATGCTTTCTACCCCCTCTCCTATCACCCGTAAAATAAAAGTCTCATAAATGTTGAGTTAGACTGCAAAGTCTTTTTAACAAAGGCTTTTAATTTGAAAAAGAATTTGAACATCAAATATATTCCATAAGGTCTATAGAGCCAGTTTCTCTTTAAATGTCCATCGGCTAGTAACTCCAGGTGACGTTTCATGCAGGTTGGCAGCACCTGCTGTTTTTGTGCTAGGACATAGGTTCATCTGCTCTCTCAGTCTCCACCACTCCCTGTTACCTTCTTGGTTGCTCTACCTATTTTCTTTTTTAACTGCTCCCTGGAAGCCATTGATATTGTGTTCTTGTAGTAAGCACTGAAGCACTATGTTAATGGCCGAAGTTAACAGCCAGTAAATAGGTTCCTTCTCTTGGAAGGCTGGCGGAAACTGGCCAATATCTGTATACTTTCTTACAGACTTGTAGTTTACATTTCCAGGACCTTTAGCAGTTAAGTAGGACCATGTGATTGAGTCCTCACGAGGGGTGTACAAAAGGAAATAATGAAGCCCCTTGAAGGCTTGGCTTCTCATGACTCCCTGACCTCTTTCAAGCTCTCTTTCTTTATCTGAAAGCAAACAATTAAGTGGAGGATTCAGAGACCTTAAACATGGCAGAGCTCTGAGACAGAAGAGGTCAGCATCCTTGATTGACCACGTAGAACAGCGGCTACTGCTTACCTGCATTGCAATATGGCATGAGACAGGCACAAAACTTTAACGAGATAAGCCATGGGGAATTGCAGGGTTACGTAAGATTAGTTAGGTTACCCTGATTAGTACAACTGCACTACATGGAAATTCTAATTTATAACAAGTGCTATAGTGTTAGACAAACAATTCTTTTCTTATAATTACAAAATTTTTTAATCACAAATTAATGGCATGAGTATTTTTGGGAGGTTTTCTTAAGGTATCCTGAAAACATTATTTTTGATTTCTCTGTTTCTTCAAATTGAGGAACAGTATTTTGATAAGTTGATACGATATTTGTTAAATTGAAAGATATCTGTATGTATTATCAATAAGTTGGACATGTAATTCACTGTCCAAGGTAAGACACTTGAAAGTAAAAAGTTTTGCTCAAAACAAATGAAATTATTCAAATACATAAAACAAATTATAAAATTATAAATCATAAAACAAAATTTTAAATTTATAAATTTAAAACAAAAATTATAAAACAAAATTATAAAACAAAAATTACATTAAAAATAATTTTACAATAACAAATTGGTTTATTAAATAGATATTTGTAGAAACCTCTCACACTAATTTATTTTAGTTTTTAAAAATAAAATTATTTATTAGGTGCCTGTGTGGCTCAGTGGGTTAAGCATCTGATTTTTTAAAAAATTTTAATGTTTATTTTTGAGGGAAAGAGACAGAAACAGAGCACAAGTGAGGAAGGGCCAGAGAGGAAAGGAGACACAGAATCCGAAATAGGCTCTAGGCTCTGAGCTGTCAGCACAGAGCCTGACACGCTCAAACTCACAGACCTTGAGATCATGACCTGAGCTAAAGTGGGTCACTCCACCAACTTAGCCATCCAGAAGCCCCAAGCCTCTGACTCTTGATTTCTGCTCAGGTCAAGCCCAACATCAGGCTCTGCAATGTGACAGTGTTGACCCTGCATGGGATTCTCTCTCTCTCCCTTTCTCTCTTTCCTCCCCCCCTCCCCCCTCCCATCACCAACTCTCTCAAAAAATATCTTTATAAAAAGTACAAAGTAATATGTATACATATATGTCAGTAAAAACTTAAAAAACTACTTTGTATTGATTACCTAAACAAAAATAAGCAAATCAGAAAATTTATTCCTATCACATATTTACATATTTTACTCACATTCCTAGTCGTGAATCTCAAATACCAGATGATTACAGTTCTGAAGAATGTTCTTTTCCACATTCAAAGGTTTAGTATTTATTATTATTTTTTTTTTATTTTTATTTATTTCTAGGAGAGAGAGAGAGAGACAGCGTGAGCAGGGGAGGGTCAGAGAGAGGGGGAGATACAGACTCTGAAATAGGCTCCAGGCTCTGAGCTGGCAGTCAGCACAGAGCCCGACGCGGGGCTCGAACCCACGAACCACGAGATCATGACCTAAGCGAAAGTCGGACGCTTAACTGACTAAGCCACCCAGGCGTCCCTCAAAGGTTTAGTATTTAAAACTTTTAGATATATTTTATCCTGACCTTCATCACAACTTATTTTTATGCTTAATTAACTAAAAATATTTGACACATTCAATCGACTCTTAATCTTAGGCCAGAATATTTATTCGTTTGTTTGTTTAGATAGCAAAGTAGGGGCAGAGAGAGAATCCCAAACAGGCTTTGCACTGTCAGCACAGAGCCGCATGTGGGGCTCAAACTCAAGAAGCATTAGATCATGACCTGAGCTGAAACCAAGATTTGGATTCTCAAACTACTGACCCAACCAGGTACTCCAGGACCAGAATATTTTAATTGGGAGAAAGCTCAGAAAAAATCCTATCATTTACTTTTTACTATTCAAATGTGAAAATATTGCAGCCAAAATGTATAGCAGATACTCTCCTTTATCTGTGAATTTCAATGTTGTTTTTTTTCTGATCAATAATTGTATGAGAAAAAAGCCATTCTATTAGCTCTTTCTTATTTCAAGTTATGTTTTAAATAACTGCAATATGCTAAAAGGTGAAAAGGATTAGATTTTAGTTCTCCTTTCACTGAATACTTTGTTAACATTTCCAACTGATATCAAATACATTTTAACTAAAATATAAAGTGCTGCTTTAAAAAATGTTTAATACCACACTAGGTTCTTGAAGGTGATTTTTTCCCAAAGGTCAAACATTCCTTAAATACAATTATAATGGGCACTAGAAGAAAAAGATGTAATATCATGTAGTAATTATTATTGTTTAGTTCAAGAGTTACATGACAAAAATTTGTTAGTTTGGTTACATTCAGTCTTTGTAAGTGTGTCTCAGCATATGTGTATATGTGTGTATGTGTGTGTATATGTATGTAATGTTAAATTTTGATAGCTACAGCTTCTTTTTCAGTTTCTGGAATATGACAATTTATTTGAACATAATAGTAAATTATGTTAATGCCTTGAAGTCTATTTCAAGTACACTTTCTATTCTATATGTTTTTAAATGTATTAAGGATCTTTTTTAAAAATATACTCCACCCTACTAAAATTCATCTTTCATATTGACTTTATAGTAGCACTGACTAATGTTTCATGTTTAATCTTTGACGGAATGAATGTCTAACAGCTTCACTCTTCTTTTATAAATAGGATAAAAATATGCAACCCATATCAAGTATTAAATAACTTCTTATTTGATCTTATTTGATCTTGTATCTGATGGCATTGATATTAAACTGGAATAATCCCATTATCTATGAAGGGTTTTCTGATAAAGCTATTTTTCATGATAACTAAGAAAAATTGAAGATGAAAATAGAACAAAAATATTAAGAGAACAATCTTTGAGTGAAAGCTTGTTTTTCACAGAATGATATGTGAGCCCTCTTTCATATCAACTTTAAGTTTATAAAGATAATACTAGAACTTAACCAAAGTAATAGGAAGAGAGAAGAGAACTCTAACCAGGTGACAATTTCAAACATAGTTCCTTACCACAGAACAAAGAGTATAGTTCCTTACCATAGAATCTTCAGTTGCTAAATCCTTATGTTTAAACACATACTTCTTCCCACATCACCTGGTTTATTAATTCTTCCTCAGCAGATTTGATATCTTGTTGCCATGTGAGACAGTAAATGTTGACCAGCATTCTGTGTAGTTACATTATTAACAACTTTCTTGAACAATAAAAGTGCATAACTCAATTTACCATTAAATGTATACACAATTTTAGTTTATTGCTACCGAAATTTTTTAAAAATACAAAAGAGCCAAACAAAAGCATGACCAAACAATAAATATAGAATTGTAGCTTTGAACCATAAATAACAAAAGTATCCATACCAATATATTCAACTGCAAAGCTACTCAATTTCTATGTAATACATATGTGTAAAATGTAATTAACATATGATTTCTCTTTACTCCTAGTGGCTTTTGGTATTCTTGTAAACATGATCGGTGCCATGCATGACACAGTTAGCCATCTATCAAATGGTCTGGGAGAACAGCCCTTTATCAAATGGTCAGGAAGGAATGCCAAGTGAGAGAATGTACTTCACTTTACTAGTTAGGTTTGTTCCCTGAGTCTTCGAATGTTTAGGAAATGAGAATTGGGGATTTAGTTGTCTTTCAGATTAGTTGTTAGAACTCAGTTCAGTACTCCTGAGTCTTTTACACAATGCCACAGGGACAAAGAAGATGAAAGTACAAAGTGAAAATATGTGGAACCTCCCCTAGGTGAATGCAACTATTGATAATAATTTTTAATAACAACAGCAAATCAGGAATGACTGCTAAATAAACCAGATAGATCTCAAGCACAGTAGGTATAAACTGGATTTCTCCTAGGAAAACCAACATTTGGTTACCCATGATAGTCAAACTTCTTTACCATAGAACCACATTTGAAATTGTCATCTGGGTTAGAGCTCTGCTGTCTATCCCTATCATTATGGTGAAGGTCCATTATTGTCTTTATAAACTTAAAGCTGGTGTTAATCTTAAAGTTCTAGGAAGGAAAAAATGCTATCAGTCTGACAGCTATTAGATATTGGGTCTAAGTATCTGAATGGATTGCTAATCACAAAATAAAATAAATAATCTCATTTTAATCCAGTTACATTTAAGCACATTGAGTCTATTTAATAACTTTAATCTGGAACTACAGTCATATAATATTCTTATCATACAATAGTAAAAACTTTGTTAAAATGCTTAATGTACTTCAAAGTCAGAAAACACATTGGGTTAAGGAATACTTGAGTATTCACTTGCTTGCTTTGTGAGGGAGGTGTGAAAATGGAAAACTATAAACAGTAACACAAAGGTCCTTTTGCCATTAGCATCTGTTATGGCCGTGGTTATTAATATTATAATCGTTTTTCACAGCAGGAATGGTTTCAACTTCCATTTTATATTACAACAAATAGTTTGGGAAATGATTAATGAGATTTTTAATTATAGATTGAGTTTATCTTAAAACAATCTGTGGCACTACAGCTGGAAAGGATCGGGCTTTAATTACATCCAGGAAAAACTCCACAGTGAGGCAAAACATGTCCATTTTAGGGTGCCCAGACCTTCTCTGTGACTGGTTCACCTTCACACTTGGCTGCTTAGCTCCGTTTTTTAGCACTTGGTGCTAATGAGGCCATGGTCATGTTTTCACTCCCCATATGTGCCAGTTAGCTACCTCTGTTCCAGTGGTACAGATAGTTTTCCTAAACTTGTACTGCACTCAACGATTTCTCCACTCATTCACCAGGGAGATCTGGCAAAAAAGCATGGAAAACTCATCATGAAATTAAAACTACTGCTGATTGCTTGGGATGGGGGTAAGAAGGCTTACTTAGAAAAATCAATGTCATTCTACTCTTCAAAAGGCATGTTAATTCAGAGGCTTACCTTGACTTGATTACTGTTAGTTTTACTTTAAAAAATAATCACGTAAGGGAGAGAGCATAAAGTAAAAGAACACTAGTCTAGGACTTTAAAACCTAGATCTTATTCTGATCACTTTACCAAAGTAGCTGTACAATCTTGAACTGTTGTGTAATTAACCCATGCTCATTATCCTTATCTGGAAAGTCTGAATATTGCCTCAGATAACTGTCTGTCCCCCAGGCGAGCTCTAAGTGTTCATAATTCCATGACTCAAGACGTCAGGCACTGGAAGCATTATTGGACATGAAGCTGGAGGCTGTAAGGGGGACTTGATGCATCTTAAAACCTCAACTGGAGCCTCAGGCAGATGGTTATTAGTTGTTAGTTGTCAGGATCTCTTGTTGAGCAAAAATGGGCTCCCATTGACTTCCAGGTGTTCCATAGTGCTGGTTTATAGTTTGTAGCCTATAGGAAGTGCGCAGCATCAGCCTTCAGGCCAGGGGGAGAAATACGTGATACTGGTCTCCATGAAATTTCTCGCTATCTTTCATTTGTTTATCTTGCTATCTTTCTTTTGTTTACTTGTACCTCTGTCACAGGCTTGGAATGAATACATTCTCCTTGTCAAGTTCTGGTAATTATTTTTCACCGTAAGCACAGAGCCCTTTTCAGCTATGCATCAGTGAGTAACTGTCAGAAGGCAGGCTCCACAACAAGAAATGCCCCTCCTTAAAATGATTTATTTATTTCCACCCAAAAGACACCTTGTTGAGGGGAGAGGTTGACATGAAGTCTTTCTGCTCCACATAAAAATGTCCCTGGTTAGTAATCTGAAGAGGAATAAATAAAGCTATGTTTAACATAAGTGCCTATTATAAGGACAGTGTTTGTTTTTAACAAATATAGGCTAAATACAAATTATAACTAAAACAATTCTTGTTGAGGAATAAAGATTATTACATTTAGTAGTTTATTCATATTAAGACTGGGGTGAAGTCAAATGGGAATGCTGTCATTTATTAATGAATGGATTTCAATGGGTCGGTGTCCTTGAGACATAACTTTGAGTATCGTTCCATTGACACCTAGCAGTGTATGTGCATAGCACACAGACTTCATTTAGTTTCATTCACTCTCTCTCTCTTTCACACACACACACACACACACACACACAATATTAATGGTCATTTATTTTATGCTTTCATTCCACTTCATTGATTCTAGTTGATCATAGTTCTGCAACTTTTGTTACTCTCTCTATTTCAATCTGGTTCCCTGTGCAGAATGGAAATAATAAGCATTACAGTCTGTGACCAGAAATTTTGCAAGGATCTAACATGTTCATTTTTTATAAATTTGTGGAAAATGTGCTGAAATCATTAAAAGAGAAACATCCTCCTTGATGAGGAAGAGGGCTCATGTCCAACTGGGGGATCATACAGACCAGACCACCTCAGTGTATTTCCTGCCACTAAAATTCATGATATGCGATGTTGTGCTAGTAAAATAACTTCATACTTATAGGAAACAGACAAATGCATTACCTAATTTTAATTGAGGATAATTTTTTTAGCATTTTTATTTTGATATGGGGACTGGAGGTCACTAAGTATGTGCTTATATCCTTTATACAGAGTTTAACTGAGTAGAGGGAGACTAAAACTCTTTGTAGTAGTATATACTGATGGCTGATTAGAAATATCACTGCACTCAGATTTTGATAGAAAACAGGTTTTGGTGAAAGTATAAATTCTAAGTTGTCAGGACAATCACATAGAAAGGAAAGTTAGGATTTTTCCTCCTGAATTCCAACTCCTCCCCGTTCCTTCTTCATGATGTCACATCTTGGATAAGAAAATATGAGAAATATCTCAAATCAGACGCAGAAGTTTAAGGTTAAAACACTGAAAGCACTATGTTTAAGACTAAGAGACAGAGAAGAATACGAAAATCACCCTCATGTTATTGTTCTGGCACTAAGGGAAGAAAAAACTGTTAGAGCCAAGAAATACGTAAGAGATGTAAATGTGGGAAAAAAAGGCAGAGTGAAATTTATTATTCTCTGTTGATCTGATTATATGCATAGAAAATCTAAAAGAATCAAATAAAGTTTTTGAGTCAATAATTAAGTAAGATGGCAGGTTAAAGTAACAATCAAGAATCAATAACTTTGTAATATGCAAATTATCATAAGTTAAATAATATTTTGGAAGAAAAATCTTATTTCAATAGCAAATAAAAATAGTAGAAAGACAGCAGTTCTAATCTATTCAAAACAATAAGAAGTAAATTACAGAGAGTGTTTTTTTTTTTTTGGACTTTAGATGAGCTTTATTTTATTTTATTTTTTTTTACAAATAGTTTATTGTCAAATTAGTTTCCACATAACACCCAGTGCTCATCCCCACAAGTGCCCTCCTCCATGCCCACCCCTCCTCCCCCCCACATCCACCAGTCCTCAGTTTTTGTCAGCATTCAAGAGTCTCTCATGGTTTGCCTCTCCCCCTTTCCCCCACCATTTCCGCCCTTCTTCTCCCCTTGGTCCTCTGTTAAGCTCCTCCTAATCCTCCTATACGTGCACACATATGATATTTGTCTTTCTCTGCCTGACTTATTTCGCTCAGCATAACACCCTCAAGGTCCATCCATGTTGCTACACATGGCCAGATTTCATTGTTTCTCATTGCCATGTAGTATTCCATGGTATAGATAAACCACATCTTCTTGATCCATTCGTCCGTGGATGGACACTTAGGCTCTTTCCAGGTTTTAGCTATTGTGGAGAGTGCTGCTATGAACATTGGGGTACATGTACTCCTATGCCTCAACATTTCTGTATCCCTTGGGTAAATTCCTAGCAGTGCTATTGCTGGGTCATAGGGGAGTTCTATTGTTAGTTTCCTTAGGAACCTCCACACTGTTTTCCAGAGGGGCTGTACCAGTTTACATTCCCACCAACAGTGTAGGAGGGTGCCCGTTTCTATACATCCTCGCCAGCATCTAGAGTTCTCTGATTGGCTCATTTTAGCCACTCTGACTGGCGTGAGGTGGTATCTCAGTGTGGTTTTGATTTGTATTTCCCTGATGAGGAGCGATGCTGAGCATCGTTTCATGTGTCTGTTGGCCATCTGGATGTCCTCTTTGGAGAAGTGTCTGTTCATATCTTCTGCCCATTTCTTCACTGGGTTGTTTGTTTTTTGGGTGGAGTTTGGTGAGTTCCTTATAGATTCTGGATATCAACCCTTTATCTGATATGTCATTTGCAACTATCTTTTCCCATTCCGTTGGTTGCCTATTAATTTTGTGGGTTGTTTCCTTTGCTGTGCAGAAGCTTTTAATCTTGATGAGGTCCCAATCGTTTATTTTTGCTCTTGATTCCCTTGCCTTTGCTTTGGGGGATGTGTCAAGTAAGAGATTGCTGCGGTGGAGGTCAAGGAGGTTGTTTCCTGCTTTCTCCTCTAGGGTGTTGATAGTTTCCTGTCTCACGTTCAGGTCCTTTATCCATTTGAGTTTATTTTTGTGCATGGTGTGAGAAAATGATCTAGTTTCATTCTTCTGCATGTTGCTGTCCAGTTCTCCCAACACCATCTGTTAAAAAGGCTGTCTTTTTTCCATCGGATATTCTTTCCTGCTTTGTCAAAGATTAGTTGGCTGTATACTTTTGGGTCCACTTCTGAGTTCTCAATTCTGTTCCACAGAGAGTGTTTTTAATAAATTGGCAAAATACGTGAAATTTCTGTGGAAAATGAATCAGTTTGACATGAAAATCTATAAGAAAAGACTGATAAAGCAGCTAGAATCTTGGGTAGCAAAATAGAGTTTAAAGCAATGCTATATAAAATTAATTTTAAATAAGTACAGACTTTATTGTTGAATCTCATTCTCAAATAATCTGGTTATCAATGAAACATGTTTAGATTATAAGACATTTTTATGTTTTGGGTATTAAATTCCTGACGACTAAGCAAAGGTTGTTATTTTTTTAATTGGTTTTTTTTTTCTAGGAGAGAGAGAGAGAGACAGCGTGAGCAGGAGAGGGTCAGAGAGAGAGGGAGTCACAGACTCTGAAACAGGCTCCAGGCTCCGAGCTGGCAGTCAGTACAGAGCTCGACTCGGGACTTGAACCCAGGAACCGCAAGATCATGACCTAAGCAAATGTCAGACGCCCAAACAACTAAGCCACCCAGGCGCCCCACAAAGGTTGTTATTTTAATGTCTTGATAGTACCAGTATTTCTAAATCAAAGCACAAGGATAAAGTTGCTTAAGGTCATGTTCAGGGACTGTTTAAATGCTTTCTTTAGCTTATAACCTATTATGAAATTAAGAACCCAGTTTAAATAACTACAAAGATAATTCTAAAATTCTATCATTATGCTATATTTTGGAAATTGAGCACATATTTTTTGCAAATTTAGTGGAGATTTAATTGATTTGCCACATTTCTTAAATAAAGCAGATGCTTGTTAACTGTTTCACATCATGTTTTCTTCTTCTGTAAAATAGCAATTGTGCAGAAGAATTGGAAGAGCATAGTTAAAAACGCTCCTGTGCTGACACAGGTCATGGTGCTTCTCTCGTCCATACGTTGTTAGGCATCATAAAGCAGGTGCACCAATGGCAGAAGATCAATAAATATTGAGGACTAACCATCCTTCACTAACACCCAACAGTTTACATGAGATAACAGTTTACATGAAATCTGCCCTTGATATTTGGAGAAATAATTCTAATTTAATCTTAAATATCAACGTAAATAATCACATATGCTTCCAAAAAGTGTGCTAGAAGTAATGTACTCTAAAGTTAATTCAGTTAACCAGCAGTTTGATGGTTTTAAATCCAAAATTAGAGAAATGGAAGAAAGGGTAAGATTATTGGAAAAACACAGTTGGGAATGTAAGTAGAGTGTGAAAACTGCTGGGGAACAGATTGCTGTTATAATTAGAGACAACATTTCACTCTCCTTTAAATACGAGTCCCTGGAAATTGCTCTGAGAGAAGGAGAGGGAGACACAGCTGTTTCAGTGTACAGCTGGTGGGAATCACAAAGACCAAAGTCAGACAAAAACTGGTTGAAAAATAAACCAGCTAACTAAGTAACAGTAACACCTGGCTAGAGCTTAGATGCAAATATATGTTGTTCTTAATAAAATGAAGGAAGCCCACCTGAAAGTATTGATAGTGAAGACGAAATGCCTACTTGGTCCAACATATACTGCATGTGTATAACGATTTCTCAAAGTCCTCATGATACATAGAAGTAAAAAGCCTATATCTGAAAGAATGAGCTATTTGAAGATTATTAGATTAACAAGGTTAATTGTAACTTTAACATGAAGTTATATCTCATGTAAATCTTGAGAAGAAGCAACCAAATATTTGGTGATTGATCAAGATTCTTCTCTCATTGCCACCAAAAGAACATTGAATGCATGACCAGAAGGACACTCCACATGCCTAATTTGTTGGGCTCACCAGCCCTTTGGTGACCAGAACTTTGCCAATCATATTCATGTTCTCTGGAGAATCACACATCCTTGACCCTCTTTCTTATATTGTCTTGCCACAGAAATGCTAGACAAATAAAAAAAATAAAGAATATATTCTCTTTTGGCTTAGAGTTTCCCCAAATCTCAGAAATAGCAGAATTCCTCATTTTGTTCTCTTATCTTTTAATGTTATCGAATAATGGCATATGCATTAGAGGTTTCCTCCTCTTCCCTCTCCTTTCCTTCCTCCTCTCCTCTTTCTCTTCTTTCTTGTTTCACAGCACATAGAGAACAGCTCGTACCAGTACATTAGCTGCACAATCGTACAAGCAGACCTAACCTCTAGATTCTCTTAGAGGCTGTTATGATAGTTGTCAAAAACGCATCATCTTGTGAGTGTGAGGATTGTCAGAGAAGTGGTAAGTGACTGTGAACTGGCCTCTAGAAACCCACAGGCTATATCTGTGTTTGACCTTTGCCAATCATATTCAAACGCAACCCAGGAAGCCTGATGTACTTGTCTCTACAATGCAGACAATTTTCACTTTTCGCGTCTTTGCTTCATTCTGCCAACGAAGAAAGGAGTGTAAAGAGGAAGAATCTCTCTGATGAGAATCCAGATACTCAACCACCATTTCTTCTTAGCATATCCCTTCTCTCTGATAGCTGTTCCATGGAATATTTGTACTTGAGCATCATGAGGAAAGGAGCAAGTCTTTTCTTCTACGTTAGGGGAAGTTTTAGTCACATTTTATGCTGTTTTACTGGATTTGGCCTAGTCAGCAGTTGTCAATGAGTTTGCTGTACAAAGTAAGAGATAAAGTAGTCCCGATCCCACCTCCCCTTCACTTGCATGTAAAACAAATATTTGCCATATCGATTTCACGTGTTAACGGGCAGGTGTTTGTAAGAGTGTCTTGCCTCCCTCTCCTGACCAATGCCATGATTTCATTTTTATTTGAAGACTACGGAGCAGGTACAAAAGATAGAATGAAGCCAAGTTACTGATAAAGCAAAGATATGGAATGTAGTGTGAAAACAGTATTAGATCTACAACATGGTGGCTCAACCAATTTTTGAAAACAAAAGGCTTTGCTTAAACTTAGGAATTTTTATTCATCTATTAGAATAGAGTTTTAGTGTAATTCCTTAGTGGAGCTTCTCTGAAACCCCAGATGATATGATATTATACCCTTTAATAACTCCCCATAATGCTTCAAATTTATCAGTTAGATTCAAAACAGTATTACATTTATCTAATGTCTATATTTCTATATTTCCCACTCGAAGAATTTCCGCATGAAAGCAGAGAAAGTATCTCCCCATAGTGCTCTGAAAAAGACCTGCACATACTAAATACTAATTAAACACTTCCTGATTTACTAATTATTCATTCATTCACTCATTAACTCCACAGATTTTATTAAGCATCTGCCATTGTGGAACTTACATACTCCAGTAAGAGATCAGACAATAAAAACATATAAGTAAATCATCCATTTCCTTATAAGGAGAGAAACGTTAACAGGGAACGGGAAAAATAGACAGATTAAGAAGGATTAAGGATGTTGGTATAGGGCGTCGGGTAAGATAGGCCTCATAAAAAGACTGTGATTAGAACAACTCTGAAGGAAGCAAACTAGATTTCCACTCAAATTTCTAAATGAAAACACTCCAGGCAGACAAAAAGCAGGAAACATCTAATATAGTCGAGGAACATAAATTATTTTTGTTGATATATTATCAGAAATATAGATATATTTGTACTTTATCTCCCCTTCCTCAAAAGTCTTTGTATTTGTGGGGTTTATTTTTTTAGGGTGGCTTTATGGATTACCCGTGAAATATTTTCACAGTTATGATGACAGGAATCCAAATACTATCTTTTGACACCAGAGATCTGTTTTCCAGCAGAGACATTCATTCCTTCCATCTGAAACGACCATGGAGAAAATAGAGTTGAGGTGTAATAGAGCTTAAAATCAACTTTATTAAATTGAATTTCTCCAGAATTGAGAAGACATCTCACTTTTTCTATAGCCTTCAGGTAAACACTTCCAAAGTGGTATTTTAATAACCGTTTAAGCACACAAGGACAGCTGTTCAGGTGGGCTCAGAGAGGATGAAAAATTGCCTATGTCATCTGCCAGAGCAGATACTAAATTACCTTGGCCTACAGAAACTTTTTATTTGCCTAGAAGGTATTTATTTTCTCACTTGAGGCGTTGGAAAAACAGTGGTCTAAACTTCCTATGACAGAAAATATATCAGTGAAAACTCAGCATCAGTTTATTCTTTTATTATATACCGTTCCTAGTGGCTGAAACTTTCTATGATAGAACATCAGTGAAAATAGCATCCCTTTCATCTTTTATTAGATTCTCCTTTCCTACGTTTCTGTGCTTATTGATAGCATGTGGCAAGGATTTGATCATTTTCTTAATCTGCATTTCTTTAGCTTTTCAAAGAATATATTCAATCAAATGAACACATAGTTCACAGAGATTTAAATTAAGTATTTTCTTCTTAAAGTTTGCTTAATTCATACATCACATGTTACTTTTCTAATACTTGTTTTTTCTTGGACACATTTCAATATAATCAATTTACTGAGCTTTGTTATTGAAATGAAATATGATTAATCAAAGGTATTATTTCAGTATTACCCCTAACATAGAATATCAATGAGAATACCTAAGAAAATTTGTGGAGAATTATGACAATAGAGGAAAAAGAATGAATGCAATGGTATAATTATTTTTGTTACTTATTAAAATGCTTTTCAGTGTTATGTATAATTCTCCATGGAGAGCAAATTTTTATTTTACATAAAAATGTTACCTCATATAGTGACTTTTTGAATTAAGAGTAGGGACAAAACACCTCATACTCATTAGGATGGCCAGAATCAAAATAACAAGTGTCGGCAAAGGTGGGCAGAAATCATAATACTTGTGCACAGCTGGTGGGAATGTTAAATGGTATAGTTGCTGTGGAAAACAGTATGAAATTTCATCAAAAATTGAAAATAGAATTAACACATGATCTATCAATTACACTTCTAGGTATATACCCAAAATAATTGAAAGCAGGGTCTCTTCAGAGAAAGAGAGTATGTGTGTGCAAGTGGGGGAGGGGGCAGAAGGAGAGAGAGAGAGAGAGAGAGAGAGAGAGAGCACAGGGCTCAATCCCACTACCCTGGGATCATGACCTTAGCCCAAACCAAGAGTCTACACTGAAACCACTGAGCCAACAGGCACCTCCCTCAAGGAGATGTTTGTATACTCATATGTATAACAGCATTTTTCACACAAGCTAAAATGTAGAAGCAGCCCAAGTGTCCACTGATGGATGAATGGATAGACAAAATGTATATATACAAAATCTGTATATGCAAAATGGAATATTATTCAGCTTTAAGAAGATAGGAAATTCTAACAAATAGTGCAACATGGATGAAGCTTATGGACATTATGCTAATTAAGCCAGTCAATAAAAGGTAACACTGCATGATTCCACTTACATGCAGTATACAGAATAGTCAAAATTATACAGACAGAAAGAAGAATGGTTACTAGGGGCTGGGGAAGGGAGACTGCAGAATTGTCATCAGTTTTATAAGATGAAAAGAGTTCTAGAGATGGATGGCGGTGATGGTAGCACAACATTATGAATGCATTTAATATCTCTAAACTGTACATTTAAAATGGTAAATTTTGGGGGTGCCTCGGTGGTTCAGTCAGTTGAGCGTCCAACTTCTTCAGCTCAGGTCATGATCTCACAGTTTGTGAGTTTGAGCCCTGCTTCAGCTCTGTGCCTGGAGCCTGTTTCAGGTTCTGTGTGTCTCTCTCTCTGCCCATCCTCCCTCCTTTCTTTCTCTCACCCAAGAATGACTAAACATTAAAAAAAAATTTTTTTAATGGTAAATTTTGTGCCACCTGAGTGGCTTAGTTGATTGAGCATCTGACTTCAGTTCAGATCATGATTTCACAGTTCCTGAATTTGAGTCCCATATTGATCTCTCTGCTGTCAGCACAGAGCCTGCTTTGTATCCTCTGCCCCCTTTCTCTCTACCCCTCCTCTGGTCATTCTCTCTCTCTCTCAAAAATAAACACTTAAAAAAATTTAAATGGTGAATTTTATGTTATATATATATTCCCATATTAAAAACTATTGAAAACATAGATTACTATGAATCTAAGATAGAAATTTTGACTAAATTGTAAATACACTGAGCAGTATTACCATATCGGTGTCAAAATCTGACAAGAATAAGATGCTATCTCTTCTCCCCAGAATCTTAGCATCATATTGATGAATTAGGATCCACACGTAACAAGAAAAATGATGATATTTATGGTGTGAATGTATATTCAACATTGACTAAACTTCATTATGGAATTATACATTATGATTATATTTGATAAGTAATCTGATGAGAAAAACTATTATAATTGTATGCACCTTGACAATTTTTAGAGACTTTTTTTTTTAATGTTTATTTATTTTTTCGAGAGAGAGGGGAGGAGGAGGGGGAGAGAGAGAGAGAGAGACAGACAGACAGAAACCAAAGCAGGCTCCAGGCTCTGAGCTGTCAGCACAGAGCCCAATGCGGGGCTGGAACTCACAAACCGCAAGATCATGTCCTGAGCCCAAGTCAGATGCTCAACCGACTGAGTCACCCAGGCTCCCCTGCACGTTGACAATTTCAAAGACTATTCTGTTTTCTTCACTTTTAATGCTTAAAAAAGAGGTGTTATATAAAATGTATATATTCCTTAATTTTGTCTAATAAAAAGTCCATTTGGGATGAAAAGACTGGCCAAGGTCTCATTTAGAATTTATATCATACATATCCAGGGCTATGCATTTCCCCCCCCTTGTGATGACTTTTATTCAATGAGCATGTTGAAGAAGGTCATTGAGAGGACGTGACCGTACGTTGACCTGGGAGTCCATCCGGGCATTTGGAGGCCTTCCCTCCCTCCCCTCGGAAGGACCCTTCTCCCGCCCACTGTGCGCCCTCCCCGCGGGCAGCTTGCAGCACAGGGCCGGAGAGGGCGGTGTGACGCTGAGACCCTCTGCACAGGTATGCACGGCGGAGCCCCGCGGAGGTGGCCATACGCACCTGTAAGATGCAGGTCTCCTGAGCTCCCTGGCTTGGTCCACCTGCCACCTGGCCGTCGGCGGGCGGCGTGTCTGCAGTCTCGGCCTGCCCTCCGTGGGCGGCGCCAGGGTCAGCTTTCAGCCCGAGAGCTCCCAGGGCTGCGAAGCAATGAGCGGAGCAAAATCCTTGCCCCCGAGGCTGGTACGTGCAATTTGTAGCTGGAGGACCCGTAACAGTTTAGCAATTTACACTGTTTTAAAATACATCATCGTATTTTTACGCTTACCTTATGCAATCTAAGAACTGCCAGCGTGTATAAACTAACTGTACAAATCCTGTTGTACAAATCCTTTACTAAAAAAATGATTTTTAATGTTTATGGGGGGGAGGGAACAGAGAGAGAGGGAGAGACACAGAATCTGAAGCAGGCTCCAGGCTCCGAGCTGTCCGCACAGAGCCCCTCGCAGGGCTGGGACTCAGGACCTGTGAGATCATGACGTGAGCGGACCTGAGCCTTTGTCAGGGCTTAACCCACTGAGCCACCCAGGTGCCCTTGTTTGCCTTCTTTCTCGAGCAGAAAATATGTCACTGCTTTGTGTTCCTCTCCTCCTGTTGAGGCTACATTTCAAGAAAGACATCATACAAAGCTGATCGAAACACCGCACACAGATCCGTTTCTTCCGCAGTATTCGTTGATACATTTCAAAATTTCAAGACTGACTCAAGTGATGCTTCAGAAACTAATGCTCCTTTAAAAGTCCATATAAGAATTTATTATGCAAAGGTTAAATCCTTTTTTCCAGAAGTAATGAATAAGCAAGTTGAATTATTACCAATAATCTAGGTGAGCTGCTTTAAGTTGAATATAGACTGAATGAACATGGAAAAATTTTTTTCATATTCTGTATTCATTTATTGAATGACCTTGCTTAATTTTGTCTTGAAAAATACATCTATGTGTTCATATAATAAATTAATTTTGAAATGTGCTTAAAAGTGTTTTTTAAATGGGGCCTCAGGATGGCTTATTTGATTAAGCGTGGGACTTTGGGCTCAGGTCATGATCTTGCAGTTTGCGAATTCGAGCCTCACATAAGGCTGTCTCTGTCTGCTGTCAGTGTAGACCCCACTTCAGATCCTCTGTCCCCCTCTTACTGCATCTTCTCTCCTCTCTCAAAAATAAAATAAACATTTAAAAATGTTTTTATTAAATGAAAATATTATTTAATATCTAAATCTAAAACCTTTTTAATTTGGAAAATTTGTAGCAGTCTGTGGCAACCTAGAAATAAAGAATAAATGTACCCTTATACCTCATTTCACATATCTTCAACTCAGCTTTTGATTCCTGTATACTCAATAGATATCTGCAGTTTCCCTATCAATTAGAGACCTTAAGGCTGCATGAATTAGTAATTTGACTACATCAAATAGAAATTTCTTTCTATTACATAAGAAGTAAGTACAAAGGAGGACTGTTCAGCCAAGGTATGGCAGCTTCATTACATCCTCAGGGACCCTCCCTACTTTTACCCTTGTGTGCCAGTGTTCTTAGCATGGAGCGTTCATCCTAGTTATTGTAAAATGACATCTGGGTCCCTCGATACCATACTTGTGTCCCAGAGTAACAGAGGAAACATGAAAGGTGATAGTCAAAAGGTGCACATGTATTCTATAGGTCTGCTGGCTCTGATGAGCTAAAAACAAGAGATAAAGCAGCTTTTATTATGAGAAAAAATATATGGTAAATATTTTTAATTTTCTTGAAGCGTAAGGGATTGGAATTGGGAGTCAGATCATGGACATCAATCTGGAAAGTTGGAAACCTTTTCATTGGAACTGTGAACGGAGCTGTAACACCAAAGATAAAGAATGGGTACAGCACTTGTTATTATCCAGAATTAGGAAGGAGGTAAAGACAAAAGCAGCGATTAAACCAAAAAGAATTGATGCCAGGGTTTAAAGTGTATAGAAATGTAGACTTTGGGAAATCAACATCGGGATAGTGGCTGATTATGAGGATTGCAGCTAAAGAAAACATGAAATAGGAAGACATTCTTTACACTCCATGTACCTTTTAATTTCTTTTGCTGAGAAAGCTGTAGACTAAGTATGAGTGATTCACATCTGTTAAGAAGAAGTGAGAACAGTTTGTTGCCAGTAAGGGGAATACTGTAAACATTTATTTATTTTTTTTATCTTGGCTGGAGGATATGTGGGCCTTTTAAAATTATATCTGATACAGAACCTCCAAAGCATTCAGTGCACCTTTAAAGAAAACAGACTTGCTGACAGAGTCCTATGCTGAGAGATTTCACCTGTATAAACACAGTAGGGGGCATTCTACTGGTCCCACTAGTCTATTGAGCCTCCTGCTGTTCTGTCCAACTGTGGCAAGCTTTTATGGATTAGTATAGACCAGAATGTTTGGCTGGAGAAAAATTAACTGGCCAAAACAAAACATCCAAAGAGGTTGTATACACAAAACTGAATTTTGAAGGGTCTCTCAATCTGTCTCTCTTCGTATATATGTGTGTGTGTGTGTGTGTGCGCGCGCATGCGTGTGTGTATTCCTATCTTTAAAAGAAACAATTGAACTCTTATTTTAATTAAATAGCTTACAGAAAGTGCTAGCAAAGTATCTGTTCCATATTAAGCCCTTGCTCAAAAGTAGCTCACATGAAAAAAAAAAAGATCATTTTCCTTGAAGAACAAAATACATTTATACATATTATTGTTTTTTAAGAGTTTAAGTTTAGAAGGTGCTGTTTTATACATCATTGATTTTCAATATTTGGGGCTCCAAAATCCTTTTGTAAAAGCTATTTTATGGAGGCTTCCAATGTCAAAAAATGTAAGAGAACTGTTCTAATTAGTACACAGGTCTGGAACCATGCCCACTCTGCCCCTCAATGCCTTTGAGACCCCTGGGGCAACTCGCAGTTGCCCTAGGAACCCTCAAACACATTAAACCTAGTAGAACAGGCCATGCAGAAAATGAATCTTCTGGTTTTAAAATAATATTTCATATTTGGAATATTCTTGTCTATCTATATTGTCCATTGTTCGATGATAATAAATTGTGAACCATAGCTGCTTCCTGTTCTGTTTTAAAAAGTAGTTTCAGTGAAATCTCCCACTATAATATATTTAAGAAGACTTTTGAGATGGTGAGAACCAAGCTATTAAATTCGGCTCTTGGTCTCCACTCCTCTGTTCATTAGCCATTGCGATGCATCATTCCTAGGACATCTGTTCTTTTGTACAGCCCTCTCCATTCTCCTCACACACTAATCTGGGGACTAAAGTGTCATCCTTCAATTATTTTCATTTGGATTCTTATTCAGCATTTTAAATCTAGAGCAAGTGACACACACACACACACACACACACACACATACACAATTGGATTATTTGGAGTTTGTGTCAAGGGTGATGTCTAGAACCAAAGCACAAAAGTAGCTAAAGAAGTAGTGACTTCTTTAGATGATGATTCCTCTGGGATTTGACCTTACTTCTTATATGTTTTCCAAGTTTGGTTTAGTGTTCTTCCCATTGATTTTATAAACAGAATAATAAATTTTCATGGATTCTATTTTTGAAGTAATAACATACAGACCTAGTTTCTAAGAACTTGATTGGTTCCTTGACTTTATGTATGTAAATACATATGCACATAAACTCATACACACCCACATATGTCTATACTCATATAACATTTAAGTACGGAGTTATATAGAGATGACTTGCTATGATACCATTCTCTCTATTTTACTTCACTGATTTTACCAGATTCTTAATGCCTGATTTTGGCTAATAATACTAATTTGACTTTAATAGTAGTTGTATAATTTTTTAAAATTGATGTATTACATGCAGTTTTAATTTTGGTAATTGAATAATTGTGTTAAATACTGATGCTTCTAATATATACATCGAGTTTCTACCTCATACTATTAAATGCATAAATTCTCCAAGTTTGAAACTTAAGCCAGCATACATTTTGAAATAGTTTTGAAGAATAATACCTGTAAAATGCATTCCTTAAGACTTAAATGTGAAACTTGTCTATTTTTTCACCTCTTTAAGTTGACAGCAAAATTTAATGGAAAGCAGAGAGTTCCCACATATCTCTTACCCTGATACACTCACCAGAGTGGTACATTTGTCACATTTGACACACTAACATTAACACATCATTATCACCCAAAGTCCATAGTTTACCTTAGAATTCACTCTTGGTGTTGCATGTTCTGTGAGTTTTGACAACTCTATTATGACATGTATCCACTATTGTAGTATCCTACAAGATAGTTTCACTGCCCTAAAAATACCTTATTCCCTACCTACTCATTTCTCCCTCTATACAAACCCCTGATACTCACTAGTACATTTATTGTCTCTATAGTTTTGCCTTTTCTAGAATGTCATATAGTTGGAATGATATGGTAAGTAGATTTTTCTGATTGCTTTCTTTCACTTAGTCATATGCTTTTAAATTTCCTCAATGACTTTTCATGGCTCAATAGCTCCTTTCTTTTTATCCATGAATAATATTCCATTTTACATATGTATCACAGTTGATTTATCCATTTACCTACTGAGGGGCATTTTAGTTTCTTCTGAGTATGGAAATTATGAATAAACTGCTAGGTGCATACACATGCAAGTTTTTATTTAGATGTTAAGTTTTCAACATATTTGGATTATACTAAGGAGAACTGTTGCTAAATTGTATGCTAAGAGTTTGTTTAGTTTTCAGAAAACTATGAAGCTACCTTTCAAGTGGCCATAGTCATTTGCATTCTCACCAGCAGTGAGTGAGAGTCCTTGCAGCTCCACCTTCTAGCCAGCATTTGCCATTGTCAGCATTATGGATTTTAGCCATTCTACAATCTATGTTGTTTTTCTGATGCCTTGCTGTTACTTTCCTGTTATTTGGGCTTGTTCTTCATAAAAAGATGTCTTATCAATAATGTCTAATCATAAAATATATGACAAAATACCTATTTTCATGAACATATCAAAATATTACTGTGATTTGCCCAAAAAATCTCCCAGGGATTATTTCCTGTGGATGGTCTTAATCTCTTTATTGCTTCTTTCCCTGAAGAAAGCAATAACTGTGGTTTTCTTCCCTTAAATGATATTCAATTAGATAATCATCTTTATTGAAAATAGTCTTCCAGTTTTCTTTGGGGAGTCAGATTTTACCTTATGTGAGCAAGTTAATTTCTTGCATATATCTATTCTTTTACTGTGGTAGATATTGTTGGTTGCTTTCCTGGCTTTCTCTCTTCCTTGCCAACTGACTCTTGATTTTCCTTAGGTGACAAATGACCAGCCCCATGGAAGGAACTAAGCAAGTCACACCATTTTGTCTCTACTTGGAGCAGTGGAACCATGCTACTCAGTTCTACACAAGTAGACAGGTAAGATATAGTCCATGATGCCTTAAAAAATATTTTGTTTCTTGATAAGAATAGAAATAGATGAAGAGAAGTTCCTTTGGTTGTCTTCTCTCTGGGTCTATGAAAACATGATCACTGGAGCTGACAGCTACCTTGTGACTAGGAAGAAAGAAGTAACATGTTGGAAATGCAGATGGAAAGATGAGAAGAACTTGTTTTTTATGTTATTTTTGACTTCTAGAATTGCTCACAGTACTGCCTACTTTCAGACTATTTACTTTGTGAGATACTTAATATTAAGGACACTATGATCTGGTATTTTACTTTTAGCTAAATGGATCCTAACTGAAACTGTCATCAAAATGGAAGACTTAGTGTGAATGGCCATGGCCATATCTTTGTATATTACCAACATTATTTACATTACAAAACGATGGCAACTGGCTTTCTCAGAGTCCAATTAAGGTGTAACCATCTCATTACAGGTCACTGGGTATTAGTTAATTACACATTTGCCTCCTTTTAAAATTCATATTTATAAGAAATTTAAAGCAACTTAATAATAGCTCTAGGTAAAAATTTCTAATATGTATGGTTTCTTTCTTCTTTATTTTCTATCTTATAATACTTGTTTTATTTTAGTCTTTGAGTAGAGCTAAATGGTTTATGCAGTTCCTTCTTCTTGATGATTAACAATCCCTATGCACCCTACCATCAAGCAACTCTTACAGAAAACATACATTTTATTAGTAAAGTTCTTTTATTTTTCTTTTATTTCCTTTTTTAGATTGAGATCAGTAGCAGATGGATTAAACCACTCTCACTTTCTTCCGTTTTTACTAGGAATAAAATTTAAAGTCATTACCACTAGGGGTAATGCTCCTACCTCTCCAGCTGTACCTTTCAAAATCTCTATCGTTAAGAGTATCGGAGTTGCTGAAATTCTCCAGAATTTCCAAACACAGACCCCAGGGCTTTACAAACACAGGACCTGGGATAGTCTTCTCCCAGAGAGCTTCACTTCTCTTCATTTAGTTTTCCTTGAAAATATTACCAGCTCAGATGATCTTTCCTGTTCACTCCACTGAAGGTTCTGCTTCCCATCTGCTCAACATGAGATGGCTTTTATTGGTTATTTCATATTGCTTTATCGTCTTGAATACATATTTTAATCTTTGTTTGCACTTCATTACTATCAGCCTTTTCTGCCACCATCAACACAAAATATGACTCATGACAGTATCTTGTAACTTTCACTCTCACTCATCAGAATGCTTGGCAAACAATTATTTTGAAAATATATTTTCGAATAAAATAGATGATTAAATGGATAATGATTCATAGTGATCATAAGTAAATAAAATATTTTTTGACTCCTTTCCTTCCTTCACTCTCAGTAGCTTAAACTTCAACCCATCCAGCAAGTTGGCTCACTTTTTCACTTCTTTTTCAACATTACTGATTTTATAAGTTCCTTTCCAGATTTTGTTACTCATTTGGTGATGACCTGAGTATCTTTTTCTATCCATGGTCTTAACATTGAAACTTCTATCAGTTTCAAAAGGTTTATTTTGTGATTTTCATAAACAATCTCTTTCTTAGAAGTGCTCTGGTATCAGTTGCTAAATTCATATTTTTCTGTCACATCAGATCAGATAATCAGTGTCCTTCTGGTAACATTTACCCAGAGATTAGGAGTTTTTATTTTCATCCATCCTATTGAGCTATGATTGAATTACTTTTGAACATCCTAAAAATATTTTAAAAGTTTAGATATTCTAATTATCTAATTACTTATCATATTTATTATTTTAATAATAAACGGTTTATAATACTGAATGCCCTTTTTCTGGAAAGTCTATTTATTCCTCTTTAATAGCCATTAAATAAACAAACAAAATTAGTTTATTAGTCTATTTTTCAGAGTTGGTAAGTATTGTTGAGTATAATTGAATTCAGAAAATATGACAAACAAAAATAACATAAAAACTTAGGGTCATTCTCACTTAGAGAAAAAGTATGGTAAAAATTTTTTCATATTCAAATGTTTTCTTGTTTACATAAATGTATTATGTACATGTATACACACAATCACATTATACATCCATTTAACATAATTCTATATTACACTTTTTCCACAATATTATGGTTTCAAATATTCAAACTAATATGGGACCTTATCTAAAATGGCTGTATTATTAATAGTATTGGCCTGAATTGTTATTCGACCAATTTGTATTAAAGTGTTATTTTAGTTAAATATTAACAATGATCTTTGACATATTATACATTTCTTTATGCTACAGATCCTTTATTTCTGAAACATAAAAAGTGTATAAATTTAGGGATGCCATAGAAATTAAAAGAGATAAAAATATACCTACACATATATGTGTTGTATATAATAATATATGTGATTATGTAGCTGTGTGATTATACATAATATACACATACATATTTATACATTTCTACATATATGTGTATTACATATATATGTATATATAACATATCAGTACATGATATCTATAATTTTCCAGAGTTCTTCATATCACCTGTCATGGCACCCACCCACTATATATTTCTGATTGAATCTTATTCCATTGCTGGTATGAACCTTAATTTATCAAATGACTTATATATCTTGGGATATTTATCTTTTTCTGATGATGATGTATAGCAAACGTCGAGGAACTATTTTTATTAATACATAGGTTTAATATTAAAATAGACATGGGGCGCCTGGTTGGCTCAGTCAGTTGGGCGTCCGACTTTGGCTCAGGTCATGATCTTGTGGTTCACAGCTTCCAGCCCCGTGTTGGGCTCTGTGCTGACAGCTCAGAGCCTGGAGCCTGTTTTGGATTTTGTGTCTCCCTCTCTCTCTGACCCTCTGCTGCTCGTGCTGTCTTTCCCTCTCTCAGAAATAAATTTTAAAAAAACACTAAAAAATAATTTAAATAGACATAAATTTATTTTTTTTCTTACAAATAGTTTATTGTCAAGTTGGTTTCCATATAACACCCAGTGCTCATCCCCACAAGTGCCCTCCTCCATGCCCATCTCCCCCCCTCCCCCCCCACATCCATCAGTCCTCAGTTTGTTTCTCAGCATTCAAGAGTCTCTCACGGTTTGCCCCTCTTCCTTTTCTCCACCATTTCAATGTTAAGGCCATGGATAGAATTTTTTGTCACTTCTAATAATAGTGGAAACAACTGGAATTCATTATAATACATTGATATTGTAATAAAATTTAAAGTTTGTCAGTATTTTGACTTTTTCACTTTTTCTTTTAAAATTATCAACAATCATTCTTTCATGCTTTTTAAATTGTTTTCTCTATAATTATTAAAATAGTATATGTCCAATGTTAACTTTCTCAGTTATGTAAAAATTCAAATGATATGTATGACAACAGAGATATTATATTTTAGACTTTTAAAAGGGAATAATACTTCTTTTTAAGATTTAACAGTAAATACAAGATCATTCCTTCAAAGAAAGACCATCATGATATATATATATTATTTTATATTTTTTTATTTATTATTTTTATAAATCCTTAATCCTATCCAATTTTTTTCCTCATATAGCGTTTGGTCATCTAATACTTTAATAAAATAAAATAAAATCAGTGCTCTTCTATACAGATCTTTACCCCTTTTGTTAAAGGGAGGTGCTTCCTCCCTTCCCCCTCCTCCCCGGTGATTTGTTGATCGTATTGACCTCTTTCTCAGACTGTTTCAAGTTTATCTTCCAGTTCCATCAGGTCAGTGTAATCACACTAACTATTTACCATCTGTTTGATCTGCTCTTGCTCTGTTAATGCAATTTAAGGAAGACAAGGCCTCCCACTAGAGTTCCCTAACCTCTGACCTCAGCTACCCTTCAAGTTGGACAGCAAACAGGCTGTAGAGGCCAAATAGTATATTCTAGAAGCACTTTCTTTCACTAGCCTCAAGTTTGCTTTCAACTTCAGGGTAACAATCTTTCTTCATCCTCAGCTCTTCATCCTCATATTTATCATTGTTGTTTATATTTGGATGGTCCATTTCTCGCCCTTAGAGCTGTGTTCCCTACCCTTTTAAAAACTTCGTGAAATGAAGAAAAACTACAGATGCTTACTGATAGGATTTGTAGGAGCCTTAAATAAAGTAATTAAAGTCCTTAGACCTGTGCTTTATAAATCAATAGTGCTCAGTAAATGTTAGCAATTATTATTATTTAATTATCATCATCACCAAGCCTTCCCAAAATTACTTTTGAGCTGGCAAACACCCTGAGTGGTATTGGAAAATCTTTTGTTATCAACATATTATTAAAATGCCAATATTAGAAATTATGAGAAATATACTATAAAGTATATTCTAGACACTTAAGATTAAACTTGTACATGGAAGGGGCGCCTGGGTGGCTCAGTTGGTTAAGCGTCTGGCTTCGGCTCAGGTCATGATCTCGCGGTTGTGGATTCGAGCCCTGTGTCGGGCTCTGTGCTGACAGCCAGCTCAGAGCCTGGAGCCTGCTTCAGATTCTGTGTCTCCCTCTTTCTCTGACCCTCCCCTGCTAATGCTCTCTCTCTTTCTCTCTCTCATGAATAAATAAAACATTAAAAATTAAAAAAAAAAAAACTTGTCCATGGAAGAGTCTATTACACATTAAAGTCAACCATAGAACTTACGAGATAGAAAGGACTTAAGATTTTCCTCATTTTAAGATTCTCAATCAATGGTGAAGCCAGAAAGAATATGATTTGTCCAAGGACCTTTCTTCAAAGCCTCATTAAAACAATTAACATTAGAGGAAAATAGATTTGGTACATGGTAAAAAATCCGTTTCTATGCTTAATCATTATAAGAAATTACAAAATATCAAATAATCCCTTATTTCAGTTATCATTGCTAATATTATTTTAATGTACATTTTAAGACTAATTTCAACTCAGGATTCAACATTGGTTTATTAATTTTATTTATATTAGAAAAGAGTGCCTAATATGTGCTATCATTATGCTAAGTAGTTTATAAATAATACCAAACTTAAGCTTCACGTAACCCTATCACATAAATACTCATATTATTCCCATTTTTTTTAAAAATTTTTTTAATGTTTTATTTATTTCTAGGAGAGAGAGAGAGAGAGAGAGAGCGTGAGGAGGGGGGCCAGAGAGAGAGAGTCACAGACTGAAACAGGCTCCAGGCTCTGAGCTGGCAGTCAGCACAGAGCCCGGCGGCTCGAACCCACGAACCGCGAGATCATGACCTAAGCGAAAGTCGGACGCTTAACCGACTAAGCCACCCCGGCGCCCCATATTATTCCCATTTTATACAGAGGGAATTGATGAGAGAAATTGGCTGTTTCAAACAAACACTGGTCTCATTTCTTACATGCAAACTTGCTCATATTTTATAGTTTCCTTGCCAAACTGTGTTTATTTGGCTGATCAAGCCCTCTACTGCCAGGCATAATCAGGTACAATGAGATGAATCAGGTGTATGAGTTTTTAATCATTTACCCTCTACGTCTTCCAAAATGACAGTATAAATATATGTATGCAAGGTGCTTGTCAAAAGATTCTTTGCCAGGTTCTATCTCTGTTTTTACCCCATACCTCTCTTATTATCAGGTGACATATTAAAAGAAACCTCATATACGTCTAATAATTACATAAATAAGTTCAAGAATTAGTGCACTAAGGAATAATTTGGTGAAACTGATTTCTTAATGTAAAAGCATGCATTATAGAATACATGTCACATACCATAATCCTTGTATCCAATTTTGCACTAAAATTTTAAATATTTAAAATTTGCCTAATAGCACAGTTGCGGTATGATGCATGTATGTTCCTTAATCAGACTTTGGTTTCTCTTTTTAAAATTTTTCAGTATCCTTTTCTATTGATTTCCTTTACCAAAAAGTGTTTGCTCAGCTTTTGAAATATGCAATAGATTAAGGTTGCTCATTCACTGAACACCATTTTATTACAGGATTTATGAAACATGAATCTCCTTGTTATAAACATCCCAAACCATAGCTTCCTTGAAATACCTAAGCTTTAGATTTGCATTTCACAAACAGGATTGTAAGCTTTCTATAGGAGTAAAGGTAACTCTTTACTACTTTCATGGAAAAGATGTTTAAATTTTATTTAATTCTCAAGGTCAACTCTAGATCTAGCATTTTTATTACACAAGGTTAGGATTCAGAGTGTTTACATTTGGAGGCTTTTATTTATTGATTTTGTGCTTATCTTCTTCTATGTCATATAGATTGATAATGCAGAAGTAATACGAATAGGTACAAAAAGAGTACTCAGTAAAATTTTTGGAAATAGGTATAATGGAAAAGCACTGTTACCATCTAGATACATGTTACATCACAGTAAATGGAGAGCTAAGGCACTCAGCAGGGAAAAAAGTTGCTACAGGTCATTTCCTTCCTAGAAAGGTCTGGCTGCTTTCTTTACTGAATTTTAGATCATTTAGATTTCTTAGTGTCCTCAGCTGTATGATAAAATCTGACTTCCTAACGTATCCAATTTGTTTTCATGCTTAGGATGGAACAATGGCCTTTTCAAATTCATTCTTTATTAATACAAGCATTATAATCTTCAAGGCCCTAAGGTACATGTTGGGAATACAAATGTAAATGTTGTTTTTCCAGCTCCTATTTAGAGGGTTAGTAAGCTACATGCATATTTGTCATCGATACAAGCATCAGAGTAGAGATTTCTAATATAACGCATATATAGCAGGTGAAAAGGAATCCATTTCTACCTAGAGAAAGGAGAAATAGCAAGCTAGGGTTGAGGAATAGTTTCAGAGTTCTTTTCTGGGTCTGGGACTTGTGGAGAGGGCTCTCCCTTATTTGTGTATACCACACTGCTTGAATCCATTCGCTTGTTGACAGACCCTTGAATTATTTCTAGTTTGTGGTAATAACAAATAAAGTTCCTGTGAACATTTGTGTACAAGTCATCGCATGAACACATGCTTTCACTTCTCTTGCATCAATGCGTAAGAGTGTATCTGCTGACTCCTATAGTCCATGTATATTTACCTCCTTAAGAAACTGCCAAACTGTGGTCCAAAATGGTTATTCTATTTTATGTTCCCACAAATAATATGTGAGAGTTCCATTTGTTCCAGATGCTTCTCAACAGTTGGGGGTCAGTCTTTTTGGTTTTAGCCATTCTGAGGCTTTGCAGTAGTATCATAGTATGATCCTAATTTACATTCCTCTAATGTTTAATAGTGTTGGATATCTTTTCACACCTATTTCAGGTCCCTATTTGTTATCTGTATTTATTGTCTGTATTTGTGACCTGTATGAGATATCTGTTCAAATAGTTTGTCCACTTTTAAAATTGGATTCTTGGTTTTGTTATTGAATTTTGAAAATTTGTTATATTCTGGATACAAGTATTTCATCAGATATATTATTTGTAAGTAGATTTTTATACAGTCCATATCTTGTATTTTTTCTCCTAACAGTATATTTCTAAGAGCAGAAGTTTCACGTTTTGATAAATCACACTTATCATTTTTAGGGGGTGGATTGTGGCTTTGATATTATATTTTAAAATTTTGGTATTATATTTAAAATATATGTTTATAAATTTTTTAAAAAATTATAAATGTTTAAAAAAAATTGTTGCCTAGCCTGAGGTTACAGAATTTTGTCCGGCCTTTTGTTCCAGAAGTTCTGCAATTTCACAAATTTGCATTTGTATCTATGAATAATTTTAATATGGTGTCAAGTAAGGAAAATATTCTTTAAAAAATATATGAATCTCCAGTTTTTCCAGTACAGTTTATTCAATATCTATACCTTCTCCCTTTAACTGCTTTTGCTCCTTTGTCACAAATCATTTCATGTATGCCAGTGTTTTCCCAATGCTTCATTCTATTCCATTGTCTATTTGCCTATCATTAAACTAAAACTTGAAATCAGGTACTGTTAGTCTTTCAACTTTGGCCTTTTTTATTTTTTATTTTTTAACGTTTTATTTATTTTTGAGAGAGAGATAGAGACAGCATGAGCAGGGGAGGGTCAGAGAGAGAGAGGAAGACACAGAATCTAAAGACAGGCTCCAAGCTCTGAGCTAGCTGTCAGCACAGAGCCCTACATGGGGCGTGAACCCACGAACTGTGAGATCATGACCCGAGCTGAAGTCAGATGCTTAACCGACTGAGCCCCTCAGTCCAGGCGCCCCTCAACTTTGCCCTTTTAAACATTTATTTTGGAGCACCTAGATGTCTCAGTTGTTTGAGCATCCAACTTTGGCTCAGATCATGATCTCATGGCTTGTGAGTTCAAGCCCCACATAGGGCATACTCTCAGCACAGAGCCCACTTTGGATTCTCTGTCCCTTCCCTGCTCAAGTTCTCTCAAAAGTAAATAAAACATTAGGGCTCCTGGATGGCTTAGTTGGTTGAGTGTCTGACTTCGGCTTAGGTCGTGATCTCATGGTTTGTGGGTTTGAGCCCTGCATCGGTCTTCTGTGCTGACAGCTAGCTCAGAGCCTGGAGCCTGTTTCAGATTCTGTATCTCCCTCTCTCTCTGACCCTCCCCTGCTCATGCTGTCTCTCTCTCCCTTAGAAATAAATAAAACAATAATTTTTTAAAAAAGTAAATAAAACATTAAAAAAGGATTATTTTGGCTCTTCTAGTTCCTCCTCATTTTCATATGAGTTTTAAAATCAGCTTATCAGTTTCTTGCAAATTATCATTGGAATATTGATAAGGACTGTGTTCCATCCATAAATAAATTTAAGTAGTTTTACAATTTTAACAGTATTAATTATTCTGAGTTATGGACACTGGATGTTTTCCATTTATTTAGAGTCCCTTGAATTTCTCTCACCAGTGTTTTGTTGTTTTCACACCATTTGTCAAAATTATACTTAAGTACTGATTATTTTATACTTTGATGCTATAGTAAATATTATTTGTTAATTCATTTTTGTACATTATTGCTTTATTCTGCAACCTGCTGAATTCATTTATTAACTCTAGTAGCTCCTTATGTAGATTTCACTGGATTTTCTTTATAGATGGCTTTATCTAAATAAAGACAATTATATTTCTTCCTTTACATTTTGGATGCCTTTTACTTCTCTTTCAGTTTGTTAATTTGGTGAATTGCATTGATTCCTTTTCAAAACGTTAAACTAAACTTGCATCCGTGGGATAAACCACACCAGGTCATGGAGTATTTAGATAGATAGTTGGATTAATAGGTAGATAGAGTCAACTTGTTAAAATTTTGCTTAGGATTTTGGCTTCTGGGCTCATGAGAGATATTTGTCTGCCTCCTTCTCTCTCTCTCTCTTTATATGTATCTGTGTGTGTGTGTGTGTGTGTGTGTGTGTGTGTGTGTGTGTGTAGCGTCTGTGTCTTGTTTTGATACTAGGATCCTGATAACTTAATAGAATGTATTTAGAACTATTCATTGTTCCAATTTTTTGAAGGTTTTTTTTTTCAGAATTAGTATTGCCTTTTCCTTAAATAATTTGTTCATTCTACTAGTAAAGCCATCTAGAGCAGAAGCATTCCTTAGTTAAGTGTTTTAATAAGAAATTTAATTTCTTTAGTATCATCTCTCATTCCTGATACATGGAATCTTTTGTTCTTTCTCTTTTTTTCCCCCTCTGACGTATCTGGGTAGAGGTTTATCAATTTCAATAATCTTCTCAAAATATCAGCTCTTGGTTTCATTGATTTCTCTGTTTTCCTGTTTTTCCAGTTTATGGATTTCTACTCGGATCTTTATTCTTTCTCTTCTTCTTCTGTGAATTTTATATTTCCTTCTTTTCTAGTTTGTTATGGTGGTGGCTGAGGTTAATGACTTAACAAAGCATTTCTGCTTTTCCAGCTTAGGAATGTAGAACTATAAACTCTCCTTTAGGTATCCCTATTGCTTCATCAGCATCTCACGTATTTTGAAATATTTTGTTTCATTTTCAATCATTTAAAAAACCGTGTAACTACTCTATTTGTTTATTCTTTGAACCATGTGTCATTTAGAAGTGTGTTATTCAATTGCCTAATATTTTGTGATGTTGGGGGCATCTGTTATTGATTTATAACTTAATTACATTATGATGAAAGACAATACTATTAAATTAATTGATGTTTGTTCATGGCCCAGATTAACATCTATCTTAATAAATATCCCGTGTACAGTTGAAAAGTATGTGAATTTCTTTTGTTAGGCATGGGGTTGTAGACATCATTGTAGTAAAGGTAGTCAATATATTCTTACTGACTTATGTGTTCTCTATCAATGATTTTTAGAATTGCATTGGTGGCATTGTCTAGTTCTCATTGCAATTCCATCAGTTTCAAATTCATGTAGTCTGGATAATAGACATGTAATATTCTGTTTGTTATGTCCTCTTGACAAATTGACCACTTTGTCATTAATATAATATACTTTTTTGCTCAGACATATATTTGGTATGATACTTATATAGCCAATGTAGCTTGCTTCTTTTTGCTGTTAGTGTGATATAGCTTTTTATTCACTTACTTTTAACAAATTTGTTTCTATATTCAATGTACATTTATTTTAGGTAGTAAATAGATGGGTTTTGCTTTTTAAAATCCAGCCTGTCCCCTTTTGACATTTAATGGGGGTTTCCCATACTAGAAAACAAGTTGGCAGTATCATGGCTCAAAAAAATCCAAAATAAAATTTCCATCAATTCCCCAAACAGTGAGAAGTGAGACTTCTAATGCAACACTGACTAGTGGTAAGAGTAGGTGTCAATCTAAGGCCCCATTACTGAGGAATGGATAAATATAGGAGGATACAAACTATGAAATACTTTGAAATATTTAAAAACCAAGAAATTTACTATAATAAACAATGTGACTAGATCTTTAAACAATGTTGAGTAAAAAGTATGACATAGAAAAATATATCAAAATACCATTTTGTAAGTGTATGTTCAAACTACATACCAAGCTACATACTTGAAAAGAATTTATAAAAACTCAGGGTTACATATTAAACATTGAGGAGAGAGGGGAATATAAGGAGGGAGTATGCAAAAGAGAAAATGAATAGATGCAGAAATAATGTGCAACTAAACATGAAATGGTAATTTACACCTAGGATCCAAAAATTAATTCACATTTAAAATGAAAACTAAAATAATTTTAATATTTTTATCACAAATATTTCATTTACTATAAAGGAAACAAAACTTTGAACCAGGTGTTTGTAGACAGAAGGTATACTTGTGAAGTCATTGATTGTTATCTGCTCTCTAGAGCATGCTTATGTTAGTTCACATGGAAATCAATTAATTCAATTAAGGAAATATATTTAACTGCTGTATGTTTCTGTTAATTCATGCATGCCATTGCAGTTATTAAGAAATGCTAAGCAGAGATCAGACAATTACTGACCCTAATCAATATTACAAAGTCAGACTACAATTAACTAGAGTTAGATTATGAGCTTGAATTTTAGTCATGTCTAGACAGTTTCTAAAATAGACTTCATCATCCACACCCGATATCTTTGAAAATAAAATAAAGTGAAATAAAAGCATGGTAGTAAAACTAAGACTCAAACGCAATAGGTTTCCTGAATTTGAGTTAAACTTCTACTAACAGTGTGTTTGATGGATCTGAACTTTAAAAAGTAATCATTTACACAATATTGTATGTCAAATACATTTCAGTTAAAACTGCATCATCACCACCAACAACCAAGGTCTTGTCTGAGGAGAATGGCCTGGGCTGCTGCTTGGTCACGCAGCTTGCACGGGGACTCTTCAGAGGGCACTGTTCACATCATTGTCTCATAAACATGTAGATTTATTATGACAATTGTTGACAAATGGCAGCAAACTGTCTAAAGAATGTGGCGATTATTCTAATGCTCCCATGAGTGACATATAGGGCAGCCCAGGTCCTGAGAGCAGCACTGGCAGTTTAAATGAGGTACTGATGTTGTTTTCACCCGTACCTACTACCTTGCTCAATTACTGTATCTTTCTCTATTACTTCATTCTTAAAAAACAGAAAGGCCTTTTACTATCTCTCCTGAATAATATAGTACTTAGGTCAGTAAGTATATTTGTTTTTATACTTTAATGGACAGGCTTTACCCTGGTATGATTGATCTTTATTTCTTGCAGCAGAATGTCAAGTGTGAGAGTTGCAGATGTAACCAAACTTTTTATTTTATTTTATTTTATTATTTTTTAATGTTTATTTATTTTTGAGAGCAAGAGATAGAACATGAATGAGAGAAGGACAAAGAGAAAGGGAAACATAGAATCTAAAGCAGGCTCCAGGCTCTGAGCTGTCAGCACAGAGCCCGATGCTGGGCCTGAACTCATGAGCTGTGAGATCATGACCTGAGCTGAAGTCAGATGCTGGATGCTTAATCAACTGAGCCACCCAGGGATCCCCGATATGACCAAATTTAAATAAAGAAACCCCCAAACCTCCCAACCATAACCAAAAATGAACAAATGGATTAATAAATAAATAACCTTTATTTTAGTACATTTTGTATGTAATTTACATTGAGTTTTATGAATTTTATATCTCTCTTGCCCCAAGACCTCCAGCAGTGTCTTAGTGTGTGGATGCATGTGTGCGTGTGTGTATTGTATTGTTATATCCAGGATACACTGAGTCCTCCCACTGATTTTGCCAAAAGTACTCATTATCTAATTTATTTCACTCTATAGTGAAAATAAAGCTAGACTTTATTTTGGAATTATTATGTCAGGGATCACAAGATCATGGGCAGGTTTGATGATTTTCTAGAAGGACTCACAGAATTCAGGAGAGCTGTTACACTTATGGTTATGGTTTATTACAGTGAATGGATACAGATTAAAAGTAGGAAAGGAAAACGATGCCTTTTATTGGAGTCTAAAAAAGACAAGGGTGATCTTCCATTTGTCCTCCCTCAAAACCATGGGAAAAGCACTTTATTCTACCAGCAACAATATGAGACAACACATGTGATGAGTTGCCAGTCAGGGAGGCTCACCTGAACCTTGGTTTCCAGGGTGTTTATTGGAGATCAGTTACATAGGCATGTGGCTCCCAGAAGTCAAACTGATACATGCGACCCAAAGCTCCAGGAATGAGAAAAAAAAAGAAAAAGAAAAAAAAAACATTCAACATAAATTACATTGTTAGTATCCAGCAACTGACAGGCTCCAAGATTCCCTATGTACAGAGATACCTTTATCAGGCAGGATGTTCTAGGGGTTCAGAGATTATCTGCAAGGAGCTGGTAAAGGTTAGTTCTGAAGACTTTGGAATGCAAAGCGTTTTAGCAACCTAGGTCTGCTGATCAGCAATATTGGAAGATACAGGAATATGGAATAGCCACTTTTTCTCATTTTTGCTTACTGGCATCAGTATAAAAGGATGAGGCATTAGTAATTGGTAAAATGAGCTGACAAGGGAACATTCTTTTAAGCTACTATTTTTACTTAAATTGAACATGAACTAAGGAGGATAAGAAGAACTGCAATTAATCTTACTCTATCCAAACTGACTCTTGATACTTCTATTTCCCTATTAACTTCTGAAGAAAAATTTCCAGCAGGAAACTTCCAGAAGAATGGACACTCTTACTAAGTGTTATTCTAGTTTTCCCACTGACCCACTTAGTCTGGAATCTTACATCACCCAATGGTCTACATGGCATCCTTTTCTCATTGAGTGCATACTCTGGGAACCATAAGTGTATTTTCTGGATCTACTCTCATTCTCTGGCATTCCTCCATTAACAATTTGGATGTAATGGTGTAGTGTGCTTGGCTCAATTTGATGGCGAGCTTTCAAGTGAGGCTGCTGATTATTACACCACAGTTCAACAACTCTGGGTGACAGTGCACAAAAACATCACCTTTCCATTATGCCTATGGCATTTGGCAGGGCACACTAGTACAGATTGACCATTAGCAGAAAGAACCCATTATCATTCATGGTTGATCCTGAGCACTCAGAATCCAAGATGTGGTGCAAAACATGGCATTTTTCTTTCCATCTGCTTCTTTTCAATCTACACACAACTTCCTTTAAGTGGGTTCCTGGAATCACCTGATTTCTTGAACTCCCCAGTTTGCTTTTACCTGTCTGTACAGAATTCCAGATTCATCCTGCGGTGGCTGATTTAGTTGATATCATTGAACTAGGTTTGCCCCTTATGTCTGTAACCAAGGATATGAGGTGGTCCTACAAGGCTTAGATTAGAAAGACATAGTTAACTTTTTTTTCCTGTGAACACTATAAAGGACCATTATATTCAACAAACTGCAAGGAAAGAAGCTTCTGTTCAGGTAATATGAATATCACTTTGCTCTCATTGTGTAACTTTGATGTATTTTTATGTTCAAAATCTTGCAGACCACATTAGAGGTTGTAACTTTTTTTTACATCACAATATGAATAAGATAACCTCAACATTCTCTTTGCTTTCATCTAATGGAACCATTACTATTAACTGAAAATTTATTAGAAATGCCAATTTGTAGGCCTGCTTGCAGACATACTGAATCAGAAATTCTGGGGGCAGTTTCCAGTAATTTGTGTTTTAATAAATCCTTTGGGTATTTCTGGAACACTCAAGTTTGAGAAGCACTGCCTTAAGCAATGAAAAAAATGGAAACAAGAATTATGTTAAGAATTGGGAATTATGGGGGCGCCTGGGTGGCTCAGTTGTTTGAACGTCCTACTTCGGCTCAGGTCATGATCTCGCAGTTTGTGAGTTCGAGCCCTGCATTGGGCTCTGTGCTGATTCCTAGCTCAGAGCCAAGAGCCTGTTTTGGATTCTGTATCTCCCGCTCTCTCTGACCCTCCTCTGATCATGCTCTCTCTCTCTCTCTCTCTCTCTCTCTCTCTCTCTGTCTCTCTGTCTCTTTCAGAAATAAATAAAACATTAAAAAGTTTTTTAAATAATTGGGAATTGTGGATCTATGATATTAGTATATTTTATGCTTGAGAAAAAAGAAACACAAATCATAGAGGTAGATTATGGTTCTGATGGTGAATATATCTAAGAAGACAATAGATGGTAAAAGCATATTGTCCTAGTCATTCCACTGAAACAGAGAAATGTATGTTGCTTTTACCAAAATTTCTTCCTTGTACCAAATAAAGCAGTTAATCCATGAAGAGTATTGTGGGTTTTTTATTTATTTATTTATTTATTTATTTTTTGAGAGGGCTAACTTTGCCTTCTGTGGATCTGATAATTGAGCAGCTCTTTCTTCCCATTTTTCTGATGCAAATTATGTATGAACATGCCAATGAAAATGTGTCCCTGCTTCAGATGTTAGGAATTAGACTGTCTAGAGGGATGGGGAATAGTCAAGGTCAAGCTTTTGTCTGACATATGGAAGTTGTGTAGAGATGCAGAAGGGGAAGACATTGCACATATTCTTCGAGTTTATCTTAGAGGACCAGCAAGATCCTTACGATGTTTCCTACAAAAGGAAACGAAGTGAATGGTGGGACAGACCAAAAGAAGGCAATTCTTTTTGTACGAAGGTCAATATCCCATGCATCCATTAGAGATGTATCAATCCAGAGGACAGATACCTCTCTCATAAGATTGCTTAAGCTTGGCCTAGGAGACTAAGATTATGCAGGTATGGCTGGCTTCTGCTTTTATTTAGTTCCCAAGTCTAAAAGAAATTTATTTGCTTCAAGCTTACAAGTATGCTAAAAAATGGGGGAAAAAATACCTAGAAATTACTCAACTCAGTCTTACAACCATTCTAATGTATGCAAATATTGTTTCTTCCTCTTCTGATTGCAAGAAACAGTTCTGGACTCAAAATCAGGAAACCATGTATAGGCACTGCAGGGCATTTTTCAATAACTATGTTCCTAGTCTTAAGAAGTATCAGAGGGAAAGCTAAAGTTGCTATTACATATTATATAAGATCCACACGTGTCTGGCATATCAACTGGACTATCTCATTGTCACTATATGGGATTGACAGAACAAATATCCTGCCAAAGATCCTGTCTTTTTTAAAACAAGTTATTTTTTATTTTATGTTTTTTTTTTTTAGTTTATTTAAGAGACAGAGAGAGAGAGAGAGAGAGAATCCCAACAGACTCTGTGCTGTCAATCCAGATCCCAATGCTCAGTCCTTCAAACCATGAGATCACGACCTGAGCCAAAGTCAAGAATGGTGCACTCAACCAACTGAGCTATTTAGTCACCCTCAAAGATCATGTCTTAATCCCTGGAATTTATAAATACTGCACCTTGTGTTGGAAAGAGGGCATGGAAAATATGATTAATGTTGTGGACGTTATGTTATGGAGAATATTCTGGATTATCTGTGTGAGCCCAATCAAATCACATGAGTCCTTCAAAGCTGGGAAACTTTCCTGATGGTGGTCAGTGGAGAGAAGTGACTGGGAGAAGGTCAGAGAGATGTGAACAATGCGACTCTCTATTTTTAGTTCTGGATGTGGGGGCTATATCCAAAGACTGTAGAGAGTTTTCTAGGACCTGAGAATGGCCTCTAGATGATGGCCAGCAATGAAATGGGTCCTCCATCTTTCAACTGCAAGAAACTAAATTTTGCCAACAAAGAATGAGCACAGAAAGAGATTCTCTCTGCAGCTTGCACAAGGAAACACAGCCCTGCTGATGCTTTTATTTTAGACCAAGGAAACCTGTACCAAACTTCTAACCTACAACAACTGTAAGATAATCAAATTGTATTGCTTTAACTTAAGTTTGTGAGAATTTGTTACAGCGGCAATAGAAAACTAATACACTTCATACTTAGTATTTCAAAAATTTATCTTTAACATCCCCTTAAACTGGATCCTCATGTACTTTTTCCTTTCTCCATGAATGGAGTCATCCATCACTGATGTGCCTGCCCTTCCCTCTGTTTTAGGCACATCCACCTAAAGGACAAAAGCCTCTGTCAGCGTTATCTTTTGAAGAATGACTCCAGGAAATGAGTATTGGCCTGCTCACTGGCAGTGTCTGCCACATGCGAAACGTGAACATGCCCATTGCTGAGAGATGTGTAGCCCAGGACACAGATACAAAGGGAAGCCTACATAGCTCGTTTCTGCATATTTCAGGGTTATAAATCAGTATAACAAATTCCTAACATGCTCTATCTTCATACTTGTCAAAAATATCTTCTTCAAGTGCAGGTAGCAGAGCTACAGGTCTTGCTCACTCTCAAGGGATTATAGGGAGCAAAATATCATGGGACAGGGATCAATGAGGAAACCTTAGTGTTTGTAAGCACATGGAGTATATGCTGTATTTGACGTTGTTGAATATTCTTGACAACGCTTGGTACTGCCAGTTAAGTTTTATTCATCTGTAGGGTATGAGTTGCTTTATTTTAGTGGTCTCAGTTGGCAGTTACCTGATTATTAGACATACTGATTTTTTTCATTTTTTAATTTTATATTCTTCATTAGGATTTCCTTTTCACTATATTCCTCGTTTATCTTTTTTTGCTCTTATTCTCAGATTTTTTAATAACTATTAACCTTTTTGGATGGACACAATATACAATATTATGACACTAAAATTCTTCCCACCCTAATTTTTGTTGTGACTTTGTTTTTCAATGTTAATAAAATTTAAGCAACCAATTTTTTTTTTACGTTTTGTGAATTTGCAGCATTTTAAAAAAATGTCTCATGTACAAATTCATAAAGGAACTTCTCTGTCTTAAGTTTCCAATTTTTATGTCAAAATTTAACATATATTTAATTATTTAATCTATATGAAATTTTTGTGTTTGAGTAGTAGGAATTTGTATATATGTTTTCCCATATGGGTGCCAATTACCAGGTCTATTTAAAGAAGAATCATCCTTACCTACTTTTTATTTATCCATTCCATCAGATATCAAGATTCCAGTCTTGGCTGGAAGCTTCTTCATATCACCCTATATCATTCTATAATAAGCCTTCATGGCTAATAAAACTCAATATGTGAAATTTCCATTTTTTCTTCTTCAAAGTTGACATTTTTGTTTTTGAACTTTTCTTTTTAATATACATTTTAATATTAATTTATTTACTCAGATCAAAGGGGTTTATCTTCATAGATTGATGTCTGTGTAATTGACATTATCCTATTGTATTTTCCTGTAGACAAACATGAGATATCCATTCATTTACTCATTCCTTTATACACAAACATGAGATATGTGTTCATTTATTAGGTTTTCCTAACATCTTACAATGAACTTAAATTATCTTCATGCATTTTTTGCACATAATTTTTGCCGAATTATTAGCTTTTTCATTTTTTTTTCATAAAAATAGGTATGGAAGGTATAAATCTCCTTCTGAATACATTAAGGTCTATCCTAATAACAAATTTTGATACATTATATTTTCATATCTTTCTTTCTAAATTTTGTTTATTTTTGTCTTTTGTTATCTCTTGATGTATGAATTCTTTAGAATTATTTGAGGAATGAAAGTTTACAGGCCCTAAAACAAAGCAAATAGGTGGTAGAGTGGAAAACCATACAGTGGCTATCTGAATTCAGTGTCTGCATTTTTCTAATTACCATGCTACTCCTCATTTCACTTCCTTCCTTTGCGTGTTTATGAATTTTGAATGTATCTAATCATTAGTATCTATAGCAATAACATGTACTTACACATTTAGTTATAAAATGACTTAAACAGCATAACTGGAAAATATGTCACTTATAATTGACTTTTGGGAAACATGAGACATCTGAATTATTTGAGTAATGAAGATACATACAATTACATATCATAAATGCAATTACTGAATCCATATTATCAAATAGGTAATTACAGTGGCTAGATATGTATGTATAATTCTGAGTCCATTGGAACTTTCCAGAGAGATAATATTAAAAAATACCTGCAAATTTAATATCAAATTTTCATCGCGAGTGCAAGGAAAACTCTTGAAATGCTCCATAGAATTATTCTACTATAGTAACTCAGATGATGTGAATTGATTGAAATGGAAAATTATTGACTGAAACTATTTCAGGAAAAAACAGCTGTTGAAGTCAGCTGTTCTGATATAAATAACACAAGTTAAACCATAACAGCAGAATCTTAGAAATTTGGAAACTTAATCATGCCATCTGGAAATAAATAGACTAATCAGAGAATGCAGATTTAAAGAAAACAAAATTACAAGTAACTTGAAATACAATAATAAAAATGTATTAACTTTACCCTAAATCCCATTTGCTTACTACTTAAAGGATTACTGTATCTTTTTATTTCCATTATTCTGTAGCCACTGTATTTCTATTAGTACAAATAGTACATTTAAAAAAACAGACAGATGGCAATTTTCTAAGCTTTATTTTCCATGCGTAAACTAAGTTGCATTTCATTATGTGATGAGGGTTTATTGCCTATAAGTCAATTCACTGAAATAAAAAATGCTTAAAAAATTTCAGTATGGACATCAGAATAGGTGTGTGTGTGTGTGTGTGTGTGTGTGTGTGTGTGTGTGTGTGTGTAGTATGTAAAGGGAGCAACAGAGGGAGAGACAGAGAGTGCGTCTTAGAATGTGCTTTTCTCTGCCAGATTTTTGAAAATCTCGTTAATCAACAATTTTAAGTAGGAAAATTTCCAAGAAATAATGAAGACGATTCTCTATACTTCAAAAAAAAAAAAGAAACCCAAACATTAAATAAAACTGAGGTTGTCCCATTCAGTTATTTGGATCTCTGTGTATGGATGCAATGTAACCTGCTCAAAATTGATTGCCCTGGTCACCTGACTTCTCGCGGCAGCTAGTGCTGCAGTGTCCACACTTCCCAACCCTTATTACCCTCTGTACTTTGGGCAGAAGTGCATGTTGTGAAATAAACGATTATAGAATCATTTCAGAAGTTGTGTAATTGCCTGTTTCAGAAACTTAATTTTGTACACCGTTCACATTTCAGTTACCTATTCTTTTCCATTACACAATTGGAAGAACTTTCTAGTGGTAAAAACAAAGAGACATATGGATGAATCTTCTAAATTTCCCATATAGGGTCCATTTCTTTTCATTAATCATCAAAATCCCCTTATATTAATAGTAATAAAATTAAATGCAACAATCAAATCATAAATGGCTACAGTGAAAACGATTTCAGTCTAAGAGAAATAAGAATGCAGTGATTTGTGACAGTCTTATGAATATTGATTACACATATATGTGACTAGAAATATGCATGATGTAATAATCAGATAAAAATTTTGAAATTTCAAATTACAGTCTGCATATACATGATGAATTTTGCAATTTTCAAGATAGAGAAAGACAAAAAAATGGAAGAGAAATATGGAAGAGAGTGAGTTTGATACCAGTCTAACTCTTTGTTCAGAAATAGAACTGCCATAAACATTTAGAGAGATTTTCAACTCTGAATTAAACTGATAATGACAATTCTCTCTAGTCATTTTGGGTCCCAGTAAATCTTTTTTCCAAGAGTTCTCATTATTTCACTTTGATAATATTAAATTACAGAGATAATATTTTTTGAAAGAATATCAGCACTATTTTATTACAGCATTTCAGTGCAGGAGGAAAGTGGCATTATCTTCATTCAAGAAGTGTGGAAGATATGTCTTTTACAAGTGAGATCATCCAGAGATATATTTTAGATCTTGTGATACACAGTCTAGTATTAATTATCAATGTTGTTATACATCTAACTATAATATATCAACCATCTCTGAAAGCAATAGGCATAAAATATATTCTTCCCCATAAAGGATCTATATCTGAAAAATTTATGCATGTTGTAACATTGAAATACTTTGCTAAATTTAATTCAAGTAAATATTGCTTTAGAAGGCACCAAATTGATTTATTTCTGCCTCCTATCCAAGGAAATCTTACATATCTTAGCAAAACCATCCAGAATAAGTTGAGTAGGAAAAATGCATGATCAAGTTTACCAAAGTACTGTTTGTTCTCTGGGAAAGTTATCCAAGGTTAGCATACAGTTTTATAAGATGTCAATCCTGTTCTGTAACCAGTTTTGTTGATGTTATTGTTCGAGGCTGGGTTAGGTTCACTGTTGGACTGGAATGCCAGAAACCTGTTCTTTTTTTTTTTTTAATTTTTTTAAATGTTTTATTTATTTCTTAGAGAGAGAGAGAGAGAGAGACAGCGTGAGCAGGGGAGGGTCAGAGAGAGAGGAAGTCACAGACTGAAACGGGCTCCAGGCTCTGAGCTGGCAGTCAGCACAGAGCCCGACGCGGGGCTAGAACCCACGAGAACCGCGAGATCGTGCCCTAAGAGAAAGTTGGGCGCTTAACTGACTAAGCCACCCAGGCGCCCCAGAAACCTGTTCTTCCACCAGTTATCGTCCGATATCATACGCACTGTATTAGCTGTTTTTTCTTTATTTTGTAATTTAGAAAAGGCAAACGATGATCCTAAACATAGCAAAATAATGGTATAACAATGTAAGTGCTTAAGTTACTCTGTGTCATGAGCTGAGAAATATAAGAAACCAGGTATATTAAAGGGTTTGTTTAATTACTTGTGAACAAAAATAGGATTTTGTTTATAAAAGTGACACAAAAATTTTAACTTTTAGTTAATTATTCATTGAATAGTTACAAGATATCATACACTGTGCCAAAGGATTCGTGTGTTTACTTGAGTTTCCTTCTCATAACGACCGTCCAAGTGTGAATGTCATAGAAGAGGAGGCATGTTTAGCAAGAGGAAGCTTGACAAAGTCCCCTGTTCTGGACGCCGGCTTAGGTGTTCCCAGCACCAAACCCAAGATGTCAACCACAACCTTGGAAGCCAGCTGCAGGAAAACCACAACTTTAGGAAAGCAGCTCTACATTGCTCTGAATAGCTGATTTTGTTTTTCTTTTTAAGAAAATAGACTGCAGTTTTAGGAGAGTTAGTTGGTCCTTTTTATCAACAACAAACACGAGTGGAATAACCAACAATTACTTCCCAAGAGGCACACGGAGAATTTACCTTTAGTACTGTGGTGTTCAGATCAAAGAAGTGCCTAGGGACACAACAATATTTCTCTCCAGGAGGTCACAGTAAACTCTTCTACCTGCAGGAGAGCTTTGAGGAGAAAGGATCCTTATGCTGGTACCTCTGGTACAGTGACTACTTGAGGTTTTACTTCTGATTCAACGGAACTTCTTAAGAAATACTTATCCAGAGATAGATGCTTCAGGAAAATAAAGCCGTTACCTATCACTTCAAAGATTGTAAGAAAAACAAAGTCATCATTATATTTTTTTATGTTTTTTTTTTTTTAAATTATTCTGAGAGAGAGAGAGACAGTATGAGCAAGGGAGGGTCAGAGAGAGACGGAGGCACAGAATCTGAAACAGGCTCCAGGCTCTGAGCTGTCAGCACAGAGCCTGATGCGGGGCTCAAACCCATGAACCGTGAGATCATGACCTGAGCTGAAGCTGGCCGCCCAACCAACTGAGCCACCCAGGCACCCTTCATCATTATATTTTGAAGAGCGTGATGATGCGTGATAATTCAGGTGCATGAGAAGAAACAATAGTTTCTTAGATTAACATCAATAAAATGCTTTAATTTAGAACAATTTAGAAGAGGAACACTAACTTCAGAAGTCTGAACTGTTTATAGATCAGAAGGTGGGATTTAAAATGGAGATTTAATTTTTTGATTATTTGATAGTATACATTCAAGGACATGGAAGGGCAGTAAAATTATGCCAGGAAGCAATTTTTTAAGAAATTAGAATATAGTGATGACTTGCATGCTTGTATAAATTTTGTTACACGAAATCCCCACATAGCCGAAGCTACAGATTGAAAATGAACATTTTTTTATAATGTGTGCTTTCTTCAAAGAACTTCCAAAACAATACAGCAGAAAAGCATGAAATTAAAATTGCTTTCCAAAGAAGCGCATACAGTTGGCATCTGCTTCAGATTCTTTTAGCACTTTAATTTTGAAGCTATACATATACAATAGTTAGTTACAGATTGAAAAATCCAATCAATCAGCCAGCTGCTTTGATTGTACTATGTCGAGGTAACTGCTTTCACTGATTTGTGCCCCACTTAATTTAAAAGACATGTCAACACATTGAAAAGTGATCTTTGTGAGAGCTGGTGTGTGTGTGTGTGTGTGTGTGTGTGTGTGTGTGTGTGTGTGTTTAACCAGAGAGATGATGAAGGGTATTATCACAGGCTGAGACTAAAAAAATTGATTAAAAGTAAAAAGAAAATTTAGACATGTTTTTTAAATTATATATTTAAAAGCAACCAATCTGATTGGCTTCTCATGAATCTCCTAGTATTATTAATTTGTTAACTTAATTATTGTTTGGCAACATTGTTAAACACAGTTCAAGTATCTTTGGAGTTGTATTGTTTATATAATTTAAGAAAAGGATGGGGACAATTTATAGTTTGACATCATTTCACAAGGATTTCCAGGTACTATATTAAATTTTTTAATGTTTATTTATTTTTACCAGAGAGAGACAGAGAGAGATTGAGACAGAGTGCAAGCAGGGAAGAGGCAGAAAGAGAGGGAGACACAGAATCTGAAGCAGGCTCCAGGCTGAGCAGTCAGCAGAGAGCCAGATGCAGGGCTTGAACTCATGAACTGCAAGAACATTACCTGAGCTGACTTTGGAGGCTTAACCAACTGAGCCATCCAGGCGCCTCTTTTTAAAAGTTTTTTTTAAATGTCAGGTATTATATTTTAAACATAACTGAGACATCAAATATCATAACTATATATGTGTATATATATGTATATCTATAAACTGTATATATTTACATATAAGTACAAAATGTATAAAACAAATTTTGTAAAATACATTAAACAAAACAATTAAAACAAAAAAGAGTCAAAGGCAATTATGAAGTTGTAAGAAGAGTGAATATGTGGTCATATCACGTTAGCTTCAAAACACTGTTGCAGCCAAAGGTTTTCACTATTTTCTCATTTAATTTCAGAGAATATATCTATGTTTTTATGTGCACCTTACAAGAAACATTTTTTGGCTCTAAACTCTGAAAGGAACCTCTCATTTAGGCTTTATACAGAGAGATGCGAGCGATTGGTTTCATGTGGTTCCTTCATTTTTTTCAAAAAATTTTTTTTTCTGAGAGAGAGAGACAGCATGAGCAGGGGAGGGTCAGAGAGAGAGCGGGAGATACAGAATCTGAAACAGGCTCCAGGCTCTGAGCTGGCTGTCAGCACAGAGCCCGACGCAGGGCTCGAACCCACGAACAGTGAGATCATGACCTGAGCTGAAGTCGGACACTTAACCGACTGAGCCACCCAGGTGGTTCCTTTAGATGTGTTGGAATTGATGAGTTTAATTTTTCTGGTATTCCTCAAAATAAAAACAAATACAACAACCGCTTATGGGAAGTGTTTGAGGTCTAAACTTGTTCAATGATTTTCTTGAAAGAATCACTCTCCCTAAAAGATGATTAATAAATGGAACACATATTTTTGAGATCCCAATTTCTGCACTTTTCTTCTATTCTATGTGTGGGACAGTTTAGAATCTTGAAATACACACTCTGGACAAACAGGCTAGAAATGCAATCTCAGTGTGACCCCTTGATTGTGTACCACTGACCTCTTTTTCAAGTCTTAGCTTCTTCTTAAAAGGTTTTAATAAAATCTATCTCATAGAGGTGTTTGTAATGATTAAAAGATTGCTACACTAAAGGCCTAATGTGTGCCTGAATTATTATTATAATGCATAGAAATCCAAATGTTTAATAGGTTGAAAGAGATGCATAAAGTTGGATAAAGATATTAAAAGGATTATCTATTATGTAATATACATTTGAAATTCAATGTTATACATGGATGTTTTAGATGGTTATTATCTTAACAACACACTTCTTTCATTTGTATTGCTTCAGTGACACACTTGATTTATTTTCATTCAATCATAACTGTCCTGCTTTTTTTATAGAAATGAAATGGAAGTATCTCTCCAGGATGGTGATAAAGTCACTTTCATTATGGGTTAAGACCACTACCTTATGGAAAGGAAGGAAGGAAGGGAGGAAGGAAGGAAGGAAGGAAGCGAGAGAAGCGAAGGAGCGAGGAAGAAAAGAGGAATAAAGGAAGGAAAAAGAAAGATCAGAAGGAAGGAATGAAGGAGGAAGAAAGGGAGGAAGGAAGGAAGAAGGGAGAGAGGGTGAAAGAAGGGAGGGAAGGAGGAAGGGAGGGAGGAAGAAATCTTCCCAGGCTGCTTTCAGTATTCTTCTGTCTTCCTGGCCAGATTGTAGAGTGAGCGAGACTAGGTTAGCTATCCGTGTCCAGCAAAGTAAAACAGCCCTTTCAAGTCCAAAACCTCTCTAAATTGCCTGGAGTAAAAGCAGAGAAATACCTCCCTGGCTTAATGTGAACATGAAGAGCACTTGATCATTGTTCTTGAATAGATTTCCTGCTTACTTACATAGATGTGGTCTGTGGAAATTAATAAATTTGTATATACCTTCAGTATTAGTTTTAATCTAATTGCATTTTGGTGTAAGTTACCCTTTCTTGCATAACAGATTGCCTCACATCAAATATTTACTATTGCACAGTTTCCATGAATCAGGAACCCAAGAGACGCTTAGTTGGAGAGTCATTGCTCATGGTCTCCCATGGCTTGCTGTCAGGCTATTGACAAGAGCTGCAGTCTTTTCAGGGCCTGATTGGGGAAAGACTTGCTTCCAACATCATGTGAACCTTGACAAGGCTCAGTTCTTTGCCATGTATGCCTCTCCACACATTCTCAGAGAATCCACACACAATGATAGCAAGCTTCTCCTAGGGCAAGTAGTTCAAGAGAGAGTCAGAGGTGGGTAGGGGGAAGGAGGAGAAAGAGAAAGAAAATTCAAAATGCAAACCTTTTTAGTTTGCAAAGTCAAATTCAAGATGCAAAGTCTTTTTAGAACCTAATTCAGAAGAGGTAACCTATCCCTTCTTTCACATTTTATTCTCTAGAAATGAGTCATAAGAACCAGCCTACACTGGGTGAATTAAGGGTGAATTAAGTTTCACCTCTTGAGGGAGAATTCTCTTAAGTGCTTGTGGATATAACTTTAAAGCCACCACAGTGTGTTTATCTAAAGAATGTGTTCATCTGTATATTCTAGATATGTTTGAAAAGCAAATAAAAATTACATAGTTGCTGTTACTAAAACTAAGAAAATTGTAAAGTACATTGCTTTCACATATAGCACTGCAAGGACTTAAACTGAATTCAGCAAGGTCCTGCTTATGTAGTGGTTTTTGTACTAACCCATTTATTTGTTTTTTTTTTTTAATTTATTTTTTAAAAGAATATTTACTTTTGAGAGAGAGATAAAGACAGCATGAGCAGGGGAGGGTCAGAGAGAGAGGGAGACACAGAATAAGAAACAGGCTCCAGGCTCTGAGCTGGCAGTCAGCACAGAGCCCGACGCGGGGCTCGAACCCACGAACCGCGAGATCATGACCCGAGCTGAAGTCGGACGCCCAACCGACTGAACCACCCAGGCGCCCCCTGACCCATTTATTTGCACAATCCATCCAGATAACTAAGATCAGTCAAACTCAGTTCTATAGATAATTCGGAAGCCAGTGCTTGTTATCTTCATATATGCAGTGTATCCAAAGAGTCTCTGACCCATGACTTCTCCTCAGTTTCTGAGAACATTTTTCTTTGAAGCAGCGTATCTTTTCCCGTGGCTTGTGGTACCAAAATTTCCATTAAGTATTTGTGTAATTGGGCAGCTCATAAAAATCCAATCCTACTTATAAGTAGCTATGTGTATTTATTTTAGAAATGCAGGTAATACAGGTGAAAGAGACCAGTGTTTCTTCCTATCTTCCAGTAAATATTCAGGACTAATAGGGATACAAACACAGTAGCTAGATGCACCTGGAGGACCTTCTGCCTTTTGTTTATAACTTTTTTTTTCTTTCATTCTTCATGTAGCAGTCTGATGTTTATATTTTTGTGCTACATTGTGATGTTCACACAAAAGAAAAAGCTTTAATATTCTTGGATCTGTTCTATCTGCAACTTCTTAGATTTTCTTTCCGTGAGTAGCTGTACTCTGACACAAAAGCCTGGCTAATGCTCTTTTTAATGGTTGAGTAAGGCTGAAAGTATCCACATCAATTTCCTATTGCCACAAAATGATCTGGGTCATGACAATCTACAAGCCAAGTTACTAGACCATTACTAAACTACCATCGCATAAGGATAAGTTAGCAAGTTTGACCTTTTAAGCTAAACTGCAAAATGTTCTTTTGATTAAAGTCTACAACAGTCCCCTGAGATCTCTAGTGCTGAATGTTAGGGATTTAACACAACACTGAGATCTTGGCAGATAAATGTACCTTTACTCATAAGCTTTTCAACTCACACACGGTTTTAAATTCCCCTGCTCTATAGAATTACCATTCTGAGCTTAGTTTTATTTTGAAGGCAGTTGCACTTATTTCCAAAATGAGGACTCATGACCGGGAAGCCAATTTAACCTAAGCAAGTAAAAGCTTTATTCTTTCTGAGAAAATTAGCTACTTAAGGATAAATACTCTAATTTGTCTTTTCAACCTAGGTTTATGGGTAATTCCTGGCTACTTTTGAATACTTTTCTGATTTCTCCCTTGAATATTCTCTTGCCTTTTCAATATTCTTTTTTTTATTCTTAGTTCCTAATTCACCTACAGAGAATAATAATTGAGTAAACCTTTTATCATTCTAATTTTTGCACACTGCTGAACCCAATATTTATTTCTAATCTGCTCTATATATTTTTGTACATATTTTCTATAATACTGGCTTTAACATAAATTGAAACCATATATGATCAATAGCAAATTTATTGTTGATACATGGGAATATTTTTCATTTTCACCTTTTATGTTTATTGGTATTGAAAACGTATTAGAGAGCTAAAAAGTACACACACACACACACACACACACACACACACACACACATATATAACCATTTAATTATTTTCCACAGAAACAACATCAAAGTGTGAATACATGTCATTTTGTTTTAACTTGGGAAAGTCAGGCTTCTAAGTTCCTCTTCAGATTTGAGTAAGATTAATTCTTCAGGGCTAATGAAAAAACTTTCAGGGATTTTGGTTGATATGTAGGTAAATTACATTTTGGTTTATTCTGTGTTTTATTCTTTTGCCTGGTTATGTTTGTTTGAGTGTATTTATATAAAAGAAAATTGTTTCAATATAATACTATTTTATTAATATATTAAACACTCATTAGGAAATATTTGATTTGTTTTTCATTCCTGTAAATAATATTTTTGTTCTCTTTCAAATCTAGTAGCATTCTGTGATTTATGCTTCTGCCAAAATAGCCTTTATTACTTTTTATAACTAAGTTTATTTTACCTCAGGACTCTTTCTGCTTCACTGAAGTTTACAAATTTTTCAAACTCTGCTATTTGATGGTCAAGAGACCCTCAGAATTTTTCAGGAGCTACTTCCTTGAATGAGATAAGGAAATGGGCAGATAAATATGCAAATTCTTGGATCATATCCTAACAGCAATCTTAATATTTCTTCTTTAATTTGTTCTGTGTATGGAGTATGGGTACAGGTTTTCATTTGCTACAAGGGGCATTACGTAAATATATTTGGTGATCATTGTTCTAAGGTTATCGTTTGGTTTTCAGTATTCTTTTACTGCTTCATGTTATGCTTCCCCTGTTATATTAACTACTTGGCCATTCTCTTTCCAACTATTAACTGCAGATCTTTGCTAAAATAAACTGTGTTTATCTTGGTCTTCCATCTCCTCATATATCATAAGATATTCTAAGTTTGCAATTGAAAAACACCTGCATCTCAAAAAAAAAAAAAAAAAGCATGTGTGTCTCTCTCTCTGTCTCTCTTCCTCTCTCTCTCTCATCCTCTCTATCTGTATCTGATAGAAATGTCAAACAGGCATGGAATTTACTCACACAACACATTCTTGGTCATATATATTAGCTAAGACCACATCTATCACTTATAATATAAGAATCCACCTTTGATTTAGTTGGTTAATTTATCTTGGGTACCTTGGCAAATTTATTTCCTAACTAAAACCAGATGAGAATGATCTCAATAATTTCTAAGTTGTGAAAAAAGGGAAACAAATCTATACATCTTTGTAAGATGTGGTCTTGGGAGATCACTTAAAGGGATCATTACATACTGAGATGGTTCTATAGTTTGGCTACTGTCTTACAAGCATCATAGAAAATATTGTTATTAATTGTGTTTTAAAATCTACTAAATAAGTGATTTCTATAATAGTTTAATATTATTTCATAAATTTTAAAACATAGAGTTATATTAACTGATTGGTGAATATACTGCATAGCTATCTATTATGTGAATAAATGTTACATGTTGCATACTTCTTTGGCCTTCCCACAACTAAAATTTCCAGGGATATTAATTGTTCCATTAGAGTACATGTGAATTTTAGATAGTTTCTTCTCACATATCCATTTCCCCACTGGTTTAAGCTTTTTCTAAAATTTCACAACACGGTACAAGATTTTTTTATTTTTTTAATGTTTAGTTTATTTATTCTGAAAGACAGATAGAGTGTGAACAGGGGAGGGCAGAGATAAAGGGAGAGGGAGAGAATCCCAAGGAGGCTCCGCACTGTCAGTGCAATTCCTGATGTGGGGCTTGAACTCATGAACCATGAGATCGTGACCTGAGCTGAAATCAAGATCAGATACTTAACCAACTGAGCCACCCAGGTGCTTCACAAGTAAGAATATTTTTTTAATCATAAGATAAATATAAATATAGTACTTCTGCAATTGAGTCAGTTGGTGTACTCATTGCGTCATTTTCCTCTGTAGAGTATTATGTTAGGTTAAAAGAGAAATAGTAAGAAAAATAAGATATTCCTGTCTTCAGAGAGTTTAATATCACTTTTACAGATAGTATGCAAATATGAAGTTACAACTAAAAATACAACATGGTAAGTCTTTAGCATCATTTGAACAATACAAACTATCACTTTTTGAGTAGACTTGAGATTTCCATCACAAATAAAGTTTTTATAAAGTCATTGGTCTTTGAGATTTAATTTTGACTGAGGGAAAGAGAGGTGAGATTATATTAGGGGCCAACTCAACATCTATTTCTCTCCACCCTGCCTCCTTCTTAACAGTTTCCCAGCTGTACTGGAGTGTCCACCCTCATCCATGGAGATTAACTCAGTCTAAAGCCTCAGGCATTGGCCTTTGTTCTTTTAATGAAATCAGAGGTTCCCAATTTTTAAGTAGATTTAATCATGACTATGTGAGTTAGCTTGGTCAATAAAAGGCCAGAGGACTTTAGAGGATCTTCTAGAAGCTTCCTCACAGTTTATAAATAAAATAATACAAGGATAGACAATCTCTTTTGCCATGTTTATCTCCTGGAACTGTTGCAGGTATCTTATTAAAATAAGAATACTCAGTGGAAAGGAAAAAAGCTCTTATATATGAAAAATAATTAATGCTTATATATTTTTGGAAGAGAGAGAGACACACAGAGCATGGTAGGGGAGGGGCAGAGAGAGAGGGAGACACAGAATATGAAGCAGGCTCCAGGCTCTGTGCTGTCAGCACAACCCAATGAGGAGGCTGGAACTTATGAACCATGACATCATGACCTGAGCCAAAGTTGAATGCTTAATTGACTGACCCACCCAAGAACCTCAAAAAGCTTTTATATTAAGAGTAAAGCTTATAAAGTGTAAAAACTCTATTAAGAAGAAGAAAAGAAGAAAAACCTTAGGTGCCTGCAAATATTTTGAACAACTGAATATTCCAACTCTAAAGGGTTCCTTCTATGTGGATTATTGAATAAGAAAGTCAACTATTATCCTTACTGGCATCATATTTAGCCAGATTTTTCCATTACTTGTATTTATCAATATAAAACATAGCACGGAGAATAACAACTGCAAACCATGCTAGAGAGATAGAAAGGGTTATGCTTACTTACTCACAACTAGTAGGTTTTAAATGAGCTTAGGGAAGGTACTTGGTATTCAGGATAGGTTAGTATCAGTCATAAAGATCATCCAATAGGTAAACACCTTACGATCAGTAAGAATGAGTATAAATGGATACAGCTTACATATTTTGAAAAACTACTGTTTTCAAGGTACTGTGCTAAAGCTACTTGACATATTGCTGGTCTTTCATATAGTTATGGGTAAAATTGAGGATAGTACAGATAGATGTTGGGAAAAGGGAGACCTAAGATGAAGCAAATGACATTATCAAGGACCTTATCTGTAGTTCTCAAAGGAGTCAATAGCCAAAACATATTAAATACTGAATTAAAGGAATTGACAATGGGGAAAAGGCATGATAGAAGTGATATGTTGATAACTTAATTATGGCTGTACTTTGTTCTTGGTCCTTTTTGATGGACACTTATATGTTCATAGAAAATCAGATTTTCAGATATTAGAAAGGTTCATGGCCCAATTCCATTATGTATCAATCACTGTATGTAGGAAAGGATCTTTCCATTTAGAATTACCTTCCATTTTCTGTCATTCTGAACAAATGTCCAGAAAATATAAACACACACAGTCACATACATTAAAATATCAAGAATATATTGCCACAAGATTTCCTTCCACCATTATCAGCAGCCAGGGGATGATGCAGAGGCATGTAGCATCTCTCCATCTTCTTGAAAAGCAGGAGAATTTTTGTCTTTTAGGGGGTGAAGCATACATGTGCTATCAAAGTTGAGGCTTGATTAAGCTTTATATATCACATGGTCAGTGAAAATACTTATATATTGGGAAACTGGTTGACTATCAGAGTTAGTTTTCAAAATTGTTGGATTTTTCTATTTCTGTTTTCTGTAAAAGGGAATGGGGATAGAGCTTATTTAGATGATACTTTGAACTAAAATCTCTAGGGTTTTTTTTCCCCCATAAATAGAAGTGAGGCAAATCTAACTTTAGGGAGAATAAAAGAGCTGAGGGAGGAGGAGAGGCTGAAGATGCTGGCAGGAGAATAATTGAAGGAGAAAGGTCAATAGAGGAAAGATTAGGCCTGAAAAGTAACAAAGACATGACTGGAATACTGTGTGAGCTCATGAGTTTAAAGAGGTAGATTAAAGGTAGAGAAGATGGTAAATTGGATAGTTCTTGCTTGATGTTATTACTCTCTGTAAAGCAGAAATCAAGATACTCTATCTTGATCAAAAGATGGAATGTTGAGCTTGGAAAAAAAGGAAAAAGATTTGTTCTGTGTGAAGTAAACTCTGAAATCAACAGAACAAAAACACAAAGGTTACAAAAGATGAATGGAGAGACAGATGGAGTTAGTCAGGAGCAACCTGTCATGGGTCAGGTAAAAAAAATGCTCATTAATCTTTTCCAGTAAATTAAAATATAGAGTGGAGATGCTGGATGACCCGATGCTGTGTACTGACAAAACGGAAGGGACAGGCAATGTCATTTATATTTGGAAAAACTAAAACTTTTGCTACTGTCTGGAAATAATGTTGATTCTATTTCTATGCTTGTTTTTTTTTTTTTTTTTTTAATAATGGGGACATACGAGTTCGTCTGTGTATTTTTTTGAGAATGTCAGGTGGACACAAACAATAGCCAATGTGAATAGATCTCACAGTTGAAGGAATGATGTCAAAGCATGTAAACTTCTGTACTACACTTTCCATGGCCTGTTCCTGCTAACTCCCTTTCAAATTACAATGGCCATGCCCATTTTTAGGGCATTACTAGTTTCCTTTATTTATTGTTCCACAAATCACAATCATAACAGCATTGGTCACCTATTTTATCATACCTTCATAACATAAAATTTTCAATACTTGAAAATTTTCTATAATTTATAGGAGGAAACAGCAACCACATATACCTAATTATCACACAAGAAATTTTAGGTGATAAAGTAAATGGTACATTTATTGATTTTAAGATTTGAATAAAACTGGAGAGTACAGAGGGGACTTTATCCATAAATTGCTCTAGTGAGCCATCCACAGCAAAATCTATGGTTATCATTCCAATGAAAAGAAATAGGTGATTTTTATTATTTCAGATATATTTGGGAGAAGAAAACAGTAGGATGAATTTCTAATTTGACAACAATAATTTCTTACATTTATATACTCCTGTATACTATTTAAAATATTTTAACTTACAGTCTCATTTGAGCCATACTAAATTCTTAGAAGGTAGGAAGAACAACTAATATAATTCCAACTTTGTCATTACTTTACACTGGCACATTTTCGCTAAGGAGAACCAAAACTAAAAATACGTATTTACTTTCTTCCATTTAGTACCAATGCCTCTGCCTCAGTTCAGTTCTTTTTCTTCTGTGATGATTTCCACAGGATGAATCACAATGTGTTCGGGATATATTACTCTGTCACAACGCACCTGATATTCCAGTTTTATTATTTTTTTCTAAGAGCCGTGCAACTTGAATAGTGATTTGCAAGCTCTAAAAGCTGATGAAAAACAAACTACATTCGATTTTTCACCTTACATAATCCTTACGTGCCTCTCTTTCATCTCCTTAAAGAGAGAGCTATGCTGGAGTAAAGCAAGAACCGTTAATCACAGTAGCACAGTTAAGGCATAGACCTTTTCTCAGAGAACTTATTTGGGTCATCCCAACTGATCTCTTCTTATCATTAGAAATAGTCATTTAATGGGGCGCCTGGGTGGCTTAGTCGGTTAAGCGTCCGACTTTCGCTTAGGTCATGATCTCGCGGTTGGTGGGTTCGGGCCCCGCGTCGGGCTCTGTGCCGGCTCAGAGCCTGGAGCCTGTTTCAGTCTGTGACTCCCTCTCTCTCTGACCCTCCCCTGCTCACGCTGTCTCTCTCTCTCTCCTAGAAATAAAGCAAAAAAAAAAAAAAAAAAAACGTTAAAAAATTTAAAGAAATAGTGATTTAACTTATGATAACTAATGGAATATTCTTCTGCACTGTATTCTAAGCAGTGCCCCAGTTCTGCACTATACTTAGCAATTCAGTTTCTGAAAGGCATACTGACAGCTTGAATGCAAACATCTTTGCCTGATAAGCTAGACCCGCAGCCTCGTTTGTCTTATTCTGTCCCCAAAACATTTACACCAGAAACATTTTGCCATTAAGAGTTTATTTTCTCTTAATCTATATACAGCTCGAAATTATCTTCCAAAGGTATAATGGAAACAAAAGACAAAATACAAAGCTAACCCCTATCTATGCCAGATACTCTTTTTTTTTTTAAGAGAACACTATATTTTTTCCTCTCATAGTTTATTGTCAAGTTCGATTCTATATGCCAGATATTCTTAACCGTGTAATTAATTCCATCTGCAGACACACTAGCATTGTATCACTTATACCATTCATTGAACGAACATCAGTGAAGGGAAATAAGCAAGAAATAAGCTCTCAAATAAGACAGACCTGGGTCCTAAGCCTGTATCAGCCACAGTCTCTGGAGCTATGTTTCTGAACTCAGTAAATGCCAGTTTCTCAAACAAGAAAGCAAGTAACAATAATACTAATACTCCTGGGGCGCCTGGGTGGCGTAGTCGGTTAAGTGTCCGACTTTCGCTTGGGTCATGATCTCGCGGTTCGTGGGTTCGAGCCCCGCGTCGGGCTCTGTGCTGACTGCCAGCTCAGAGCCTGGAGCCTGTTTCAGTCTGTGACTCCCTCTCTCTCTGACCCTCCCCTGCTCACGCTGTCTCTCTCTCTCTCTCCTAGAAATAAATAAAAAATATTAAAAAAAATACTAATACTCCTCTGCTGGGATTGTTGTAAGGATTCAATGTACTGAATGTGTTCAGAATGCCTTTATATTTGTGGGATGAGAATACTAATATAGCTTTTAAAACATTACTTCAAAGATATGCATATAACCAGTTCATCCTTCTGATAATGGTCTGTGCTGTGCAATAAATCACCGAACTTAGTGGCTTGAAACAATTCTCGTTTCTTATCTCATTTTCTGTAGGTCAGAAGTCTGGGCTGTCTAAGTTGAGTTCTCTGCTCAAGAGCTCACAATGTTGAAATCAAAGTGTTGGCTGGGTTTTAGTCTCATCTGGAGACTTGTCTAGGGAAGGACTTGCTTCTAAGCCCTTCAGGTGGTTGACAGAATTCATCTGGTTTAGCTGTAGAGTTCTGGCTTCTTTAAAGACAAATGGAGAGAGATTGTTTCTGTTGGTTTTCTAACTAGAGGCAAGGACTTGGTCCTTTTATAACAGGATTACCTAATTAGGTCAGGTTATCCACTGGCAAATTCTCTTGATGAACCAGTGTCAACCGACTAGACACTTTAATTACATCTGCAAATTTCTTCCTTTTTACCATTATACATTGGTTAGAAGTGGTTCATAGGACCTGCCCTTATTCAAGGAGAGGGAATTATACAAAGGTGTAATTTATTAGGGATCACCTTAAGGTATATACACCACAACCCCTTTGAATTTGAATAAAAAATGTGTAATTGTAGGTAGAAGAAACAAAGACCAAACTAGGAGAAGTAAGGAGGGAAGGAAGAAGAGGAATAAATGGCAATTTTGGATACTTTGCCTTCTGTGAAGCTTCAATGCTTCCCTTTGCCTTCTCGCATATCACTGAAAGTGGGAGAGAACTTGGACCTGCACCCTGAAATGCAAAGGCAGCATTATAAAAGCTTAAAATACTCTCTCAGATCCTTTTTGATATATAAGTTTTAAGAGTTTTATGAGAGATCCTGTGCTATCTGGTAAGCGATTTTCAATAATTTTGAAGTCATGTACTATATACAGTAGGCTGGAGCAACTTGGAAAAGAAAAATTTCAAGAAATTTACATCTGAACTCAAACAAGTCTTAAGACATCTGAAAAATTTATCTTCTCTCTTTTTGTCTTTGATGGAAATAGAAGCTTTTCAAATTCTTTTGAAGATTAGATTATAGGCAAAATTGTGGCACTGGTTAGGTTTCTTCTACTACATAATAACCAATTTGACTGTAGTTTATGTTTTCAAAATACCTTGACTTCTCTTCACTATAGAATATTTTAGAACTAATAAAAACTCATTAGAAGAATCAAAGCCCAAATGTGTTCTTGTTACCCCAATGACAAAAACCATGTCTTGGTGTATTTATTTCAAACTACTTTGATATATAGTTTTTTGGTGAACTTGTTTTATATAAATATGGTCCTATAAAATATATGGTTAAATTTAGTAGGGATATTTTATTTTCCTTGATCATATAAACATTGTTATGATACCAAAAATCATTTATTGGTGTGCCTGGGTGACTCAGTCGGTTAATCATACGACTCTTGATTTTGGCTTAGGTCATGACCTCATGGTGTGAGATTGAGTCTCGCATCACTGGGTGTGGAGACTGCTTAATATTCTCTTTCTCCCTCTTCCTCTGCTCCTCCCCTGTTCACACATACAATTGTACACACATGCATGCATGCACTCTCTCTCTCTCAAAAAATAAAGAAGCATTTAGTAAATCTTTATTATACTTAAGTGTGACATTGGAAGACATAGAAAAATTAGTCATCAGAAATGAGTTTTCTAGAAGTACTTAAAAATATAAACATCAGACATTTATTATAGATTAATTGCTGCTCTTTATGTTAGAAATGTTGGATATTTATTCTTATTTCCTACGTAATAACTGGATAACAAATATTTTATCTATATCAGATTTTATCTAGACTATTTTTTTTAATTTAGGATTTTTACATGGGACATATAATTACTTGGTCAAATGTATAGTAGGATATTTTTATGACTGTCTTATGTTTCTTAAATATTTCTAGAGATACTCACTGAGCTATTCTCTTACTATCTTTCAAGATCCACACCAAAATATCTACTACTTTTGTATCTGTAACATTTCTTTACATTTCTCTTTCCTATCCATGTGTCTTATGATGAAGTCTTCCTGACACTCTGAAACTCGAAGTTGTTCAGAGCTTCCAGAATCTGTTCCTTGACAGAGTCATGAGTGATATGATTAGAATACAAAAAATTAATCTCTAACAGAAAGTTCACCTGTATTTCTGCAATCTTCTTAGTGTTTTCATAAGTGTGCCTATTTTATTCAAAGGATGGTAAAAATTAGCAACACTATGTTAAAATAACTTTTTATTTCTAATAATTCTTGTCTAAAAATAAATGACAAATAATTACAACATTTTGATTACTCAATACATAAAACCAAAGAATATACTTCATACATTTATGCATACAATTTTTCTTTACTTGGCATATTTTTCTCCCTTCTTTAGGAGTCTCCAAATCTAAATTATCTTCCTAGATTGTTAAAATTCATTTTCTCTGTATGAATGACTCACATTGGTTTCTAAACACTTTATCACTTGGCATTTCTCCACTGTGATATAATTCTTTGGGTTAAAGTATTGATGCTTTAAATAATCTTTTTAAAATGGAAACATATTTAATCCTTCAACTAGTTATTAAAAACCTGTTATATGACTAGCACCAGTCTGATACATGGTTTTCCTAGATTTTGTTTTCAAGGAGATTACAACATAGTATAAGACAATGGAATTTGTGAGATATCTAGACAGAGATTCTGTATGATAATGGAGAGCTGGAAAAAGTGCAGTGGGAACACAAAGGAAGAAAAGCACAGTTGCACTGCCTTCAAATAAAAGTTGAAGTTTGCTGAATCTTCATTGTAGCATTTCAAGATCCCATCAAGAAACCTGAGATATTAAGCAATGAAAATATTCCTATGAAAAAACTTTTCCATGAAATACTAGGAGGGTCTAAATTAGGGAGGTGACAATGAGAGGTAAGGTGACAATTTAACAGGTATTTAAAATGTAGAATCAAAATAAAATAATTAACAAATGCTATATACTAACATAGGAATGCCAAAGAAAAGAGTAAATATGGAAAATAACATAGTCATTGGCACTAGCCATGTGATTATATAATAAAATGTAAATATAGATTTTTGGTTATACTAGCTACATTTTGATTACTGAGGAACAATATGTGCCTAGTGAATACCAAATTTATTCCAGAAAGTTCTATTAATAGTACTTTTTGAAATCTATGGATTATTAATGTTAAAGAGCAGCCTGTAATGGTCATAGAGATGACAGGATAAAGTCATCAGAATTTGGCACTATAAAAATAAATACATCTTTTAAATGATAATAATCCAGGGGCACCTGGGTGGCTCAGTAGGTTAAGTGTCCAACTTTGGCTCAGGTCATGATTTCATAGTCTGTAGGTTTGATTCCCACATTGGGCTCTGTGCTGACCTCTCAGAACCTGGAGCCTGCTTCAGATTCTGCATCTCCCTCTCTCTCTCTGCCCCTCCCCAGCTCATGCTCATGCTCTGTCTCTGTCTCTCTCTCTCAAAAATAAACATTAAAAAGTAATAATAATAAATGATAATCATCCATATATCCCAAAAATGTAAAACAATACTTGCTTAGGGTTTTTAGGGCCAAATGTTTTTTTGGGTGTAATTAAAGAGACTTGAAGTTTATGAGCTGTTTGGATTTGCTAGCATATTTTGGAAGTATAATTATGTTAAGAAGTACTTTGAAGAAGCAACTCTTTAAGGTGGCAGATGTAATCAATAGAGTAGGGCTGAGTCTGATTTGACAAAGTTTACTTCTACTTCATATATGAGAATTACACGGGCTTTGGTTTTTTAGCATAGACTCACAAAAGATTCTGACTTTATATAGTAGCTCCATTCCACCCACCTAGTTCATAAACAAAAACATATACAAGAGATAGTATAGATAATTTGTTAATATCATGCTTAGACTACCCTACCTTCCACAGATTTGACTCACCACAAAGTTGGCATATTTAGATGTATTTCAGCCCATGGTTATTTCTTAATAAAGTTATCTTTGGACAGCTTCACCAAGGATACTACCTAAGAAGTCTTGAACATCCCAGCCAATGAAACGACATCGTTTCAATTTCTTAAGTTAGAACCTGCTGAGCATCTTCAGTTCCTTTGTTTAAGGGAAGATACTTTGTTGGATGTGTGCTACCTGAGAAGCACTGCTATGAGTACTTTAGCCTTTAATCCTCAAAAAGAGATTAGACTAAATGCCCAGAGCAGTACAAACGAGAAAAGCAGGATTAGTATTGAATACAGGCATCCAGACTCCTGAATACTTAATTTGATTCACTTTGCTGTGTTTCTTTCCAAATGGATCTGCTGACAGTCCTTTTTGCTCACGTTGGCATATTATTCTTGGGCTCATAGAGTCTCCACTAGAACCCAAGTTTTGTGAGAAACTTTGATGTATTGTTCATCTTTCAGAATCATTCCAAACAAGGAAATGTTTATGAGCGCATTGTTTTGTATGACTCTGTTGTCTGTTGTTTCCATTGATAGGTATCAAAACAAAGCCTAAGACTGTGCTATATCATCTGCCAGGGAAATCAGTAATTTAAAGTATTTTAATGAATTTTATTAAAGATGCTATTATTTTACCCACCAAACAAGAGAAAATGAAGTCTATATATTGATTTCTAGTCTGTGTGAAGGATGATACTGGGAATTCCATCGAACTGTTTGTGAGCTTGAGTGCTTGGATCTAAATTTAACATTCAAGTTTTTCTTTTTTCTTTCTTTTTTTTTTAAATATTTTATTTATTTCTAGGAGAGAGAGAGACAGCATGAGCAGGGGAGGGTCAGAGAGAGAGGGAGTGACAGACTTTGAAACAGGCTCCAGGCTCTGAGCTGGCAGTCAGCACAAAGCCCGACACGGGGCTCAAACCCACGAACCGCGAGGTCATGACCTGAGCGAAAGTCGGATGCTTAACCGACTAAGCCACCCGGGTGCCCCTCAAGTTTTTCTTGAAGCATTAGTTATAGTTTTGGAAAGATAGCTCCTCATTTCCCTGACTCTGCCCTTATCCTATATTGATGTAAGTATCCCAACTCCATATGATTCTAAGTATTACCAGTCACCCGGGTGCTTGGGTGGCTCAATCAGTTTAGCATCCCACTCTTGATTTTGGCTCAGGCCATGATCTCATGCATTGGACTCTGGGGTATTCTCTCTCTCTCTACCCCTCCCCCATTCACATGCTTTCACTCTGTCAAAATAAATAAATAAACTTTAAGAAACTGAAGCCTTAATTTTCATGCAAGAAGCAGAATCAGGAAAGTATTTCTTTCACTTCCTGACAAATCATATAAAATAACTACTACTGGAAACCACAGAACGCTAACTTGGAGGTTGTTGATATTAATTTGCTTTCCATCTCAAGACCTACAAGAAAGTGAAACTAGGTCATCAGAGGAGAGGGGCAAGGAAAATTTCAGGTCAACACTGGATCTGGACATAGTGTTTCCTGCTCAGAATAGTTAAAAAGAAAAAACAAAAAGAATTATTATGGATCTTAAAAAATTTTAATATTTATTTATTTTTGAGAGAGAGACAGTCATGAGCAGGAGAGGGGCAGAGAGACACACACACACACAGAATCTGAAGCAGGTTACATGCTCTGGGCAATTAGCACAGAGCCTGATGCCAAGCTCGAACTCAGAGCCAACGAGATTGTGACCCGAGCCAAAGTCACTTAATTGACTGAGACACCCAGGCACTCTTGATCTTATAATAAGATTGTTCACCAGTTTATTACAAGTTGAGAGGACATCAATATTTTGGAAAATTAAACATAAACACTTTATTTCAAGGCTTCTGCTTTTTGTTAATTAAAAATTAGGAAAGCACAAAACGTAATTATATCATGAAAAGTCTAGTGATGAAAATGGAATTGGATGAGACAAAGTTCAATTATATAAAAAAAAGTAGAAATCTAATAGAAATTGAAAAAAGCACTTTAAGTAAAGAATAACAAGGACAATGGCGAAAATGTAATCAGTAATGTGAAGGATAATCTTAAAACACTCTTCTGGAATGCAAATAAAGAAAACGGAGTTTAAAAATTAGATTAAGATAAAAAGAAATCACTTCCATCCCCACAAACTCTTATTCAAAATTGACAACAAAAAACTGTCATTTTTTGTTACATTTAAATTTTAGTATTTTGGGAATAATTAAACCATTGTTGCAAAAAAAAAAATTAGATTAAGATGATTACCATGGAACAGAAAATTTTGAAAAACCTATAACCAAAGAGGTGATTACACAGTACCTGAAAAGGAAATGCAATCTACTTTTATACACATACCAAGAATTAAAACCAATTAGGTGGAAGTGGGGGACTATTTTTTTTTTTTGAAATTAGAAACTAAAAGGAAAAACCCTACAAACTCTGACCTCTAAAATAAGCAGAAGAAAATAATTGTCCTATCACTTACCTACTATTAAAGAAAATGTTAGTCATCTGTTAATTATGTTTTCTACCAAGTTGTCCATTTCCAATGATAACTGGAAAAAATTAGTTATTTAAGACTTTGAAATTATAATCAAATTCTAAAAAAAATATGCTCAAAGCCATTTTCAAGTCATCAGATATAAGCAGCAAGTAAAATTAAGAATTCATAGTAATGCCTCGAAAGGCCTATCATCCTATGTTTAAAAAAATAAGCTTAATTCTTTAAAAAGCTTAAATATGTGCTGTGCCTTAACTCAGCTCTTAAATTAGCACTGTAATAAAACACATATCATTTGTATTTTAATTTTCCCTGGCATTTCACAACAGTGAGCTTTAATACCCCATTTTCACTCCCACATGATGTCTTTCTCTATGACTTATGATATGCCTTTACATTTTCCTATGAAATTAAAAGTAAATTCTCTAAATTTATGGATATGTAATTGTAATAACATTTGAATCAAGTAAGGCAAATACTATTGAAATACAAATCAATTGTTAATTTGACTTTGGCTTGCTTAATAAATTGAAATTTGATATAGAATTTATTAGTAACTGTAGAGATGGTTGCAAAAATTACATTGTTAAAATTGTCAAGATTTAATGCAAATAAGTAACTGATTTAAAGGTTTTGTTCTCATTGGTAGAGTTGAGATTGGTACTTTTCATTTGCTTAATTAATCCATTAATCTATTTTATCTTCTATAGTGCATGTTATATAGTTGATTCTTTTATTCATTTTACTAAGGTGTCTACCAGGTGACCTGATTGTTATGATTTATTCATTAACTGCAACAAAACACTGCTAATTGAATTATGTCCATTATCTTTTGGCTTTACAATTATATGCATAACTAGTTTATGACTATTTTTCTTGCATAATTAATTAAATGAACTACGAGTTCAGATTAATTTGAAGAAGCACCATGAATCTAAGTAAAAAGAGTATTGCAGAAGAGCCCCCCTAATTATAAGACTTCTAACCCTAGGTCAATCACTTAACCTCTTTGAGACTAATTTCCATTCTACCTATAAAATAGGTTTATGGAGATAGCTCTGTAGATTTATGGATTTTGTCAGTTTTGCATATTGGAATATGTATGAGAAAATATACTGAACTTTATGAATTGAGTGAACTTAATATACTATTGTTATTATTATTACACTGATATAAAATTTCTTACTATGCTCTCTTAAATTTCAAAATGAGATTATAGATCAAAGGCAAGTTCTGTGATTATTGAAAACTTTGGTAGTGAAACTCTCCTGTTATCATTTGGAAAGGAAAGACTGAGGTTAGATATGTTGATATTTTTAATAACTAGGTTAGGAGTGTATACAACATATACAGAGCAGAGATGAACAGCATTTTTCACAGAGCAAGATAGCAATACTACAGACTTTACAGGCAAAGAGGCAAATTTAGGACATTATGTAGGTACTTATTGATCATTCAAGATATTTTTAAAAAACACATTTTTAGCTGGTGGATGATTGAAACCAAGTGGTGGTAGACAGGGGGTGGGAGCAGATTTGGTCCATGGACAATTATCTGCCAACCATGACATAAAACACAATTTTCTACATTTAAAAAAGTTACTTCTCCAGAACTTCTTTTGAAAATCATACCATTGAATCTTATACTTTCATAGGAATGATTTTTCTGCATTTACTTGATTGTAATGGGAAAATGCTAGAAGTTTTGCATGATAGATGCATGTAGAAATAACGGAAACTTCAATTTTTATTCACTTTGTAATCCCAAACTTTAATAAGGAAATGGATGCATCAAAGAATCTGAATTTTTTCTTTGTGGGGACATTCTAATTTAGTAGATTCTAATAGATCAGTTGTAGTTGAGAAAGATTTTCACCTCTAGAACTCTTTCCAAAAGTTATTAACTAAAATAGATAATAAGCATTTAATTCACCTGGAAAATAAGTCTCAATATGATAAAAAGATATTTGCTTATCAATAGTAATTTTTTTAATCATTCTGCAGTGTGGAAAACAAATGTGCTATTATACTATTAATAGCCAATCGTTTTCGTCAGAGTTATGACTGATGCAGGAGATGTATTAAGTCCATCACATACAATAACTGTTGCTGACTTTCTCAAAAGGAACCAGAATGTAGTTTTCTGATGAACTGAAATGCTGAGTAGATATTTAAGAGATTTTGAACTTGTCTTACAATTTGAGTTTTATCTGGACATAAACTTTTAAAATCACCCCTAAACAATCTTATTTGGTATACATTTATCTCTCTTGCATACATATTGGTATTTAAATATGCATAGCATTATTACCATTATGTAGACAATATTGCCATTGGCTCTTGCCAGTCTTGGCTTCCCTTTTAGCATAAGACTTAACTCAGCATACCATGCATAGCAAAATGGTATGGGGCTTTTTAATGCTATAGACTGGTAACTGCTAGAAACAAGGAATCTGGTTTAAGGGGTTACTCCTATGGTTTGGACAGTAAAGTGGACTGCGTTGGAAAGCTTTGAACAATTAGGACTATAATATTAATAATATTTAAATAAGTATTCTTTTAAAAATCCTTTCAAAGACTTTTAGACTATGAAATATGAAAGACATTGATCTTCTGTGATCTAGGTACAGGTGAGACACTGTAAACTGCAAAAAAAAAATTACCCCAATTTAACTAATTAATTAAAGAAATGGGTATTAAATCCCTAGTATATTTCAAATACTGCCCTGGATGTGTAGGGTTTTTCTGTGAAATCATTCAGACATAAAACCTTAAGGAAAAGCAAACATTCTAACAGAGGCTTGGGGCTGTTGGTCTCAGCCTGGGCAGCTCAATCACATTTTAAGTAACCATGGAGATGAAGAGAATTTGACATACTCTTCCTGGTCTTTGTTTTGCAGTCTGCTTTCTGAGTGACTTGTGACTATGATTCTTGCTCCCATCTTTGATCTGTTCTTGGGTTTTCTTTGGCTACTACTTTGCCCCACTATGCATAGACCCTAAAGCACAGCCTATCCCTTCTATTCTAATTTTATTGGTCATCATAGCTTTCTGGTGTTGGTAAAAGATATATTAATTCCATGGTATAAATGGAATTTTCTAAATAGTATTGCTGTATTACCTTCCTTTTAGAGCTGAGCAAAAGAAAATAAATGGAAAATGTATCTTTGATAGCAAATATTAACTTAACACAAACTCTAATGATCAGGATAATGGATATATGTTTTATATGGTTATCTAATTTGAATGAGAGAGAGAGAGAACAAGCAAGAGAGGGGCAGAGTGAGAGGGAGAGCGAGCGAGAGAGAGCAAAGGAGTGGCAGGGAGAGAGGGAGAGAGAGTCCCAAGCAGGCTCTGCGCTGATAGCATGACGTGGAGCTTGAACTCATGAACTATGAGAACAAGAACTGAGCTGAAATCAGTAGTTGGATGATTAAATGGCTGAGCCACCCAGGTACCTCAGGTAAATTATATTTTTAATTACTAAATGTATCATCTTGAGCAAAATATGACCAGCTTCTCCAATACTTATAAAGTGGATTGAGGAGCAAATAAATCAAAGAGATGATCCTCTCTATTAACAACATCGATCCTGGTGAAGCAATGAGAAAGGATATTTCTGATAAGAGACAACCTAGAAAACTGATTCCCATATGATGAGACTATCAACGCACACCTTGCTTATTTGGATAAAATGTGAAGAACAAATTTTCTCCATAAAATATTAAATTTGTGGCTCAGAATAATTCACATAATGGTCTGAAATGGTTTATCCTTTTACATTTTTGAAATAAAAAATGGAGAAAATTTATATTGTGAATGTTTTCTTATATGGGACCAGGTATAAAGTGATAATAATAGTAAACACTAAAACTAAAACAAGAAAGGTTACTTTTCTTTTTTTCTTTTTTTAGATTGTGGGGAAAATGAGTTTTAGGTTGATGACTAGCTGGAGATAGGATATCAGCTCAGAGAAATCTGGGCATTGATACTGCTCTTAAGTCTTGGTGTAAATAGGAAAACAGAATCTGGTTAAAATACAAAATCATAAAAAGTTATTATTTTGAATCTTTACTATTTGAAGATGTTTGTTACCAAGTATTGGATGACTGAAATAAAGGCCAAAATAATTTACAGTAGAACATAATAAAATTTAAATTAATTTTCTTTAAAGAATCTACACTTAGTAATGACCACAAAAAAAACACAAAACCTTCATTTCCTCTTGCTCTCAGGGGCCATGATTATTTCTGATAGTTTTGACTAAATGAAATCAGTAAATTAACATAACATTACAGGGATATACCTGTGTGTGTGTGTGTGTGTGTGTGTCTGTGTGTGCACGCACTCACGCGTGCACAGGTGTATGTTTTCTCTTCTTGCTGACTTATAGGCTTCATTATGGATTTAATATGTGTTCTGATCAGTATGCCCCATATTGAATGTTGGTTATTATTAGAATAAATCACAAGTGATGCCCCAGGGATAATATTTCCCCCCGTATCTCCCAAATTCTTTTCCTAACTATCTTTGCTAGGGGAAAAAATATTCTCTGCTCCTTCTTACTAATCATGTTTCTCTTAACTTGTCCCAACAGAGTTCAGATAATGTCTTTTTTATGCTTTTTCTCTATGGAAGCATAATATTAATTTCCATTTATTTAAACTTTACATGTCATATTCTATAGAACATGTTGACAATTGCTTTTCTGTTCACTCTTGAGTTTGTGAGACTTGTCTATAAATATCAATAGCTGTTTGTTCACTTCCAAAATGGTGAAAATGATATGTCTTATTTGTCAATTCTCTACTTGATCTCTCCTAGTGCTCATATGGAAAAGTTTTCCTAGTGTCTATACACAGAACTGGAATCATAGGACTTGATTTGTGTACATGTTCAATCGATAATGTCAAATAGTTCTTTCAAGTAATTGTACCATTTTATGATCAGAACAGAAGCACATGTATATTCCTGTTTCTGCATGTCTTCACCAACCATTGGCATTATCAGACTTTATGGTTTTGTTTCTTCTATCTGGTGTCTGGCAAATGTATCTTACTGCTTTATTATATTTTGTTGATATATGCATATACAATTGTTTATATTTTTCTCTATATATTATTCACATATACACAACAGTGTTTGGGTGTGTAAGGCATACAGTAAAAATAAAAACAAATGAGTTACACTAATAAACATCACATTCAAATGAGTGTTTAACTGTGATAGGCATGGAGGAGTACGACTCTGGAGAAAAGTTGCTTGCAGGATAGAGATCTTACATACACATGTGCAAGATTTTGCTTTTTAAATTAAATATCTAAGGGTGTACATTAGCATTACATTATTAATGCAGAGTGTTACATTAACTTTACACTTTTTGAGAACTTGAGATATTTAAACTTTAAATTTTATGAAAGCAGTACATGCACGATCATTGTAGCAGACACCCTTGTCCATCCTTGCCTAGATCTTACCAGGAAAACTGTCAACTCATATCATTTCTTTTCCAGTCTTTCTTGCTGCCAAAGAGGGACTGATAGCCATGTTGTGACAGTATTTCTGGGAGATTCTGGGAGATAGTTTCTTTGTTAACAAAAGAAATGAGCCATGGAGACAGGGGTTTTGCCACCCGGTCTGGCTTCCCTCCTTTTTTGGTTGCAGATATAGTTATGGTACCTAAAGATATAGCAGCCACCCTGCTATCAAAGGTTAAGAAGAGTTTGTTGTTATATTTGAAAACTGTTGAACAGCCCATGGATCACCAATCTCTGATTTTTTTGCTGAATGTATCATACATTTCTTACTGATTAAAGTCATAGTTATTTTATGTTTCTGTTCTTATGGTTCAATGCTTTATAATTTATTAGGGTTGAAAAATTTGGAAATAGAATATATTAAGGACAATTAAGGCTAAATATAATCTCACACCTACATACTTCCGTATACTGCTTGCCAACTTAGGTCATTTCACTTAAATTTACTTTAGTTTCTCTGACATTTCTCCCATATCCTCTTTTCTTAGAAAGTCCTCTTATGTGGACTGATCTCTCTTTAGGGAATTCATATCAATCATATCAGAAGCAACATTATACATTATGATGCTTATGTGAAAACTGGCTGAGACTTGCCTAGGAAATCTAAGAGATTTACTGACAACCTTCCACATGTGGGCACACACAGTTCCATGTAAATGTCACAGCTCATTAACTAATATTGATCATTCCTAAGATAACTTGGGTTAGATTTCATCTCTGATAAATCTTTCCATATATACTTGCAGCTGTTCTGATGTTAGTAGATTTCCTCACTAGTTGACATGCTTCCTCTCCTCCTAAAGCAATCCCCTTTACTCTTCCAGCCATTTACACTTATACCTATTAATTCTACAACATCTCTTATTTGAGATCTATGCATGTATCAGCCCCAATTTTTAATCAATTTGGAGAACACTCAAGTTTTCTGCATGTGCCCTTTTGGTGACAACCATAACACACAACCTAAAAGCTAAAAAGAAGTGTCAGTATACCATCATCATGAGTGTATTGCAGCGTAGCCATAGGTACACTTTTGTTTAGTCAGCTCTGCTGACCTCCTGGTGGCCGGTCATGATCTTAGTGAGCTATCATTCATGTAGCAGCACTTCCATGACCCCTTGCAGCAGGCCAGGGGTCAGTAGAGATATAAGCTGATGGGCAGCATTCTGATGGAAGATAGGAGGTAGATCTCTTCCTGCTACAGTCTGAGGCTTGGCCACCTGAACACAACCTATCTTCCTTCAACGCAATGTAGTTATCAACCCAGTGGACTTCCATTGATGTTGATCTCCTTTCCATTAAGTTCCATTTATTCTACATGTGCCCCCTGAGATTTTTTTAAAGTAATACTACTGCTAAATATAGGTTATGTGCTGATTACTTATCAACTGGAAGCTCATTTTTAATGCCTCTGAACATGTGAATTTCTGTCTGTCAAACTCAGAGAAACACTTTTATCAGAAATGTTTGAATATGGGTTGGTGTCTGGCCTGAGAGGTGATCTTGGCTGTGGGTGTTCCATGAAATGAGTCTTCTCCTTGAATCCTATTACTTTAGGAGAATTTATTCTAGATTAAAATTCCTAAATTCATTTATTTCATTATTTTTCGTCCACCACATAGACTTTATGTTCTGGATTTTAACCACCATCATTATTAGTTTGATGATGCTGATGGTCATTATCTGCACAGTCATGTAGATAGGCATCATATATTTTCTAATTTCAGAAATGCTCTTTCCTAGACTTTTTTTGTTTTAATACCCAATTGTCATGAAGTAGTATTGGCTTTTCCCCATGCACATTCCAGCTTCTGTTCTCTCAGCCTGGACCGAACTGATCCCCTTGGTCACTCTATTACGTATAACATGATGTTTTTAGCCATAGTTTGGTCATTTTCACATTTTCATTGTTTGATTAGTAGAATTCAGTAAAATAAACAGAACCTACTCTATTTTAATAGCAGACTTAAGTACTTAAATAATTCTTTGAAGGACTCTAATCTGGGCTTTTTTGAGTGATCACGTCACAACTAATTCTTTAGGGGAACAACTTGCTTTCAGGCTGTCACTGGAGCTAAGTCAACATCAAAAGCCATAGTGCAATGACCTCTCATACTCATAAGGTTAGAGCATGGACTTCCAAAGCCACTGGCCAGAGATTAGAGAGTCACATTAGAATGCTGGAACAATTGCAACTGTCTCTTGACACAAGGAACTGGGGAATGGACATGACATCAGAATGCTGCCATAGGAAACTTTCATCTCTCTGAGAACGAATGGCTGGAGATAATTATACCCCACTTCTGCCATTCTTATATCTCAAGAATGCTTCTAATTAGAAGGACTTAATTCACATCTGAAACTGATTAGAGAGGGAAACGTAGTGTTCAATAATCATTAAAAATTGCAGGATGGTTGAATCACATTGAGATACCAAAAGTATCTACTATAGGTAATTATGCTCTTAGTTTTTCTTAATATAATAAATAATATATAGCGGCTCTAAAAGTATCATTTTTCATGAGTTCATTGACAGACATTTTTAATTCTCATTGACATCAGCCCTTGCTGCATATAGGCTTCTGCTTTCAGAAAAGAGTGCATTGGCTGCCAGAGTTTCTCATGAGCTCACATTTGGATGGGATATGTAATTGCAGCACAGCAATAGCTGTGTATGGATGGTATTGAAGAAATGTACTGGGTAATATGAAATTAAAACAGATGGTGAAATTTTAAGATAGTAGTCAATTTTTTAATATTACCATCAACTTATTTTTTTCAAATTGTCAGTAGAATTAATTACCTCAGAAGATATTTATTTACCCAATAGTAGGAAGACACATACATTTTTTTCATAGATGACTGTGGATACGATTGAGTTTCTAAATAGATTTTGAATCTCATAGAGGAGACCATTGATCTGAAATTCAACGATTGCGGAAATTATTGATTTACAAAATACTACTTATTTTACTGTATAGTTTTATGTCTTATTCCCAGAAATATTTAAATGGTTTTCTGAATAGATTGGTAGGACAATATATATATGATGGCCCTAGGCAATTTCAGACTTATCTTATTATCAATGAGTTTTTAAATCATTGAGCAAAATGATTACCATTTTAATGATTTTGGAGTCACAGTTAAAAGCAAATGACCAAGATAATGAAAATATTTTCAAGCATGTTTTGTTGGTCCTTGATCAAAATGTTTTATGCTAAAAATATTAAGCATGTACGATATTTGTAAAATAAACAAATGATCTAATATGGATTCAATTACATGCTGCTTTCATACACATTGCCTCATTTTTTGCTATGGGTAGTAAATTTATATAACATCCCTAAAATTATAACCATTGTAAAAAATAAAATTGAAAAGAAAAATTGCTAGTGACTACAGATTTTCACAAGTGATTGAAAATTCAATGATTCATGATGACTTGGCAAATTCATGAGTAGTAATTTAATCAAAAAATTATTGCTGAGATAATTACATGTTTAGTTTCTTTCCATAATATTTCTAAAATCTGTTTGCTTTGGACATTATTGAGTTGTTATCTCAATCAATGCATGATTCTGACTCAAATTTTTTATAATAAAGGAACTAAAGTAGTCTCACCGATGATTAATTTAAAATAAATTCAATTACTTTTATGTAATGTATAAAAACATCAAAATTAAGGGTAATTATGCTTATCTCTCATTTTGGATATTGCTCAGAGTTTTCAAAAATGAAAGACTTTAAACATTAAAAAAATAATGTTTATTTATTTCTGAGAGAGACCGAGTGTGAGCAGGGGAGGGGCAGAGAGAGAGGCAGACACAGGATCCAAAGCAGGCTCCAGGCTCTGAGCTGTCAGCACAGAGCCCAATCCTAGGGCTCAAACCCACAGACCATGAAATCATGACATGAGCTGAAGGTGGACACTTAACCAACTGAGCCACCCAGGTGCCCTGAGACTTCAAACATTTTTAATAAACTCCTTAACTCTGATATATATATATATATAGTTTCTATAAATAATAGTTAAATTTGATCCTCTTTTGTATATTCAGTAGTAGGCAGACATGGGTTATTAGTTGCCTTCTCATCTATGGTTTTGAAGGGTTTTGAAGTAAAAAGGGCACTTATCTCCCTATTCTTTACCCAGTTTCTTCACAAATAATCCTAGATTCCTATTATTAAATTACTTAAGAACCAATTCAATCAGGGGCACCTGGGTGGCTTAGTCGGTTAAGCGTCCGACTTTCGCATAAATCATGATCTCGCAGATCGTGGGTTCGAGCCCCGCGTCAGGCTCTGTGCTGACTGCCAGCTCGGAGCCTGGAGCCTGTTTCAGTCTGTGTCTCCCTCTCTCTCTGACCCTCCCCTGCTCACGCTGTCTCTCTCTCTCCTAGAAATAAATAAAAAAATATTAAAAAAAAAAAGAACCAATTCAATCAGATTTCTCAACTCATAACCATGTAACAATGCTCAGTAGGCCGAGTTTAGGTCTTGTGCAACTGTGTGGATAATGCTGTCATTATATGCAGTGGGGAAGGTCTGAGGCTGAGGGAAGGGAACATTTATGGACAGAAGAAGTTGAGATGTTTATTAGACATTCATGGAGAAAGGTCAATTTGACTGCTCAATGGAAGGGTCATATTTGAATATGTAAAGCAGAGAATCAATCACCATACAGATGGTATTTGAGAATATGATGTTGATGAGCTGAACCTGGAAGATTGGTGTCTATAGAAAAAAGAAAAAAGAGAGAGAGAGAGCTTAAAACTAAAGTTCAGGTCAATGTCACATGAGAGTTATGCAGATGAGGAACTGCCGGAATGGATTGCACACAACCAGGACACAACCTGAACACAACACAAGAGCATTAAGGAGAAAAGATTCTCAAGAATGGGAATGGCTCAGCCATGTCAGATCCTGCTGTGGGGCTGAATTAGTTGATGACAAATGATTTCTGGTTGGGTTTGACAAAAGATGAGGTGCTGATGACTTTTAAAGAATCCTTTTAATTCAGGGCCAGATAAATAGTTTGTGGTGCCAAGTGCAAAATGGAAATGTGGTTTCTTTGGTTCAAATAACAGGAAGACATTGCTGTTAAGGGTACTGAAATATAAAGCTTTTTCCTTTCTTCCACAGGCTCTCTCTTAACTTGTCATGGTGATTTTTGGCTATTTAATTTTGAACCGTGCAACATGGAGATAATGGCCAGTAGAGTGCAGAGCCTTGCAGGCAACAAGGGGCCCGTCTTCAGGCTGGCATCATACCTGTGTGTACAGCCATTGAACTGGACTGATGTACCATGACAGGTAAGGATGAGGAAGTCAAGCCTGGTGTATGTCCTTCCATAAGCTTTCTATCTCAACTCTTGCTGGATGGGTGACATGCAAAAAGTTTGCAGTCTCTGACTAGGCCATGTTTGGTACCTAGATTAGAAATAGGGGAAAGGGACGCTGGCGTGACTCAGTCAGTTAAGCATTGGACTCTTGGTTTCTGCTCAGGTCATGATCTCTTGGTGCATGGGTTTGAGCCTGGAGTTGGGCTCTGCACTGACTGTTTCGGGTTCTCCTCTCTCCTCCTCTCTCTCTGCCCCTCCCCTACACGTCTCTCTGTCTCTCTAACAAAATGAATAAATAAACTTAAAAAAATTAAAAAGAAAAACAAAAGAAATAGAAAGATTTGATCCTGCCAAATGCGCCACTTCATATATAAAGGTGCCAGGCAGCTCTGTCCTGAGATAACATGGCGCATGCTGCCTAACCGTACCCTCTCCACACCAGACGTCTGCTAGGAATGGCAGTGGGTAGGAGTGACTGGGTAGATGTGGGGAGCTGGAGGCCAAGTAGGACTTGGGTGCCAGGGGCAGGAGCAGTACATGTCCCATAATATATCCTAGAAAGACAGAGAGGTGCTGGGGGGATACCCTGTGTTAGCCGTGATAAACTCCAAGATAAACTTATCAAGAATTTCAAGACGGCAGCACCAGAGCATTCATCTCCAAGAGCATGTTCTCTCCGGGCATGTGCTCTTATGTGATGGCCCTGGTCTTAAACCCATGGAGCTGGCTCGGTTTTCTGTGGAAAATGCTTTTATAGCAACATCTAGACTGTTGTTTGACCAAATAAGCGGGCACCATAACCTTGACTAACTGCTAAGTTGTCACATAAAATAAAACATCTGTATGTAAATGTGTGGGGGGGGTTATCTTGGTGAAACTATGATGTTTATGACTTGACAACAGAGTATCACAAGTTATTATAAGCCATGCATATTTTGATTTTCACGTAATGTTTATTATTTACACATATAAACAATAATTGGACACGGGTCACATTGTGTTTGTGAGCATTAATTTTATGGGGTAATTTGGCTGAGCAATGTTATCCAGATGTGGTCAAATATTCTGGATGCTTCCACAGAATGTTTTCAGATAAGACTGGCATTTGAGGTAGTGGACTTTGAATAAAGCAGATAGTTCTGTATAATGTGAGTGGGCTTCATCCAAAAATCAAAGGCCTTAAGAGAGCATAGACTGATCTCCCTGGAGCAAGAAGGAATTCTTCCAGCTGATGGCCTTTGGACTTGAAGTATAGCATGGGTCATCTCTGGTCTCCAACCTTCTGGGCCACTCTGCAGATTTTAGATATGCCAGATTCCATAATTGCATGAGCCATTTTCTTAAAATAAATTGATATACTATATGTATATATCCTATTCTGTTTCTCTAGAGAGCCCTGGATGATACTGTATTTCTTCCAATTGTGAAGTTATTGATGTATTAATATCTGCTATGTGATGTAGAGAAATTAGGAACAGAAAAGCATATTAATTCATGTAGATTAAAAGTTGTTGATGGTTCCATTATTGTGCTCATTAGTTTATATCATTACACATAATTCATTAATTCTTTTTTTATTGTTAAAACATCTCTTTTCTTTTTAAAAACATGCTCTCTGATTTTTGATTTGCAAACTGGGTTTTTTTTGGTCAATTAATTCAATTAAGTTCCTTTTTTTCACTTTGTCATTGTTTTTTCTTTTTTTTTTGCTTCAATTTGACTTGTTCTGATTTTTTTACATTAGAAGCATTACTCCTTCTTTTCTGAACAGAAGCTTTTTTAGAGAAAAAAATCATTGTTATCCTTTCTCAAACTCAGTGTGGCCTTTAACTCCAGGAAAGAAGAGTCTCTTCCCTAGGTCCCAACATTCAGAGGGTCACGCATCACACAAATACTGTTCAGGCCCAGGGAATGGTTCTGTAACTTTCCTCAAGGTAGGGGTGATATCTTGAAAGATTCTGTGATGTGCTGCTATAGATATTAGAATAAACACTGGCTAGAAACATGGTGTGTGTTTGACCAGTGGTAGAACTTAGGTACACCCATGAACATTTAATAAAATGATGAATTTTGCCTCCAGATAATAGGAATGCAGTTAATTATTTCATAACCTGGAAATATTTATTTGTTTTTGAATCACTCTTTTTATTACTTCCTTTTGTGTTCTAATACATGGTTTTGGAAGTGTTATTAATAGTAACGTTACTCACGGCTATTTCAAATCTTGCACAAAACAATTGATCAATCCAAGGAACAGTATGTGGGTGATAACTGTACTGTCATCCATATTTTCGTAGCTTTGGGATTTTTCACAGGAAAAAAAGAAAGTGGTAAATATTACATATATGATGCTTTTTGTGTAAGAAAGGAAGAATAAGAATATATGTTTATATTTTCTTGTATGTGCATAAAAATTAGAAGGGTACACAAGAATTAAAGAGAATATTGATGGGCATGTGGGAAACAGGTGAAGAAGGAAGGAGATTTCTTTTTGGAAATATATTCATATATATACATATTTTTATTTTGAAACTATATGAATGCTTTTCTTATTAAATTATTCTATTAAAAATAGTAAAATTTTCAAATGACCGGCTGCCTGAAGGCAGCCTGGCAAATCTCTATGGCTCTAGTAGGGGAGAAGGAAAAGGGAATTGTTTGCATGATGTAGGGGCTAGCTAGTCATTGGGGTCTTCTATAATGTTGTAGGTTAAATGTATTGTTTTAGATTTACATGCCTCTAATTTCAAACAATAACTATGCAGTAGACCTTTGGTTAATTGTTCCACTTTTCTGAACTTCAATGTCTTCATTCATAATATAGATAAATAACTAATCAGTAAGATATCTGAAAACAAAAATGAGATGATAAAAGTAAAACATTTACACTGGTGTCTACTATCTATTCAGTGTTGCATCCCATCAAGAGTAACTATTATCATCATCACTATAATTTTATTAGACTTAAAGGAGTATACTGTAAGTTAGCAAATATATTTGTGAGAAGAGCTATTTTAATTGTCAAATCCTCACCTGAGGACCCTAGGTCTCTGTTGGACATATGAAGCACATCTTGATGCAAAGAAGGAAAGAAGCTACGGGAATTTTTTAGACCCATTGCATCTGTCTAGGGCTCATCTGGGTGGCTCAGTTGGTTAAACATCTGACTTTGGCTCAGGTCATGGTCTCAGGGGTCTTGAGTTTGAGCCCCACGTTGGACTTTCTGCTGTCACCATGGAGATCCTTTGTTCTCGTCTCTCTCTCTCTCTCTCTCAAAAAAAAAATAAACTTTAAAATAAATGCACATGGAAATAAAAAAGCAGAGAAAATGAAAGGATTTTAAAAAGGTACAGAATTGGGGCACCTGGGTGGATCAGTCAGTTGAGCGTCCAACTTGGGCTCAGATCATGATCTCACAGTCTGTGAATCTGGGCCCCACATCGGGCTCTCTGCTGTCAGCATAGAGCCCACTTTGGATCCTCTGTCCCCTTCTCTTTCTGTATCTCCCCTGCTTCACATGCGCTCTCTCTCTCTCTCTTTCTCTCTCAAAAATAACATTTAAAAGTACACAATTGAATGTATGTATGGGGTTTAGAAAGACAAAATCGGGTGTAGGAAGATGCAACTAAAATAATGAGAAGAGAAAGAGAAAGAGGAGGGCTTTATCATTCATTTTATTGTCAGCATGTCTGGGTGAATTGTTAATTTTATTTTGGATAATGTATTAGTTTCTCATTGTTACTCTAAAATATTGCCAAACCTGATGTCTAAAAGCAACAAAGATTTACCATTTTATATTTTTGGGTATTGGAAGTCCTCAATGGGTCTCAATGGACTCAAATAAAAATATTGGCACGTCTAGGTTCCTTCCAGAGACCCTAAGGGAAAATCCATTTCTTGGTTTTTCCAGTCTTTGTGGGCTCATGACCTGTGCCTTATTCAGAGACAGGAATTGCTAATTGGGTCTTTTTTTTATATAGCATTTCTGACACTGATGCTGCTGACTCCCTCTGCCTCATAAGGACTCATGATTACGTTGAGTCCACCCAGATAGTCAAGGATAATCGCCTTATTTTAATGTCTGCTGATTAGCAACCTCAATTCCATTTCCAACCTTATATTGCCGTATAACATAATGAATTCCTAGATTTCAGGAATATGTTATGGATATATTTGGGGAGTCCCTGTGCTGTCTAAAAGAGGCATGCTATATAGAAAGCTCTTATATTCAATACATCAGTAATTTAAAGATTCTCATGGTGAAAATAACAACTATCGTCAGGAGGGGAAAAAATAATATGAGCAGAGAGTGAGGGATGAACGTGATAAGTGTGGGAGTTCCCAAACCTCTCTACTAAGCCTTATAATAAGGAAGGAAGGAAGGAAGGAAGGAAGGAAGGAAGGAAGGAAGGATGAAAGAAAGAAAGAAAGAAAGAAAGAAAGAAAGAAAGAAAGAAAGAAAGAAAAGGAAAAAGGGAATGAGGAGGGAGAAAGGGAGGAAAGAAGGATCAGATGATTATCTCAGGGACAGATATATTCAATAATTTCCATATAAGTAGAATGTTTAACTTTATAGTGCTTAAAAAGCTGCTAAGCATAAGAATATTATAGTCTCATTTCTAAAAATATACTTAAGATGTAGTAATACCACCAATAAATAAAATAACCTGTAATAAAAAATGAGCCATTTCAAACTTATTGGATCTGTAAAACTTTGAAAACATTCTGAAAAATGATTCTATAGAAAAATGCAAATAATTTCATGCTTTATAATGACAGGCACCTAATTTTTGGATGCATCGTGGACCTATAGATGTTGGAATGTTAAAAAGTCTCTGTCTCTATTTATTAAACCTTATTTATTTATTTTAATTTCTAGCTCTACAAAGAGTATAATTTCAAAGACCAAGAGTCAGAACTCTGGGATAGGAAATGCATATGTTTACTTTTTTGTACTATGTGTTTTAATGGCATCATTTAAACTCTAATTATGCATGAAATTATATTGGATTTCTCGCTAAATGCAAAGGAAGAAATGTTTTCATGATTCATTCTTTCTTTGGTAAACATTTCTAAAACTGTATTGCTGATACAGCTCATCAACTAAACCTTATGAGAAATGAAATGTATGGGAGGAAAACACTAATTAGGGAGATTTTCTTTCCCAAATACACATGTGGAACTCCTATTAATGTCAATCACAAGGAGATGTGTTTCTGCCGAATACCCCTAGGTAAGAACACATCTTCCCTTGTCTTTCCAATTATAAGCACAACATTTTTTTTTTTTAATTGTTAACAAGCTGCATCACATTCTAAATCTAAAACTTTGGTTCCTTCAAAAAGACTATCTGATATAAGCTGAAGATGATATTTATGTTATGAAATGCAGTTTTCAAAAGTGATTTTGAATTAATTTGTTTTATACTGGTTTTATGTTCACTAAACTCCATTGTTTCCGTAACTGAACTTTCCATTGAATATCAGCCAAGATTTACCATTAGTTTCATGGGAAAGTAGCTCACTTGATTCTTTATGTGTTATTTTTAAATGATTATGTTTGAACTGAGCGCTACAATGTAGACTACACAGGTGTTCTCCATAATCTATAAACACCACAGTGCACTAATTTAATATATAATTTACTGAATATTTAGAGATTTCACCATGCTGTGGTAAATGTGTAAAATCATTCTCAATACTACACAATATATGAATGCATACTGTTATTCTTGCTTAGAACAAAAAAGAAGAGTGAGCAAAAAAGCAGCAGTGTATCCTACCATAAATACACTTAACTCTGCTTATCAGCTAATCCTTAAAACATATGTAAAAATATATAAAATCATATCAACAAATATTAATTTCTCTACAGATAGTTAAAATTACTTCCAGTAATTCAGATAGACTGTGTTGTGTATCATATGGCATATTAGTCAAGGTTGCCAGAGAAACAAAATAATATTTTAACATATATAAATATAAATATAAGCGTATATCCTATTATATAGGCTGAGAAGTTCTATAGTTTTCCATCTGCAAGCTGGAGAATAGGAACACCAGTATAAAATTAAGTTTGGGTCTGAAGTCCTGCCAGAAGCTCCTGTGATGAGGGCAGGAGAAAATGGATGGGTGTCACAGGTAAATAAGGGACAGAGAGTTTATTCTTTTGCCTTCCTGTTCTATTCAGACCCCAAAAGGATTGGTTGGTGTTCACCCACATTGTGAGGGTCTATCTTCTTTACTCAGTCTACTAATTCAGATGCTAGTCGACTCTGGAAATACCCTAACAGATACACCCAAAACTAATGTTTGCCAGCTCTCTAGGCACCCCTTATCCCAGTCAAGATGACACATAAAATTAACTATCACCCATGGTGACTCCAAAATATTACAGGCTCAAAAATTCCAGAAAAATTCCAGGGCAGATGCAGTGATCATGACAATGTTTGTGGTTTATATGGATTATAGGGATGATGGCAAAAATGGACTTAATACATCATTGAAGGAGGTAAGATCTAGAGTCAAACTATTTGAGTTAAAACTTATTTCCAAATATCTTCCAAGCATAAGCCATATTACACTCTTTTATATCCTTTTAGTAAATCACTGAGTTAAATTATTCAACAAAGTACATAAAAGCATTGTGCAAATATTTTATCTTGATTCTTTCTACCTCACCAATATGTGCTTAAAAATTTGAGTATCTTTACGGTTGACTACTCAAAAGAGGTTAGGTGGTTTAAAAAGTGATTGGATGGATTTTTGGTTTTAGTTCCAATGTGTAAAGATCTTGGAAGTTATCATTCCCATCTTCACAACATGAAAAATTTGGACAAATTGACCTATCAGAGATCTGTCCTTTCAGAGAAATGAATTTGCAGGGCAAAATATGACACCAAAATCTGGAGATGGAAAAAAAAAAAAACTGAAGACAGGAAAATCCAGAGAATCATAACCAATATCTGCCTCCCTGGAGCACAAGCTGCTAGAGTTATACGTTTGTACGGACATTTAAATGTAAACTTTGGCAAGCTGCTGGAGGCTTTGTGAAGACTAGCCTGAGAATGAGACATTTCAGTGGCTGCAATCTTAGGAAGCATCTTATACTCTCATTAGTTTTATCTCTAGGAATCCCGTGAGGATGTCATGCTTAAGAGCGAGGAAATATCCCCTGGTGACTCTGGCAGTTTAGGGAAAGAGTAATCTTTGTAAAATAGGACCAGGACCTACTCAACAGCAAAAGTATGTGTTCCGAGAGGGACAACTTCACCAGAAACTTGTTTCAGATCTATAGGGGAAAGGCATTCCTCTCATTTGGTTAAAAGTAATGAAATGGAGAAAGAATTAACATGTTAAAATCAGCTGGAGAAATTTCAGAAAAAGCTGACTTTAGAACAAGGAAAATTACTGGAGATTAAAAATATATTCTATAATAATAAAGTTGTCAGTACTCCCAAGAAGTTATATCAACCCTAAATCTGTATGCACCTAACAATAGAGGATAACAATGCACAATGCAAAAACTGATAAAACTACAAGAAGAATAGACAAGTATATTACTAAACTTGGAGACTTCAACACCTTCTGTAATTGGTATATCAAAGAGGCATAATCAGTAAGGATATAGTTGACCTGAATAGCACTATCAACCAACTTGATCTAATTAAAATTTATACAGTATAGGGGCGCCTGGGTGGCTTAGTCGGTTAAGCATCCGACTTTCGCTTGGGGCATGATCTCGCAGTTCGTGGGTTCGAGCCCCGCATTGGGCTCTGTGCTGACTGCCAGTTCAGAGCCTGGAGCCTGTTTCAGAGTCTGTGATTCCCTCTCTCTCTGACCCTCCCCTGCTCATGCTGTCTCTATCTCTCTCCTAGAAATAAATAAAACATTAAAAAAATTTTTTTTTAATTTATACAGTATATTATCTAACAACAAAAGAAAATAAACTACTTTCAAACATGCAGAGAATATTCACTAAGGTAGAACTTATTTTGGCCATAATGTCTTAACAAGTCTGAAGTAAAAATTTGCAAAATACATTCTCAGACAGCAATAGACTTATCTAGCAGTCAACAGAAAGGTAGCTAGAAAATCCCCAAATACTTGGCAATTAAATAACACATTGCAAAATAGCACACAGACCAAAGACAATGTCTGAAAAGAAATTTAAAATATTTTGAACTAAATTAAAATGCAACGATACAATACTATGCAATAACAAAGGCAGAAAGGCAGTGCTGGAAAATTTATAATGTTACATGCGTAGATTAGAAGTGAGAAAGATCTAAGATCATTACCTTCAGCTTCCCTGATAGGAAATTAGAGACAGAAGAGAAATTGAAGCCAAAAACAAGTAAAAGAAAGGAATTAATAAAACTTAGAGCAGCAACCAATAAAACTGAAAATGAGAATTCAATAGAAAATATCAACAAAATCAAAAGCTGTTTATTTGAAAAGATCAGTAAAACTGATAATCCTCTAGCCAAACTATCCATCAAAGAAATAACTGTTAGTATCAGAAAAGAATGAATAGTTGTCACTGCTGATCCTGTGAAAAGAAAAAAAAAACAATAATAAAGAGATACAATGAATAATTGTATGTCCACAATTAAATAATTTAGAAAAAAATGGAACAATTCCTTGATGGACATAAACTACCAAAATTCATACAAGGACAAACAACTTACCTAAATAGTCCTATATTTATGAAACATGTTTAATCAATAATTATTTAAAAAAACAGTAACTAAACTTTCAAAAAAAGTAATCAACTGGTCCACACAATTTAACTAGTGAATTCATTGAAGAAAGAAATTATATCAATTCTCCACAAAATAGAAGCAAAGAGAACACTTCCTAATACATTACATGAGGCCAGCATTACCAAACACTAAAATCAGATAAAGACATTACAAAATTGGAACACTATAGAGCAATATCTCTCATGAACATAAGCTCAAAGATCCCCAACATAATATTAGCATATTGAATTAAAAATGCATAAAGAGGGGTGCCTGGATGGCTTAGTCCACTGAGTGTCTGACTTTGGCTCAGGTCATGATCTCACGGTTTGTGGGTTCGAGCCCTGCGTCAGACTCTCTGCTGTCGGCTCACAGCCCTGAGCCTGCTTCGGATTCTGTGTCTCCCTCTCTCTCTGTCTTCCCTCACTCACGCTGTCTCGCTCTCAAAAGTAAATAAACATTGTAAAAAAAATGTATAAAGAGGGGGTCCTAGGTGGTTTAAGCATCTGATGCTTGATTTCAGCTCAGGCCAAGATCTCATAGTTCATGAGATCACAGACTCTGTGCTGACAGCATGGATCCTGCTTGGGAATCTCTCTCTCCTCTCTCTCTGTCCCTCCCCTCCTCTAGCACATGCTCTCCTGCTCTCTTTCTAAATAAATAAATAAATAAATATTATATGTATATATATAAACTTATGACAAAAATAAAAAAGGGGGAACCTGGATAGCTCAGTTGGTTGAGCATTCGACTTAGGCTCAGGCCATGATCTCATGGTTTGTGACTTTAAGCCCTGTATCAAGCCCTGTGCTGACAGCTCAGAGCCTGGAGTCTGCTTCAGAGTCTGTGTCTCCCTCTCTCTCTGCCTCTCCCCTGTTCATGTTCTGTCTGTCTCTCAAAAATGAATAAACATAAAAAATTAAAAACATAAATATCTATAAAGAGAAGTATACACAACAAAGGATTTTATTCCAAGTATTCAAGGATGATTGAACATTCAAAAATCAATCAATGTAATCAACCACATGCACAGACTAAAGAAGAATCTACTGATCATATCAATGAACACAGGAAAAGCATTTGACAAAGCCTAACATCTATCCTTGACTAAAATTTTCCTCAAACTAAGAAAGAAAGGAAACTTCCTCTGTTTGCTAAAGAACAGCTAAAAACAAAACCGAACTATAGCTAACTTCATAGATAATTGTGAGAGATAGACAATTTCTCCTTAGATCAGAAACAATTCATGTCCAATCTCTTCACTCCTTCCAAATATCCTACTGGAATTCTTAGCTGGTACAATAGCCAACAACATAAAAGGGAAATAGAGGAATACAGATTAGGAAAGAAGAAATAAAATTATCCCTATTTGTAGATCATATAATCTAGAAAATCCAAAAGAATAAACAACAAAAGCTCTAGAAATAATGGATTGTAGAAAACAGAGTTAATGTACAAAATCAACAGGCTTACTATATACTGGCAATAACTGATTGAGATTTGAAAAGAATAACTTCATTAATAAAGCAGCCTGAAAAATGAAACAGCTAAGTGTTGATCTCATAAGACATGTGTAACATCTGTATGTGAAAAGCAGTAAAACACAGATGGAAGTTATCAAAGAAGATATAAATAAATCAAGAGATACTCTCATTCACCCATCGGAAGATGCACTGTTGTCAAAATGTTGCTTCTTCAATGGTGCTGAACAAGTAGACATCTGTATGGGGAGAAAAAATCTTGGCACAGACTTTACATCTTTCACAAATAGTAACTCAAAATGGATCATAGACCTAGATGTAAAATGCACAATTATGAAAATTCTTTAAAAAATAAGAAAATATCTACATTACCTTGAGTTTGCTCATAATTCCAACAGCATAATCCATGAAGGAAACATTGATAGGCTGGATTTTATTAAAATTTTAAACTTCTGCTCTATAAAACATGCCATTAAGAGAATGGAAAAACAAGCCACAGACTGAGAGAAAATACTATAAAATAAATGTCTAATAGAGGACATGTATCCGTAAGATTCAAAGAATTTACAAAACACCCCAAACAATACTAACACAAACATCCTCATTAAATTTACTATCCTAACACAAGATGTTGATAATTGAGGATACTGGATATAGAGTATATGAGGACTTTCTATACTACCTTCACAATTACTCTGTAAATCTATATTTCTTAATTTTTATTTTTTATTCATTTTTTTAAAATGTTTTATTTATTTATTTATTTATTTATTTATTTATTTATTTATTTATTTATTTCTAGGAGAGAGATAGAGAGAGACAGCGTGAGCAGGGGAGGGTCAGAGAGAGAGGGAGTCACAGACTGAAACAGGCTCCAGGCTCTGAGCTGGCAGTCAGCACAGAGCCCGATGCGGGGCTTGAACCCACGAACCGTGAGATCATGACCTAAGCGAAAGTTGGACGCTTAACCGACTAAGCCACCCAGGCGCCCCTATTTCTTAATTTTTAAAAGATCATTACAAAAGAAAGTAATTCAAGAGTTTGAAGAACAATTAAGAACAACCATCCTTCGTTCTAACTTCTCACTCATTATCGTGGAAGAATTGGGGCCTGCCACACAGCAGAGATGGAGGAAGAGGAGGACATTACCCGAGCAATCACAAGAAGATGGAGCAAACAGCGTTGCCATGATTGACCCAGAGCTGCATGTCAAACACTTAGGTGAGTCTGTGCAGTGACACAGCGTCATAAAATATCCATAGGTATAGACATAGAGATTGATGAAGATTTCTGGGTCTCTGAAGTGAAGATTCTGAAGCTCAGAGTGGAGCAATCAAGACTAGATCAAATTCAGATCTTAGCTCTGAATAAATGTATTTTGTCCTAAGCAGTTCACCTATAAATTATAATATATAAACATAACAGTAAACTATGGGTTAAATATAGAGAGAGAGGTGCCTGGGTGGCTCAGTTGGTTAAGCATTGGACTCTTGATTTTGGCTCAGGTCATGGTCTCATGGTTTCATGTGTTTGAGCCCCATGTTGGGTCTTGCTCTGACAGTGTGGAGCATGCTTGGGATTTGCTGTCTCCCTCTCTCCCTGTCCCTCCTCCACTTGCACTGTCTCTGTGTCTCAAAATAAATAAATAAACTTTAAATATATATGGAGAGAGACAGAGAGAGAGAGAAAGGAAGAAAAAATTAGCTAGGAAGGATACTTCATAAGTATTGATCGTGTGAACCAACATATATCCTAAATTGTGAATCTAGTTTGACAATACTATCCACAAATCAGTGGGAAAACACTAATGAAAAGACATTTAAGTTAAAAACTTTTATGTTTTAAGTGATTTTCCCTAAGGTAGCAGAAGAATGAGCATAAGAGGAAAGAGAAGAATGAGCATAAGAGGAAAACAGAATGGCTGTTTGCACTTACGAGAAATGAAGGCATGGGCGATGATACTAAAAGTGGAAACAGGGAAGATGGGCAAGGAGAAAATAATGGGCAGCATCCAGTAACATGGTAAATATAGAGAGTGCAGAGTGAGGGAAATTGTGAAATTAAGGGACCAATTTTCTGTCCTTAACTGTCTTTGGACAGGCTTTCCATGTAGAAAGCAGTACTGGCGCATCATAACTCAGATATTTAAATTATGTTGTTTTGGACTTAATGAGATTGGTCCAGAGGGAAATTCAGGCGATCTTTATGTTGTGACAAAGTGTTCATTAGCCATGGTAATAGCTGATTTTAGAGATCATTTGTTTTTTGTGAAAAGAAAAAATATATATACAATGTGTTTACGTGGTTGTGCTGATGTTCCATTTTGACAATAATTACTACACATTTTGAAGGGAAATTGGTCATTCATAACTTGTAATGACAAATCTTAATCCTGTAGTAACTGCAAATGTTCTCCATTACATGTGTAATTGGCAGTAATCTGTAGCCATGCACTCGTCCAGAAAGACATCAGTTGAGGACAAAACTCTCATTTCCTAGATGTATAGTGTTCCTTGAAATAAATAGCCTAATAAGTCTAGTTATCGAACTACAAATTCTCTTATAACAATATTAATATGCATTTCTTTACCAAGTCTACATTTACATTCAACTATCTGAAAAGGCTAGGCCATTGGTTTACTGAAATTCTTAGTCATTTATATCGAAGTTAAAGATAGGCACTGCTTTGTGTCTGAGTTTGGTTCTATATCATCTTTTGATGACAGCATTGTACCTTTAAATCAGTGCTATGTAATGAAGGCTTCATGAATATTACACTCATTCCCCATAACAGTGTGGTCTAGTAACACACAAACTATTTCAGGTCAGTGTTATGACCAACTTCATGAACATAAGAAAATTGCTGCAAGCATGAGAAACACTCCCTGGAACAGGAAAATTCATGAATATTTCTGGTGGACACCGTTTAGTCATGATTGGTCAGTTCTCTTTCTCTCACTCAAAGCAAGCAAGTCTAATATATCCCAGATAACCATAGCACCAAAAATTTTTGTTAAATAGGTTTTTGTTTTCCTTTCTGATTATACACACTTAAACACACATTTTTATACTTTTTAGGTTTTTAAACCATTTTGACAATAACAAATTTGTATGTAGACCTGTAAATATACATTAGAAAGGCTAAAATTCCTATGAGTTCCGTCCCTAGTAGGATCCCCTGCCTGCTTACCAGAGATAATCACATTTATTATTTTGGTGCTAGATCAAAATCTTTTCAGATTTCATTCTAAAGTTTTAGACACACACAGATACACATACACATACTTGCTAAAGTTTAAACGTGTGTGTCTATCTAAATAAAATTTAGAAACTCTTTACAAAATGTGTGTGTGACATAACCTGGTAACGCCCTTATAATGCACTCTGGAAATAGAAGTGTTTGTGTGTAAAAGAGACCTGTATAAGAATGTCATTACTGTTTTTACTAATCTCATTACTAATTTGCATTGGTTATAATAGCACTTAGAAGTTGAAAATAACCTTAATGCCTATGATTAAAGGGATGGTTGAAATATTCAAGTATTTATGGATATTCTACATTATGAAATAGTATGTAGAAATTAATATTTAACAGTCATTCCAAGAAAATAGAGTTTTTGTATATGTGCAAACATGGAAAACTATATGGATGAAAATTATACAAAGGGATACTTGCACATATTTGGATAGAGTTTGTAGGGAGAAAATGACTGTACAGTAGCACCTGAGGCTACACAGGAAGCTCCGGTCAAAAAAGGACATACTTAGTACTTTTGTCAAGCATTTTTGGACTCCTTTTCTGTTATTACATAACAATAAAAATGGAAATTAATATATAATTGCAAGGCAAATGGAAGTTTACATATCAAATAAAAATGTATAAATTGAATATCTCAGATACACGTGAGTTGGGGATGACATGTAATTGATAAGGTGTTAATATCTATATGTTTATATTATCTTGAATTTAACATGTGGTTTCTGGACCAAGGCAGATATCAGTTCAGCAATAACCTCATCAGCCCCACATATGATGAAATATTCAGTTTGGCAAATATGACAGGGGATTTAATACTTGAGGGCAGGATGTGCTCTCATGATAGTTCAAATAATAGAGTGAAATATGAATAATTAGAAGTTTTACTGTAAGTTTTCAGCCAAATAAATAAAGACTTCTAGTTACCTACATTGGAGAGGAAGGATAAAGCTTTATTTGCAAATGACATGATCTGGTTGTTAGAAAATTTGAAGGAACACATACACACATATGCGTGCATGTGCGCGCACACACACACACACCTACTAAAACTAATAACTGAGTGATGCAAGGTTACAGATGAAATCACCTTCATGGATTTGAAAACTCATTATTATCAAGACAGCAGTTCTCAAATTGATCTATAGATTCAACACATTCTTTATGAAAATTCCAGCAGAGTTTTTATAAAAATTGTCAAGCCCTTCTTAACATGCATATAGTAATTCCAGTAATTTAAAATATACAAAATATTGTGAAAAATATGAACAAAGTTGAAGGATCTATATTACCTAATTTCAAAATTTACTATGAACCCACAATAGCAACATAATATAGTATTTCTCCAAGGATAGACGTGTAGTCATTGCAAGAGAATTGACAATTCTGAAGTTCCACCTTACCTTTGACAATGATGCCAATCTGGTGGAGAAAGATAGGTGGCTTTTGTTTGTTATTGCTGTTATTGTTTTACAAATGGTGTTGAGAAGATTGTATATCCATATGCAAAGAAGTGAATTTATACCTTGGCCTCACATACAAAGTAATTCAAAATGGATCACAGGTTTAAATATAATATCCCAAACTTTAAAACTTCTGGAAGTAAATTTAGAATAAATCCTTTGTGGCCAGCGTAACAAAGAGTTCTTAACTACAACACCAGAGTCCAATCAAGGGAGAAAAAAAAGAAAAATTGTACTATCTCAATATTAAAACCTTTGTGCTTCAAAAGATACCAATAAGAAAGTGAAATGACAAACAACAGATTGGGAGCAAATATTTACAGATTATATAATTGAGAGAGAACTTGTATTAATATATATAGAACTCCTATAACTCTGTAATAAAAAAAATCCCAATGAAATATTTGGCAAAACATTTGTATAGATGTATTATTAAGGAAAATATACAAATGCCAATATGCATTTGCACGTGAGAACATGCTCAATATCATTAGTCATTAGGAAAACGCAAACTAAAACCACAATGAGATTTCACTTCATACTTGATTGAAAGGCTAATCAAAAAGATGGACAATAACAGGTGTTGGTAATGATGTAGAGAAACGGAAACACCCAGCCAGACATTGGTGGTGGGAATGTAAAATGGTAGCAAACATTGGAAAATAGTTTGTCAGCCTCTTAAACAGCTAAACATGAATTGAACATATGGTTCAGCAATTCCACTCTGTTTTTATAAATTTAAATACCATTTTATATGAGCACCTGGGTGACTCAGTTGGTTAAGCATCCAAAATCAACTCAGGTCATGATCTTGGTTTAGGAGTTTGATCCCCACATCAGGCTCTGTGCCCAAGGCTCGGAGCCTGGAGCCTGCTTCAGATTCTGTGTCTCCCTCTTTCTCTTCCCATCCCCTGCTCCACTCTGTCTCGTTCTCAAAAATAAACATTAAAAAAAACTGAAGAAACATTTTATAAAAACAATATAAGCAAATATTATAAATGTCTTCCATGCAGAAGAGCTCCCATCCTCACCTTCTTTTCCAAATATCATTATTCAGAATGGATTTTTATTTCCTATTGCTGAGATATTTCCAAACAATCTATTGGTACCTTTATTCATTATGTTTCCAATTCTGGATGAAAGTTAAACCTTATGTACTTATCTTCCTTCTGTCTCCATATTCAGTTTGCCATCCATGCAGTTATTTGTTACATTATTAGTTTTTTTTAATGTTTTTTATTTATTTCTGAGAGAGAGAGAGAAAAGGGGAGGGTCAGAGAGAGAGGGAGACACAGAATCCAAAGCAGTCTCCAGGATCTGAACTAGCTGTCAGCACAGAGCCCAATGAGGGGCTCGAGCCCACAAACCGTGAGATCATGACCTGGGCTGAAGCCAGACGCTTAACTGACTTAACTGACCAGGCGCCCCTGTTAACATTATTTTTGATTTTTCATTTTCTTTATCTGCCTTCGGAAGCACCACTATAGAAGTATTCATATTCCAATCCCTTCTTCCACCTCTCCTACTCTTTTATGCCTCCTGACTGGAAGCTACAACGTTACTTTTATATTATCAAGATGCTTCTATATTGATTTTCTCATTGGTAGTTCTGGTTACATTTTTATTTCTGTATCATTGCTTGATGCTAAAAGTTGTAAATCTTTAAGCAGAGTTTGAGACTATGTAATTTATTTTATATTTATTTATTGTTGTAAAATCAAATGTTTTATCATTACGTTCCCTCCTCTGCTTTACCTGGATAATAAAATCAAGATACCTTTGCCTCTCATGGAAGGTGGTGCATGCCATCTAAGTCACATGGATTTATTTGATCCTCAAGGCTCAAATTGTGTCCCAAAATAATTTGTTTCACATTTGAAACCTACCATTCTTGTCGATAATTTTTTATTTTGACACTGTCATATTTTCTCTCTTTTCCCTTTATTAATAGAAGAATAGTGAACTTTCACATTACTTTTAATTATTCAGGCTTCCAATAGTAACCATCAATCAGTGTTTCTCCCAAGGAATATTTCTCCCAGAATTCCTTGGACTATCGTCCCAAAATAGAGCACTTATTGTCCAGGCTTCTTTTAGCTCTGGCAGCCTGAGATGTTTTCCGGGCTTAGAGTCTCTTTCGTGAGCCCCGTGACTTCCTCATTCGGAGACTTCTCTATTTATTGCAGGTTTTTCTCAAGCAACTTTCACAGCAAATTGCATGGGAAGAAAAAGATCTTAGTAATTGAATATTTGAAAGTGTATTTATTTTCTTTCACTGATAAAAATATTTCTGAACATATAATTCTAGGTTCTAAAAACATCCCTTGAGATATTTGAAGCACTTGTCTCATATCTTTCAGAGTTTCATGATGCTAATTAGAAGGTGCATACCATCTGTTCACAGTCTCTTTGTAGGTAATCTCTTTCTTTTCTCCTTCCATGTTTTTATGATTTTATCTTATTCCTAAAGCACAGACATTTTACAAGCATGTGTCCATAAGGGCGTTTTAAAAAAATTTATCATGTTTATAATTTCACAGACCTTTTCAGTATGAAAACCCATACATTTCTTAAGCTCAGTTAACCTTCTGTCTTAGAAAATTTTAATTGTTTTCTTTACTCCTTCATCCCGCAAAACATCCACCCAGAAATTCTAATCCTGTTTTGAGAAATTCCATTAGAGCAATACTGTACTTCCAGGAGTGATCTATCATTTCTCATATTTCTTCCTGCTATCTCTCTTACAGTGCAAATCTAACTTGCTACCCTACTTTTTGCTGATGACCTGGCTTGGTATTTCATTGAACACAGTGAAGCAATCAGGAAAAACAAAATTCCATTAACTGCCACCTCCAGTTCTACCCATTTATTAGTATATATCATTGACGTCTCTCCTATTATAATAATTAAGTCTGTGTACTCCTATTCAAAGTGACCTTGTGCACTATATCCCCCATCTTCTTCTGCAATACTGTAGTAGATTTCATGGCTTCCTGCCATGATTTCTTTCTGAGGTTGAAGCACTTTTTTCCTTAGTTGCTTATAATCTTGGTGGCTGACTTCCCTCATCTATGTTTCTGTCCAGTGTTTACTCTCTGCTGAAGAGAGGTGTCTTATCCAAATCTGTGCCCCCTTTCCAGGACAGCCAGCTTCCAGGGATTGGCCAGTAAAGGGTATAAAATTGTTGCTCCCTCACTTGAATTTGGTACAGATTGAGAGGTCCTCATTGGATTGGACTTGCCCACTCCTGCATCTTTTGTGTTCTTAAAGACAGGGTTGGCAATGTAATTTTCAGAGCCCAGTGCAATTTGAAATTATAGAGTCCTGTGGGGGCGCCTGGGTGGCTTGGTCGATTAAGCGTCTGACTTTCGCTTAGGTCATGATCTCGCGGTTCGTGGGTTCGAGCCCCGCATCAGGCTCTGTGCTGACTGCCAGCTCAAGCCTGGAGCCTGTTTCAGAGTCTGTGACTCCCTCTCTCTCTGACGCTCCCCTGCTCATGCTCTCTCTCTCTCTCTCTCTCTCCTAGAAATAAATTTAAAAAA
>JAESUZ010003453.1:0-45297 GCA_017311185.1 Proteles cristata cristata | reverse complement strand
TACAGTAATAATCAATTCAGCGGCAATTAAGCATGCCTGCTTTCTCTGCTAGTGCTTGGCAAACCCTGGCCCATGAGTGAAATCCAGCCAGATGACTTTTTTTTTTTTTTTTTGTAAATAAAATGTTAACCAGAACAGAACCACATCCACTTGCTTACTTATTGCTACAGGACAGAGCTGAGTACCCTGGCCCACAGAGCCAAGAATATGTACTACTTGGACTGTCACAAAGCAATGTTTGCCCACCCCAGTTTCATAGCAAAAAGCAATCACCTTTACAAACTCTAGGAAAGCCAGTGAACAAAGTGACAGTTATGAGTGCATCGGTAGACAGTATCAAAGTCCGCTGCTCGACTTTGTGAGGCACAACCTAGCAATTCCTCACTAAGTTCTCGCAGAGCAGTAAAGCAGTGCATCCTGCACCTGGGTCCTAAGCGACTTCCATGCCTCAGTTCTGCTAGCGCAGACACTTTCTTAGAACCTCCTTCATCCACGGGCGGACGAAAAGCTGGGCTATCCAAGCAATTTTTCATGGTCAGTCAACACCATGAACACAAGTAAACGACGACTCCTTAACCGAATGGATGGCTTCATATTTTTCTTAATAACTGCTTTCAAAAGTCTGGACCATTTTCTCCCAACGTAATAACAGACAGATCGTAGGTAAGTGTCCACCTGCCCAGGATTACACACTCAACCAGGAGCAGTCAAGGTGCAAGCGACTCTCGGTGGAGAGCTTGGGTTTTTGCCACGTCCTGTGCAAGAGGCCAAGGGGCTGTCCGGGTGAGGGCCCGATGGGCAGCTAGCTGTGGGAGAAGTCTCCAGGAAAAGGTAGCCTGCCCATGGAGTGACCTGAGCAGAAGGCAACTAAAGATTTGAAGGGCAGCACACCTGGGTGGCTCAGAGGGTTACGTGTCCGACATTGGCTCAGGTCATGATCTTGCAGTTTGTGAGTTCGAGCCCCATGTTGGGCTCTGTGCTGACAGCTCTGAGCCTGGAGCTTGCTTCCTTTCTGTTTGTCTCTCTCTCTCTCTGCCCCACCCTGCTTGTGCATACCCACACTCTCTCAAGAATGAACAAAACTTAAAAACCCCACAAACTTTGGAGGGGATGGCGAGACTGAAGGAGGCTGCCTGGACAGAGGACAGAGCCATGGGCAGATCACCACAGAGATTGAGGCCCTGGGCCCCCAACAATTCGAGCTTTAGTGAAAGAGGGACCGGACAAACACAAAGGAGATCCAGGAGACAGGGTGAGCATCGCAGAAGGCATTGCCAGCAAAGTTCACCCTGACAAGGAGGGCCAGCGACCCTGTGTGTACTGGGAAAGCCCTGAGGGGAAGCGGACCAACGCTCCAGCGGGGGCACTCCCAGAGGTGGCAGCTCTGTGGTGGTTGGGGGCCAGACCAGTACGTGTCCCCCAAACAGGGACCCGGAGGCTGCAGACCCTCAAGGCATGTCATTCAAGGAGTCATCTCCTCCTACCTCTCTTCTCAAGCACTAAGTACCTAATTTGGAGGGCAAAATCTTGAACACAGAACAGACGCGGATAGTGGCTTGAGACTGTAGCTGAACCTATTGCCTGAATTCCAATAGACGCTTTGGTGGTGTGAGGGCACGAGAGCCATCCTGTGGGTGAGTTCAGAGTTTGCACTGATTCTTTTAATAAGTATCTCCTCAGTAACTACTATGCACCAGAAACTGCTAGATACTGGAGGGTGCGTCTTGCAAGATGTAGTTCTCACCTCGAACACATTTCTAGGCTCACGGACCAATGCTTCCCAAGCTGTAATACCCACATCAATCTCCCAGGGTTGAAAATGCCGACCGGAGGGTGGTGTAGGTGGCCCACTCAGTTAACCATCCAACTCCTGACTTCAGTTCAGGTCATGATCTCACAGTGCATGAGAATGAGCCCCGCACTGGAGGTGCGGAGCCTGCTTGGGAGTCTCTTTCTCTCTCCCTGTCTCTGCCCCTCTCCTGCTCATGCTCTCTCTCTGTGTTTCAAAATAGGTAAAGAAAAAACCCAGCATTAGGTGCAGCCTTGAAGGATGTGCATTTTGGAGAGCATGCCGGAGACACGTTGGATCACGCAAGGGCCAGGGACCGTGAAGAAGCCACAGACCACAGAAGCGTTTTTCCGTTCATTTATTCAGAGCGAGAGAGACAGAGAGACCCAAGCCGGCTCCTCCCTGTCAGCAGAGAACACGCGGGACTCGAACACACGAACCGTAAGATCATGACCTGAGCTGAAACGAGGAGTCCGCACGTAACCGACGGAGCCACGCAGGCGTCCCTGGATCACACATTCTCAAGTGGTTACAATGGTAAGTTTTGTGTGAGACACATTTAGCGTCGTAAAAGTCACACGTGCCTCTGTGCCTGATGAGGAAAGATTCTGACCCTGAGGTAAGGACCTAAGTGTCCTCCCTCCAGTGACTATCTTGAAGCCGAGTACCGCGAGAGAGCATCTTTAGGCAAAACCGCCGTGACTAATGACCTGCAGGGTCTCAGGACACTTGTTAAGGCAGCGCACCCTGGAGGGGACACCTCAGAGACCGGTCACCCACTTTGGCTTCACCCGGAGACCAACGCATTCCTTCCTCTGGTGGGCGAAGACTTGTCAAGTGTCTCCTGTGTAAGGGCCGACTGCATTCCAAGGCCTCCTCCGCCCGCCCTCACCACAGTCCACCTACACTTCCCAGAAAACACAGTTCTGGGTTTGGGAGACAAAGTAGCTGGGGTGTTACCCTCCCCCCCTGCACCCCGCACCGGGCTTCCTCGCCGAGAGAAAGGTTCTCTTTGATAGTTATTGTGCTCGTGGGGAAAGCGGCTGTAAACGAGAAAGCAGCCCTGAAAACATGCCATGCTCTACCCCTCGCCGCCAGACGTCTCACAGCACCTCGGCTGGATTAGGCTTGAACTTGGAAAGGGCAGACCTGAAGTCTGTGCAGGCAGCACAGCATAAGGGCTGTGCCCGCCAGCATTTTACAGTGCCACCGAACGTGCAGCACTGACGGTCGCTCCGTCCCAGGGCCACAGGCTACCCGGGACCCTGCCTGGCTAACCGGGAGGGGCAGCCGCCTGCGGTGCGCGGAGGGTGGGAGCCACCAGCAGGGCAGTGCCTGCCGCGGGCACCAGCTCGGACTCGGAAAAGCGCCCTGCACAGCGGAGGCAGGCAGACACCAACCCTGCCACGCCCAGAAGCGACCCGCCGGGCTCGCGCCTCACACTACGGATCGGAAGCCCCGAGCGCCCCTGCCAGGGCACACCCTCCACCTGGGGTTACTAACCGGCCTTCCGCGTGGCAAACCCTCGCTCACTGACCCAACGAACTGAGATGTCCTGCAGCGAGCAGAAGGCCTTAGCGTTCCTACGGCAACGCGCTGTCTGGAAACAGCGGTGGGGAGAAACCGTTAATGAGGGACTTTTTTGGGGCGCCTGGGTGGCTTAGTCAGTTAAGCGTCCGACTTTCGCTTCGGTCATGATCTTGCGGTTCGTAGGTTTGAGCCCCGCGTCGGGCTCTGTGCTGACTGCCAGCTCAGAGCCTGGAGCCTCTTTCCGAGTCTGTGACTCCCTCTCTCTCTGACCCTCCCCTGCTCAAGCTCTCTCTCTCTCTCCGAGAAATAAATTTAAAACATTAAGAAACATGAGGGCCTTTTTGAAAAAAATGTTGATTGACTTTGTGAGAGAGAGCGCAAGCGTGAGTCACAAAGGGGCACAGAGAACCCAGAGACGCTCCATGCTGTCAGCTCAGAGCCGATGCCGGGCCCGAACCCAGAACCGTGAGATCATGAGCTGAGCCGAAGTCTGACTCTGAACCGACACCTGGCTGCCCCAAGTCATTTTGGAACAAAGTTTTCATACTTCTTTTGACAGACGTTACGCATGATCAGGAGCGAAGACCCACGGTGGCAAAAGAATCGGGTCTGGTTGCAGACCAGACATACCTTGAAAGGAATCGCGTCCACTGCACACGAGGGGCCACATTCACGTCTGTCTCGAGGCGGAAATGCGGCTTCACAAATAGGAAGGAGCATGAACACGACTTAAAAGGGAGTGCGTGTTTGGGGAAGGACCTTCCAAAGTGGGGTCTCGATGTGAAGGCAGCGGCCGAGGCAGGAAGCCCAGGCGTGTCAAAGGAATGTCCGCCTGGCAGGCTGTAACGCTCTCACAAGGGTGCGTTTGAAGATAAGGACAGAATGGGGGAGAGTAGGAACTTGACCTTGAATCAGAATCTGGACAATATCCTGTAGGCAGTGAAGGCCCAGAGAAAGGAGGGGTGGAAGTAGGGAAAGGACAGTATTCAGGCAAGTATTTGTGGAAGATGAATCTTGTACGTACGTGTGAAACGAAGCTCTGCCCGAGAACAGGATGGCAATGGAGAAGGTCCTTACCTCCAACTCGGCACTGGACAGAAACGATGGCTGAGACCAACACAGGGCAGAGAAAAGGAGCGCAGGAAAGGGGTCTAGACGCCGTGAGGAAGGGCCTAACGATGTGGTCACACGTGGGCACGATGGGCCACAGGCAAGGAGCCAGTGGTGCCGAAGTGTTATGCTCCAGTGATTCAAAAAGTCACACTGGCCAGAGATCAAAACCAAAGGAGGAAGACCCACACTGAGGCCAATATCCTATTTCAAAGGCCATGAGTCACACCTGCAGCTTATCACTTCTATCTCCAGAGCGGTCCAGACAATAGGGAGTGCATAACAAAGCAGCGCCTTCATTCAGATGGGGCCACCCCTAAAGTTACCGCATCCGGCTGCTTCATTTAATGATGTTACTCATTCTCCTGGAGCCCGGACGTTTCAGAGAGGAAACCTGACTCATCTAGGGGAAGTATCAAGTGGTGAAATAATCTCAGTGCATATCTCTCAGTATCTCTGGTACCGAACAAGCCCATTGAAAACGAGAAACTTCCACCTAAATGTGTCGGAGACTCGAACAAGTAATAATTACTCCTCCCCCCACCCCATGCCGGGAGAAGCCACACCAGCTGGGCAGCCAGCTTCTAGAAGGCTCTTTCTCTCTGGCATCTCAGCACCGACTGGCACCCTCTCCACAGCCAAGGTGCCCGACAGAAGGGTCATCCCAGGTGGAGGGTGGGGAGGGAGCCCCAGGGGAGAAACACAAGTTGTCAGCTAAAACCTGCACCAGCAAAAGTGGAAATGAAGCAAACCCTCTTCAAACAATAAGTGCAAACAAATGGGACAAGAGGCAGAAGGGACTGACCAAGAAACTACAGATCTACCTGAGGAAACAGAGGGAAAAAAAGCCCCAGGAGTGCCTGGCCTCTCAAGAGGCAGAGGTGAAGGATGCCCAGTCAAAGGTCCCCGCCACGTTACTGGCGGGCCCGTGTCCTTATAGAACCCACATGGGGTTTCCACTGCGATTCGGAAATGTAAGCTTTTTACCAGCTCTGGGAATATTTCTATCTTGGGTACATTTATATTTATGTTTTTCATATTTATATTTTTAGGTACAACCCGAAAAGAGTATGTCTATGGAACCCCACAGGCTCTTGGGGGGTGGTGTGTCACCTTGACATCCCACAGGAGGGGAGCAGTTTTCACAGGCGAGAGTACAAGCATGGCAATTTGGAGGCACGGTCGTGTATTTAATGGGTCTCAAACATCGACAGTTACCTCTACCCCCCACATTTCCTGAAGAAAACGGTTCCTTGATCTTGGCTCTCTCAGCTCCTGAGCACACTGGCCCAGTTTCCCTAAAGGCTGTGTGGGTGTGCCTAGGAAACCTGAACGCCTGAATATGTCATGCTTCAGACTGGCGTGATTGAAAAGATTATCAGCACACAGCTACTGGTATTTGACAGCTTCTTAAGGAAAACTTGCCTCCCCATTTCAAGCTGGAAAGTGACCAGAATAACAATTTAGATAAGATCACAGACCCCATCTTTTCAGGTCTTTGATATCTGTGTTAAAAACTGCAAAACTGAGGGGCGTCTGAGGGGCTCAGTTGGTTAAATGTCTGACTCTTGACTTCAGCTCAGGTCATGATCTTGCCGCTCATGATTTCGAGCCCCGTGTCGGGCTGTGTGCTGACAGTGTGGAGCCTGCTTGGGATTCTCTCTCCCTCCCCTGCGCGGGCACTCTCTCTCCCTCAAAATAATTAAGTCAACTGTATTTAAGAAGACAACTGCACAAAATGAAACATCTGTGTACGAATCAACTAAATCTCAATTGTGAAAGAACAAACTCTTGTTTTCCCCTCATGGTGGGCAACCAAGATCAAAAGGCGAGAGCGAAGATAAAACAGTGCCCCCCAAACACTAACAAAAGAAACCCCTCTCCACGTCACGGGCTCCGGTCTCATTAGGAACACCAGGGCGGCTCTGACGACTCGAACACACTCCTTGAGGCCTCCGTAAGAGAAGAGCTGGTCACGAGACCCTGTAACAAAGAAAGGCAGACGTGGTCGGCACAAGGGACCAAGGCAGGTCGTGGCCAGAGCCAGGCCGATGAGGTATACAAAGGGAAGACACGACTGGGTGCCGAGGGGGAGGCGGCCAACGGAGTGTCCAGGGAAAAGCCCGACAGAGAGGAGGACAAGGCGAACAGCCAGAGCTGTTAACAGAAACCAGGAATCCCGGCCCACGTGACCGCGGGAGTCACAAGAGCACAGCAGTGATGGGGTAGCGTTCACGTGGGCTACGCGTCCCATGAAATCGGGGCAGTCACATGAGCGCAGCAGTATGGGTTTTGCGATCACGTTGGCCGGATGTCACATGAACGCGGCAGTCACATGAGCGGAGCAGTGAAGGCCTGTGCGGTCACGTGGGCCGGGCGTCACATGACCGTGGAAGTCACATAAGTGCCGCAGAATGGACTTCGTGGTCCACGTGCATTGGGTGTCACGTGAACGCGGGGCAGTCACATGAGTGCAGCAGTGATGGGGGTACCGGTCACGTGGCCCAGGCGTCACATGAACGCGGGGCAGTCACTTCAGCGCAGCAGTATGCACTGCGCGATCGCCTGGGGTGGGGGTCACGTGAACGCTGGAAAGTCACATGGATGCAGCTGTATGGGCCTTGCGGTCACGTGGGCCGGGCCTCAAGTGACCGCGGAACTCACATGAGCACAGCAGAGATGGGCGTTGTGTTCACGTGGGCCAGGCATCACATGAAAGAGGGGCAGTCACATGAGCGCAGCAGTATGGGCTTAGTGAACACTTGGGCCGGGACTCACATGAACGCGGGGCAGTCATAGGAATGCAGCAGTACGGGCTTCGCTATCACGTGGGTCGGGTGTCACGTGACCGCGGCAGTCACATGAGCGCAGCGGTATGGGCCTCGCGGTCACCTGGGCCTGGGGTCAGGTGAAGGTGGGCCAGTCACATGAGCACAGTAGTGATGACCTGTGCTGTCAGGTGGGATGGGCATCACATGAACGCGGGCCAGTCACATGACCATAGCTGTATGGGTTTCTGGGTCACGTGGAGCCAGGATCACATGAACGCGGGGCAGTCACATGAGCGCAGCAGTGGTGGGCGTAGAGTTCCCTTGAGGCACGCTTCCCATGAACGCGGGGCTGTCACATGAACGCAGCAATATGGGTGGGCGGTCAGGTGGGAGGGGCCTCAAATGACCACGGAAGCCACATGAGCACAGCAGTGATGGGCATAACTTTCCCGTAGGCCCAGACTCATATGAAAGCGGGACAGTCACATGTGTGCAGCAGTATGGGCTTGGCGGTCGCGTGGACGCGGCGTCTCGTGAACGCGGCAGTCACATGAGTGCAGCAGTAGGGGCCTAGCGGTCACGTAAGCCGGGGGTCACGTGAAGGGGGGCAGTCACATGAGCGCAGCAATGATGGCGCTGTGGCCTGCTGTGACCTGGGATCACACACACTGGCAGTGACGGGCAGCACGAGGAATGCGCACGTGGTCACGGGAAACACGGGATCACACTCACGTGGGTAACAGAGAAGCCCGGGGTCACCCACACTCGGGTGACTGGGGATCCCGGGGGCGCGCAGTGGCTCCAGCGGAGCCCGTGTCACGCGCATTGCGGTTTGGCGGAATCCAGGTCACGGGCATTTAGGGAACTGGGGAGACAGGTACACACCCACTTGGGACACGTGGAGCTCGGGTCAGGCGCACCTGGCTGGTAGGAATCCGGGTCATGAGTGCCTAGGTGACAGGGAACCCTGGTCACTTGTCCTTGGGTGACACGGAGCCCGGGTCACATGTCCTTGGGTGACACGGAGCCCGAGTCTCCCGTCCTTGGGTGATGGGAGACCGAGTCCTGCGCATTTGGATGCCAGGGAAGCCCATGTCCCGTGCACTGCGGAGTGTCAGAACCCAGTAAACCAGGGAGCGAGGAACACACGCACTTGGGAGAGGCAGAGATCGGGTAACTCAGACCTGGCTGATGGGGGTCCAGGTCATGAGAGTTGGGTGGCAGGGAACACGGGTCACACGTCCTTGGGTGATGGGAGCCCGGCTGGTGCGCACTTGGGTGACGGGGTAGCGCGGGTCGCCGTGCACTTGGGTCAAGGGGGAGCACGAGGGCACGCGCCCTTGGGGGACGGGGGAATCCGGGACCCCACGCCCTCGCGTGACCGGGGAGCCCGAGTCCTCTGGAGCACGGTTTCCTGGTGCGCTCGGGATATGGTAGACCCCGCGTTCCGCGCACCCGGTAGACAGGGGAGCCCGGACCCAGCTGCTGCACAGGATCACGGGGCATGTGGACGACGGGAGGTCGGTTCGCAGGTACCCGAGTAACCATTCGGGCTGCTGCCACTGTGCGGGCCCTATCTTGGCTCCAGGGACCCACGGTGGCCTGGCCAAACGCAAGCAACTACAAGAGGAACCCGCTGGACTGAGGCTGTCAGCCCGTTCCCACGAAGACACCCCTAAATTGTCTTTTGCTGCTTGACGCCTCGTGCTTTCAGGCGGCAGTTGTGGGGACACACAATTATTGCCACTCGAGGAGATCCGTTTCGTCACTGCGGGAACACACCTGCTTTCAGAGTGGGCGGGGGGACTTGGAACAGAGAGCTGAACTCTTCTTCGATTCGGCTAGCTGCCACACCCGCGTCGTGTGCGTGCCTGGCTCCGGGTGCTCCTGTGCACAGCAGAGATGCACGACAGAAAGGGCCAAGGCCTTTCCAACTGTGTGTGCAGCTAGCGAGTGCCCTTGACGACACTCTCCAGATCGCAGGCTCTCTTCACCAGGGGGCCTTGCCCGGCTGTCCAGTCTGCACTCTAGTACCTCTCTGTCACTGGCCACGCTCTGGGACACTGGCCTCTCTCACACTCCCAAACCACTGGTGCCACAGGGCCTTTGCACAACCTTCTTTCTCGACATCCTCCGTGCCGCACTTCACTCCGATTTCCATTCCAATGGCGCTGGCTCCAGGGCAGAGCTCTCAGGCGCACATCGCACGTCTCGACTGCCAAGCGACGTCTGCCTCAGAGAGACACACGGGGCACCCCATCCCGAATGACTGTCCTGCCCCTGCGGCTTGCTTTCTCCCCGCGGCCCCTCTCGTGGTCGAGATGAAGACGTCTCCTTGGTAGCTCTCCTCGTCCCTGTGGGCCGCTGCAGCGGCAAGTCCCCCCGCAGCAGGCGTCCGTGCGCTCTACCCACCTCCATTGCGGCAGGGCGTCGCGGCAGCCCTGGCACACACAATGCTCTCAGCGCTGAAGCAGGGACCGTCCCGTGCAGCGGGGGCCTGTAGGGCAGGGAGCAGCCGAGGTGCCCTGGAGACTCGGGACTGAGGTGACCCAGGGGCTCACACGGGCACAGTGTTGCGGGGGCATGTGCAGAGCGGCAGGCGTGGGGTGACACTCGGGTGACTCTCTGTTCGGAGGCGAGGACTGGCTTAAAAAATTTCTTTTAAAACTGTGTTTAAGGTGAACAGGTCGCTAAAGTTAAGTACAATCCCTTTGTGGGGCACCTGGTTGGCTGAGTCGGTTAAGCGTCTAACTTCAGCTCAAGTTATGAACTCGCTGTTTGTGAGTTCAATCCCGCATCGGGCTCTGTGCTGACAGCTCAGAGCCTGGAGATGCTTCAGATTCTGTGTCTCCCTCTGTATCTTCCCTTCCCCTACTCGTGCTCTGTCTCTCACTTTCTCAAAAATAATCATTAAAAATTTTTTTAGGAAAAGGTATCATCACGCTGTGTATACCCCGATCTCTTCATCCTGTACAACTGACCCTAAATGCAAACAACACCCCCCTCCCCTTCTCTGTGGCCCCAACGGAATCACCATTCTTCTTCCTAGGAACCCGACCACTCTAGAACTCGTGTAAGTCGAATCATACAGTATCTGTCCTTGGGTCTGGTTATAGCTCTCAAGATTCATCCATGCCACGGCGCCTGACGCACAGCAGCCTTCCCTTTTAAAGCTGAATAATATTCACTTGTACGTGTGTGCCTTTCTTTATTCTTTTTTTTTATGTCTATTTTTGAGAGAGAGAGCGAGCGCACAAGCAGGGGAGGGGCAAAGACAGAGAGGGAGAGAAAGAATGCCAGTCAGGCTCTCTGCCATCAACGGAGAGCTCGACACGGGGCTCGAACCCACGAACCCTGAGATCATGACCTGAGCCAAAGTCGGACGCTCAACCGACGGAGCCACCCGGGCACCCCTTCTTTATTCTTTCACCTGTCAGTGGACACATGGGCTGCCTCCATGCCCGCAAGTCCTGCAGACCACCTGGATGTGCAGATCGTACAGCCACGTGGGAAACCCTTGAGCATGCGTGTAGCTCGGCAGTGTGTCTATAACAAAAGGGCCCACATGACACCGTGCATGGCAGCACCATCAATGACAGCCCCGACCGCAGAACGGGACAGCAGCGGTGGAGCATCGCGGCCCACTTCACCTCAGCACTGCTGGCGTGGGGGCCCGATCACTCTCTGCTGTGGGGCGTCTGCTGCGCACAAACTGTGTATTAGCAGGATCCCCGCTCTCCACCTACTAGGTGCCGGTAGCATCTGTCACCCCAATCTAACAACTACAAATGTCTCCAGATATTACCGACTGTCCCCTCGGGGACAAAACCCATCATCTTTATCTCCGAACCACTGTTCTAGATTAAGGAGTAAGTATGCGGGCCACCATAGCAGCTCTCGAGAACAGCCGCATGCAAAGCAGGACGGCGCCTAAATGCCACCGTATCGCCCGCCCTGAAAGCCGTGGGCCGCAAGCAGGCAGCCCGCAAGAGGCCGGTCAGGCGCGTGGAGCCGCCGTGTTCGGTGGCCCAGCGTCACCACGCCGGACAGGCCTGGTCGTTCCGGGCACCCCCGCACGCGCCCGCAGCTAAGCAGCCTTTGTTCTCTCTCCCCACGGAAAGTGGTCTTTCCCGTCTGCGGGCTCGCTGGCTCCGTCCCCCCGTCACTGACAGGCACACGGTACCCGGCTCGCCCCCGCTGGACGCCACTCAGGGCTGCTCCCCTGCACCGCGGGGTGGGCGGCCCTCCTCCTGGCCTCCCTGCGTCCTGGGCGCATCGCCCGCTGCTGCCCCGAAGCCTGCTGAGGCCTACCTGCTTCTGCTCGGAGCGCCGGCCAGACAGAGCATCTTTGAGGACACAGCCCCGGCGGTCCCTTTGCCGAGTCCCCTCCTGTACCAACTTCTGCTGCAAGGCAGTGGGCGACACCGGGGCAGAGGGCGAGCAGAGAGGAAGGGTCAGGGACCACAGCAAGGGTTTGGTGTCAAGCCCTGCCTTCGTCCCAAGGACCAGGCGAGGAGAACCCCTCTATGGTCCTCGTCTTCTTTTTAAGCTTTCTAAAAAGATTTATTCATTTCTGAGAGACAGAGACAGAGAGTGATTGGGGAGGGGCAGACAGAGAGGGAGAAAAAGAGTCCGAAGCAGGCGCCAGGCTCTGAGTTGTCAGCACAGAGCCTGACACGGGGCTCGAGCCCACGGACCGTGAGATCACGACCTGAGCTGAAGTCCAGAGACTGCCCCTCAACCAACTGTGCCCAGCAGGCGGCCCTCCCTCAGAGCTTTTGGAAACAGATGGTGGGAACATTTAAGTGCCGGTTACACAGAGATGACTGCAATGACTTAGTTTTTCAAAGCAGAAAGGCAATCCCCAAGAGCCGATAGGCGATCACAAAGCCTGAAAAGGAACTGCTGGACATTAGAACAAAGTGTCCCTGGCTTTTCGGAAGGCACGGCTGTTTGTTTTTAATGGATGTTCCCAGCCTACCGCCATTTCAGAGAAACGGCGCCTGTCCCTGCAGATGATGCCTCCATGGTCGACGCCAGAGACGCACTGCTCTGAGGGAACGTGGCCAAAGATTCAGATACTGTATATCCCTGTCTCTCTGACCCTCTCCTGCTCACACTGTCTCTCTCTCTCTCTCTCAGAAAAAAAGAAAAAAAACATTAAATAAACATTAAAAAAAAAAAGTCAGTCCACCCGACGACTAGTATCTGACTTCACAGGTGTCTACCCTCATCCAACAGGGACATCAGAAAACAACATCGATGCCGGCAGGCTCTTCCGTCTCTGCAGCAGACAGCCCCCCGGGTGCTGCCGGGGGCCGATAACCCAGCCTGGACCCAAGGGGTTGGGTGTGCACCTCTCAGATGTCAGAGTTGCTTGTGAATAGCAGTGTTCCCTTCAAGGCTCACAGCTGTGAGGGGGAGGAAACCACAGTCCCCAGTACCCCCCCCAAAAATGCTCGCAGTATGTACAGATCATCTGCTCTGTGTCTGCCTGTTCTGAAAAACCAAAACGCACTCTTGTACACGATGTACTGTATCTGCACGTCGTTAAAGCGCACGCAGCTGTCACCGTTCCTGGCAGTCTCGAAAAAGTGCCCTGTTTCTGTGCTGTGTTCTCCCCGGCGCATCCAAATGCTAGCGGACAGGTGGGCCAAGTTCACTGCGACGACACCTGTCTGGGTGGGTAAGCCCCGCTCTGTCTTCCCATTAGCGCCTCCCTTCTAGAGGAAGGTATGTGGACGGGAAGGGGTGAGGGAGAGGGGACTCGGCCTTGCACCGGCTGCAGAAGGCTCTTTTGTGGGGGGCCGCCAAGGACATGCTCTAGGCAGCCTGTAACACTGACAGTCAGCCCAGAGGCGCCGGCCCCGCGAGCCCATAGCAGAGGCAGCCCTCGTTTACCCGCAAAGCCCCAGGCGATGCCGACGTCACACAGGAGGGCTGTCACCAGGAGCCCCGCGCAGGGCCAAAGATCCGAGGCCACATCCGAGGCAGCCTTTGAAACCAGTCCGAAGGAAAGCTGTTTCCCAGGAGGGAGTCACCGGGAGTGGGGAAGGAGAGCAGAACTTGGCGCAGAGGGGACGCGATCGCCCAGGTGGAGTAGAGGTGGTGAGCGCCCCAGCCTCCGGCGGGGTGGCTCCGGCTGGCGGGCACCCCCACCCTCACCTCCTGCATGCGCACTTCGGTTGGCGCACGCCCCTGCCTCCCGGGTCCTGGGCTGGCAGCCTTCTCGCACCAGCTGTCAGAAGCAGCTGGCTTTGGCCCTTTAGGTGATCCAGGTACACGCACGGAACAGAATCTGTGAGTTCCAGGAACAGCAAACAGCCTTCACTCAATGGCTCACTCCTGCCACCGCGGGACACCGCTCTCGGCAGGCGTCGTCACACCTTCCCCCACGTGGGAGGCGCGCCCACCACCCTCATTGCGACATCAACAGATTCATGGGGTTACAAAGTTGGTCGAAGGGTACTTTATTCAGCTCAGAGATATGAAGTGGCTCATTCAAGGTCATATATCTGGTTAGTGGTGAACCATTAAAACACATCGTCTGGTCTCCCTCTACTTCGTCTCCCGATAACCCTGTACCAGGGGATTTTCTCTCCTAGAACTGAGCTCTCAACAGACACCTGACTCAACCTCAGGAACATACCAACAGCCACGAAGAACACACAAGTTTGGGGTTTCTGGGCCCTGGCAATGCCCTGGGGAATTCGCACATGGACACCTGTCTACACAACGGTGACTTTTCCCTCCTCACATCTGTCCTGTGGCATACCGGGCATTAACCCCCGATAACTGAAGCTGCTCAAATCCACAAGAGATTCCTTTTTCCACCCCTCTCCTGGAATATGGGTAAGGAGAAGTGAGCTGCAGATGGAAAGGGTTAAAGAAAAACGATTTTAAAAGTAAATTTCAGGGGCGCCTGGGTGGCTCGGTCGGTCAGGCAACTGACTTCAGCTCAGGTCACGATCTCACAGTTTGTGAGTTCGAGCCCCGTGTCGGGCTTTGTGCTGACAGCTCGGAGCCTGAAGCCTGCTTTGGATTCTGTGTCTCCCTCTCTGCCCCTCCCTCTCTCTCTCAAAAAAGTTAATTCCACTGGGACACGATTGACTCAGAGGGGAGAAATCCTTGGAAGAAAGAACCAGCTACCACTGAAGGGGCTGGAGCCAGCCTTGCAGGGATCTAGCGCGGCGCTCTGGCACAGTACAGGCTGCAAGGCCAAGTGAGGGTCAGAGTGGCGTCACAGGCCAGGAGGAGCACACTTCTCAGCTGGCCGCGGGTTGCCCTCCCTAGCTCTGCCCAATTACCCCACCAGCTACCGTCTTCCACCACGATTGCGTCATTGTAGCTGGAGGCCCCATATCCCTGTGCAGCTTGCGTTCATCTGTGAACATCTGAGTGTGCTGCTGCTTTCCAGTTATATCTGGCTTCACACAGCTTTTAGGACCAAAAAAAAAAACAAAAACAAAAAACCCAACCCATCAACCTGATTTCCTTTGGGGCATATTGCGTCCCAACCCGCTGTGGTCACACGCTGCAAAGGACTTGCTAACAGCCTATCTCATAGGGACCCGGATGCACACTGCAAGTCCCTACAGTGAGCATCGCTCCCTGATCACTTGGTCTTGTGCTTAAAGCTGAAACCCTAACCAGTGACGGGCCTCATTCCTGGCCTTGGATTTGATGGAACCATCCTGGCACGCCTGGCTCATTCTACCAGGAGATTTGCCTGGTGTCGCCAATACCAAGCTGAGGCCAAGGCAAGCACGTGACAGTAAGACGAATTAACTGCTTTGAGAAAGCAAAACAGAGTGCGCCTGGGTGGGTCAGTGAACCAAGTATGCAACTCTTGATTTCAGCTCAGGTCATGATCTCACGGTTCATGGATATGAGCCCCGAATTGGGCTCTGCGCTGACTGCAGAGCCTGTTTGGGATTCTTTCTCTCTCTCTGCCCCTTCCCTGCACTGTTTCATTCATAAGTAAATAAAATAAACTTACCCAAAAAAATTTTTTTTAATTTTAAGATCTAAAAATTGTAAGTTTTCATTTTGTTTCAACAACCTCCAAGCCAGAAAGACCAACCGTATTCTTGTAATGTATCGGAGGTCGGATGCCCCTGTGCTCTGGAAACACAAGTACCACTCCCGGCTGGGTGTGTGACCAGCTCAAAATGCAAGGAAAGTGCTCAGAGAGTGGAGCACAGAGGTCTACACAAAGACGACTGTGTGAACTCCCATAGCAGCGTCATTCACGGGGCCAGAACGGCGAAACAGCCAGCTGTCCGCTCAAGGCTGGCGATAAAGAACTTGTGTTCTATGCACACAATGCAATAGTATTCGGCCCTAAAAAGGAACGGGGCGCGGAAGCATGTACAACGTGGATGGGCCTGGAAAACAGGCTCCGTGCATCCAGCAGACACAGAAGGCTGCACACTGCACGACCCACTTACACACAGTGTCCACAGCAGGCAATTCCATAGAAACCGGACGGAGATGCGTGGCTGTCAGGGCTGGGGGCAGGGAGGGGATGGCGAAGGATAGCTCATGCATGTGGCATTTCTCTTGGGGGTGATGAAAATGTTCTGGAATTATCGACAGTGTTGCCCGTATAATTAAGTAAATGTACTAAAAAAAGATACACTGAATTGTTCTGTTTAGAAGGGTGAATTTGAGGGTATGTGAGCTACAGCTCAGCTTTTCACAACTTTTAAATTTTTTTTTACGTTTATTTATTTTTGAGATACTGAGAGAGACAGAGCATGAGTGGGGGAGGGGCAGAGAGAGAGGGAAACACAGAATTGAAACAGACTCCAGGCTCTAGGCTGTATCATAGCCTGATGCGGGGCTCGAACCCACGAACCGTGAGATCATGACCCGAGCTGAAGTCGGACGTTTAACCGACTGAGCCACCCAGGCGCCCCTACAACTTTTAAATTCTAAATTAAAAGTTTTGAAAAACTCTGGGCAGCTGGGTGGCTCAGTTGGCTGGGCATTCTTCCTCTCTCTCGCTCTCAAAAATAAAGATTTAACAAGATGCAAAAACTCAAGGGAAAAGCAATACAGGCTACTTCCCTTCCAGACCCCCAGTACACGCATAGGGCTTCCTGCGGTGATGCACTGGCCTTTAATCTGAGAACGCGGAGCTACCAGATTTACTTGAAGGAGGTCTCCAAGCCCGAGAGATACGGCGTCCTCGGGGCGGCAGGGACTCGAAAGAAGGCCACCTGTGAAGCCACAGGACGACCCCTCTGAGGCATCAGGCCTGGGCTTTTTCAGGTGTGTCTGTGGTCCACACAGGTCATGGGCCCGGCGCTGGCTGGGCCACCCCGTCCCTACCCTCCTGGTGACAGTGAAGTCCGGGGACAAAGGGACAGAGAAAGCAGCCCAGGAGGAGGGGGAAGGAAACGCAGGGCAGGGCTTTCCTTCAGACCGTGGACGCGCCTTCCGGGACATGGCTGCGCGCGGAGTCACGGTCACCAGCACTCTGCAGGGCAGGAAGCAAGTCCCTGGCGGCTCCAGGTCCGAGGGTAAGCGCTCTGCTCCGTCTGCGGGCCTTCCTCTGCCGGCCGCGGCCCCTCCCGCCCGCTGCAGAGCAGAGCCGGCCACTCGTGCCAGCCGCCTGCTTCCCCTGCGTATTCCCCGCTGCCTTCGGCCATCTGCCATGAAAGCATCTCTTATTCTTCTTCTTTTTAAACGTGTATTTATTTTCAGGGGGAGAGGGGCAGGGAGAAAGGGAAAGAGAGAGATTCCCAAGCTGCTTCCGCACAGTCAGTGAGGAGCCCAACGCAGGGCTCACTGTGCCCGGCAGGGAGGGAGGGCCAGACAGCTTCGCCTGGCTGGCGGAGTGTGACTGAAGCCGTGCGCACAGCCACGGTGCCTCAGAGACACAGCGAGACCAAGGACCCTTGCAATGCCTCAAACACCGCCCGCCAGGCATGAGGACCAGCACACTTGCGCCCCAAAGTAACACTTGGCAATCTGGACCCCGCCTCTGAATCGATTGCAAACCTTGTTGTTGTTTTCAACTTTTTTTGGTTAAGTTTATTTTTGACTGAGAGAGGCACAGGCAGGGCACAGGCAGAGAGAGAGAGGGAGACACAGAATCCGAAGCAGGCTCCAGGTTCCGAGCTGTCAGCACAGAGCTCGACGTGGGGCTCAAGCTAACGAACCTCAAGAACATGACCTGAATCTAAGAACCGAACCCTGGAAAAGCAGACCACGTTTCTCGGGCACGAGAAGGGCCCCTTGAGTAACCCGCAGGGACCGGAGAAAGCACCGGTACGGTATCAGGTGGCTAGGACTTTCTCCTACACACCAGTCACTGAAAATGGAGGGGGAGAATGGGAACAGCCCTCATCCCAGCCCTGGGGGAGCACCTGTGAGGCCACTGTGGTTAAGTGGACACAGAAGCAGTAGGATTCAAGCCGCAGAAGGCTTATCTTTCCGAGTCCAGATGTTTCCTTCCCCAACATTCACTCAAGGTCCAGGACGCCTAAACATGAAGCAAAATTAAAAGAAAATCTACACGTACGCCAAAAAACGCATAGTTTTTTGTTTGTTTGTTCTGAGAGACAGAGCATGAGTGGTAGAGAGGCAGAGAGAGAGGGCAACACAGAATCCGAAGCAGGCTCCAGGCTCTGAGCTGTCAGCACAGAGCCCTACACATGATCATGACGTGAGCTTAAGCCTAGACGGTTAACCGACGGAGCCACTCGGGTGCCCCCAAGCAATGAAGAATCAGCTGTACCTGGTGTAAAGCAAAGACTTGCAGAGACAGGGAAAATGAATCAATATAGCTGTACCATCAGAAAAATGATGATTTTGTTTTGGGCTACTAATCCATCATTTCCTTTATTTTCAGTTTTTTCCAGATGGTTTCAATGTTGCTGCCCCAAGTACAACCAGCATGCTTAGAAACGTATAAGCACCCGTACAATCAGCACAGATAAACATCGCCGTTCTTACCGGTGTAAAAACATACGCACGAGTAACATAAACGGATGCAGAATTTCATCAGCTTTGGCACCTGCAAGCCAGAGGCTTGCACCTACGGGTTGGGGAGCCCTGTCCTCCCTAGGCCGCCCCTCCCCGCCTCCCCGGGCCCTGAAACAAGACTCCCTCCTTCTCCCCTCGCTCACAGCCCCACAGAGCCCTCCTCAGAGATCACTCTGACTCCACTCGTCTTTCTCTTTCTTTGATGGCCTAACTCAACTAAATCCTGTTCCCCAGAGGGGAGAAAGAGTCTGCCACACAAGATGATAATTAATTAATCTGTCTGGAGACACCTGTGGTCTTCACAGTTAGGGTGACTGCAGTAGTGGCATCTAGCGGGTAGCTGCCAGAGAAGCTCCTCATCTTATGATGTACAGGACAGCTCCCTCCCCCACAACAAAGAACTATCTCTGGCCCTCAAACAACAAGGGGGCGAGGGGCGCTGACCCTGCAGCCGAATCTGTAGACAAAAATAAGTGAATAACTTCTGACTCCCCCCAATCTTAAGTACTAATAGCCTACTGCTGGCTGGAGGCCTGCCCTAAACTCTGTATGTTGCACGTACTTTGTATGTTGTATGTATTATATACTGCATCCTTACGAAAAAGAGAGCTAGAAAAAGCAAACGTGATTAAGAAACTCCTACAGAAATGCGGTGGGCCGGCTCAGTTGGTGGAACATGCCACTCTTGACCTCAGGGTTGTGAGTTCGAGCTGCGTGTTGCATGTAGAGATTAAATAACCATAAAACCTTTTTTAAAATAAAGAAAATCAGACGAAAAGATGTTTACGGTGCTGTAGTGTGTGTGTGTGTGTGTGTGTGTGTGTGTGTGCGTGCGTGCGTGTGTACAGATTTGGATCCACATAGTTGAAGCCTAGTTCCAGGGTAAACTGTATGGGAGCCTAAACGTCGATAGCGCTAAAGTCGAAAAACCCTCTTCTAACCAAAATGATGACGTCATCAGATTGGGAGTGTGGGGTTCACAGTGGGAAGAAATGTGTGTGGCTGGACGGTTAGAAGGATGTGTGCGGAAAAAGGCCGAGTCCCGATTTCCCATACAGCGGGAGGTCAACAGGAACAAACAAAAGCAGCAGCGAGACAGAGCATAAGCAAATGCCCAGAAGCGTTAGCTAGAAAGTTTCCGTTGCTGTGCTCAGGGAAGGAGAAAAGGCAGCAGGGAGAGCTGTGGCCTGATGACCCGCCCAAGAACTAGATGCTTATTTAAACTGTGCCGGAGCCACTCTGATGAAAATGAAAAGAAAATTCAAAGAGATACAATCACATTTCGTCCCTTTCCTTCCATGAAGTAAAAATGCTGCTCTTAAAGCACAGAATCTGGAGAGTCTGGGATTCAATAATCAGTAACAACAGCAACGCTAATAATAGGAAACAGAAAGATTTAAAAAAAAGTCACTTTTGCATTACAATACACATTCTTCCTTTTCAGAATCACCTTATCTGTCTGAACCTAAAATAAGGTTAGTCCAATTATTGTTATTTTTTTGATGATACCCTATGCCCTACTAAGATGTTACCCAAAGAAAAGCCTTACCACTCACACAGGGGTGAACAGAACACCCTTGAAACACTACAAGCCAATGCAACTATTTGATCCAACAAGGTAACAGGAAAACAATTCTTCCAGAACATACCAGCGTTAGACACTGGCAACGTTTTAAAAAGACCAAAGGGAGGAATGCAGGACCCTCGGCTCCTTCCAAAATCCTTCATGTGGTTGAAAGTTTTTAGCCTGGAGGAGGGGCAGCTGGCAAAATGTCTCCTCCAAGGGTCCCCCCCACTCCTGACCACAGTGTTTGAAAGAAGTGAGACCTGAATAAAAAGTCTATTGGGCTTTTCAATCCTGCAATGATCTTGGCGAATGTTTACGGCGTTCAGCGCACAAGAAGAAAAGCCGCACGGAGGCCCTCAGCAATGCACACGTCCAGGTTTATGTGCGTGCTGACGTCAAACAACTTTGGCAAGACCGCAAGTCCAAAAAGGTTTCCAAACAGGAACGCCAGCCGTTTCCAAGCAGGGCGCCTAGCACAGGAAGGTTCAGTTAAGCAATCCGGGCTCACGGGAACAAGGAGAAAATGACTACTTTTAGGAGAGTTTCCTTACCAAGCTCAGGCAAATTAGTTTTCTTTCTTATTAAAAATAAATAAATAAATAAATAAATAAATAAAATGTTTTATTTATTACTAGGAGAGAGAGAGACAGCGTGAGCAGGGGGAGGGTCAGAGAGAGAGGGAGTCACAGACTATGAAACAGGCTCCAGGCTCTGAGCTGGCAGTCAGCACAGAGCCCGAAGCGGGGCTCGAACCCACGAAGCGCGAGATCATGACCCAAGCGAAAGTCGGACGCTTAACCGCTAAGCCACCCAGGCGCCCCGACCTTTATTTTTTTTTTTTAATATGTTTTAATTATTTCTAGGAGAGAGAGACAGCGTGAGCAAGGGAAGGTCAGAGACAGAGGGAGTCACAGACTGAAACAGGCTCCAGGCTCTGAGCTGGCAGTCAGCACAGAGCCCGACGCGGGGCTCCAACCCACAAACCGCGAGATCATGACCTAAGCGAAAGTTGGAGACTCAACCTACTAAGCCACTCAGGAGCCCCTGTAAGACCTTTATTAAAAAGGCACAACTGTAATAGGCTTTGATATGCATTTATGCAGGAAAGTGCCCTTGCTGGGCACAGGGTGTACCACCTTTTCAAAGAACCGAATTCGTTAATGGCTTACACTTTAGTGAAATTTAGAGCAATAACAGCCTCTTCGCCCAGTTGAACATGAATTCAGTGCACACCTAAACAAGCCTCCCCTCAGACTCTATGGTTCTGTAAATACAAAAACAAAAGAAAACAGAGAATAGAAAAGTTCAGGGGCTCATTTGCTATATGAACAACAAAGCCACACCACTTCTCAAATTCATTCCTGGTGGGGTGGTGAATTCACACCTTCCTGTGGCAGGGAAGCTGGAAAGCAGGAGAAAAAACAAAAACAAAAAACAAAAAACCAGCAAGTCACCTTCAAACTCTGGTAGTAGCCAAAAATATTTACACTTTAAAGGGACCTTTGTGCCTAGGAATGGCCTGGCCCAACCCTTCCCAGAGACACTGACCCTTTTATCCACAAGAAAACACGATGGAGGGTTTGTTGTTGTCACAGATCAATACAAGCCCAGCTGGTAAATTTCAAGTTCGATTTCTGTTCTTGAGACCAGAGAATTCACAGAGCTAAGGCAGCCTCCTTCCCCCACCACACGCACAAAACGCCAAACACGTTCCTGAGGAGACGCATCAGGATCTTGTTCTTGGAGCTCAAGTCCCGCTTTTAAAAGGGGCTCTGAAACTTTCTGTACGTTTCTGCAGGGATCCAGAACGCTGTGGATCTAGGGCTGGAAGCCCACAGTCTGTAAATATTGATGGGCTGATGGGAATCGAGAAGCTGGCATGGCGACAGCTGCCAGTCTGGGTTTCCAAGTGACAAGGGGCACAGGTTCAAGGGGTGCAGAGCCAAGGGCCTACAGTGGCAAACACAGGTGGGGACAGTTCAGTCCACTCCCCGGCACCTGGGGTGGCTCCTCCCCGACCTCTGGGCAGCCCCACAGGTCCAGGCCGCCTCTGGAGAAGCCAGGAGTGACAGGGGACCCAGCCCGGTCCCTTCGCGCAGGGGGAGGGGAGGCGACCCGGAACAGGAGCCATTTAAACTCTGCGCGGCGCTTGGAGTCAGCAGGGCTGGGAGCCGCCACCGAGCGCCCGGGATGGCACCAGGACCACGCACCCACGCGCGTCCCGGGGCCCCGGTCCCCGCAGGGAACCCAGGCGGACCCGCGCCCGCCCCGCCGGCGCCCCTACCCCCGACGAGTCCCCCGCCCCGAGGCCGCCTTTGGGCTGTCACCGTGAGGGTCCCGCAGCTGCCTCACCTTGGTGATGACGAGCGGCTCGCCATGCTCGCGGCCGCCCTTCAGGGTGAAGCCCCACGGGGCGCCGCCGCTCAGCTGCACCTCCACCAAGCGCCCGCCGTCGGCCGCCCGCGCGTCAGCCTCGGCCAGACGCTCGGGCCGCGCGCGGGGCGCGGGGCGCGGAGGCGGCGCGGCCGCTCAGCCCCCAGAGCCCGCCGGGCCCGCGCCCATGCACTCTGGGGAGCCGGGCCGTCCGAGGGCGAGGGAAGGTCCGTGCGCTCCTGCGGCCGCCGACCAGTGGCGAACTTGCGCCGCAACTGCCAGGGAGGGAATGGGGCGCGGGCGGCGCGGCGCACGGAGGTGGGCGGGGCCTCCGCGCTCCAGGGCTCGGGCGGCTCGGGCGGCTCGGGCGGCTCCGGCGGCTCGGGCGGCACGGGGCGGGGCGCGCGCCGGGCTCCCGGGAGCTGCCCGGAGGGTGGGAGGGACTGCCCCGGGACCCGCGCGGCCGCTAGCGATGGAGGGGCGACAGGCGCTCTGAGCTGTCCCCAGGGGCCGAGGGCCTACGCGCACACTGTGCCGGTGAGCCGGCCAAGGATACGAGTGCGAGCTCGGGGCTCCCCTCTAGTTCCCCATGGGGCGGGGGGCGGGGGCGAGGGCCGGCGCCCGCACGGAACCTGTGCGGCCCGCAGGTAGCTGGAGCGCGCTACAGCTGGCGCCCCCGCCCCCCCCCCAAGTTGCACGGAGGGTACAAGGGGGCGGAGCCCGCTCTCTGGCCCTCGCCCTGCTCGGCGGAGTCGAGAGGTGGCCGGGAACCGAGACGCGAAGACCGGGCCTTCCTCCCGCGCGAGCGCAGGGCGGCGTCCGGAGGCTCCGGGCGCGCCCGCACCCTGCCCGGGAGGCCGAGTCGCGGCCGCTGAGGCGGCGGAAGCGCGGGCCGGGCCGGGCCTGGGCGGGAGGAGGAGGGCCGCGCCGGGCGCGGGCTCCCGACCGCCGCCCAGGTGAGGCCGGAAGCGCGGCGGGAGGCCCCGGTTCGGCCCCGCGCGGCTCCGCGAGCAGCCGGCCGGCTCCCGCACGCACGTGTTTTGCCCCCAGGCCCAGGCTTGGGACCCGCGGGTCCCGGGAGCCCTTCGTGAGAGCCTCCCTCCGCCGCGCAGCGCGGGCCGAAGCTCTGGCCCTGGGAGGGTGCTTTAAAGTCCGGGCAGGGGAGAAGGGCGCCTGATCTCTTCCCATGTGGCGCTGCCCATCCTCCCACCAAGTCCCTGCTGCAGCGCCCGGCCCAGAAAAGGCATGGCCTGTCCTTGGCTCTTCCTAGCCCTTCTAAGTTGCAGTCCTGGAAGTCTTTGCGCCCGGACCCTGTCCTCACTTTCGTAGGGTGGTGCCACGACGTCTTACTATCCCACGCCTGCATGGCCTACGATGGAGAGGTGGGCTGAAATTACTGAAACGGTGGACCTCCTAGCGCTACCCCTTTTCAATGCACATAAAGTCTGGCATAAAGAAATATCTGTATTGGCACGTATTTGCATGCTTTGCAAGGACATAAAATCTTCCTTTTATTTGGAAGGATATCAAAATCGCTTGTTGCTTCAGAGAAGCTCCATCCGGGTACTTGGAGCAGGTGGGGATGGGATGGACCTCAAGGACGAGCTCGGAGACCACTGGGCAGAAAAGTGAGGGGTCTCGGTCTCTGTCGAGCAGACACAGGGAACCTCAACTCTGGCCTCAGCTTCTTCAGTGGTCAGGGGAGGGATTTCCGTTCTTGGCTGAGGGTTTTGGGTCTCATCCAGGCAATTGAAGGGAGAGTGCAAACTTCGCGGCGCACTTCGGGCTCTGGGCAGGGATTACCACCTCGTAAGTAACTTCCAAACTACTGAGTCCAGAGTGTCTCCGGGTAGAGTGATCAGGATTGTTTTTTTCTTTGTAAAGGGAGGGATAAGGAGTGTGCCTGTTAGAATCCATCTCAAGTGTACCTTGACTGGAGCGGTCATGCAAATCTGCACAAATTGATTAAATTGCACAGAACTAAATAGACACACACGGGAGTGCCCTGAAGCTGAGGAAACCTAACCAAGCTTGGCAGATTGTATCAATGATAATATTCTGACTGAGGTGCAAGGTGCAGGGGATGTCCCTATACTGTGATTTACAACTAAATGTGCATCTGTAATTACCTTCAGGTAAAACATTTACTTGATTTTTTTTAAATTTTTTTTAATGTTTTATTTCTAGGAGAGAGAGAGAGAGAGACAGCGTGAGCAGGGGAGGGTCAGAGAGAGAGGGAGTCACAGACTGAAACAGGCTCCAGGCTCTGAGCCGGCAGTCAGCACAGAGTCCGACGCGGGGCTCGAACCCACGAACCGCGAGATCATGACCTAAGCGAAAGTCGGACGCTTAACCGACTAAGCCACCCAGGCGCCCCTAAAACATTTACTTTAAAAAGCGGATGGATTGAAAACCCAAAAGAGAAAGGACCATGTAAATGCGCTTAGAATTTTTGGCAGTTCCCTACGTTGTTGTTTTTTTCTTTTTTAATTCTTTTTTATGTTTTATTTATTTTTGAAACAGAGAGAGACAGCGTGAGCAGGGGAGGGTCAGAGAGAGAGGGAGATGCAGAATCCCAGGACAGACTCCAGGCTCCGAGCTGTCAGCACAGAGCCTGACGCGGGGCTCAACCCATGAACCATGAGATCATAACCTGAACCGAAGTCAGACGCTTAACCGATTGAGCCACCCAGGTGCCCCAAGCAATTCCCTAGTCTGAAAACGCACAGCCCTGCCCTGTGGTAGTAACTTAAATCTCAGTGAACTATGGCTGAAATTCAGGCCACTAGACTCACTAAGCAGAGTCCAAGATTTCACTGTCCCCCTAACTCACAGCCAAAGTCATCTTTAGTATTTTATGTTGACCATGTAACCAGATTACGAATCTGCCACCTGAAAGGGTTATTTATACTGTTCATTCCTCACACTCCGTGCGGGTTGACATTTATCCTTACTAAATTTCATTTTACTGGGTTTGTTCTTAATCTTCACATTAGGCATTCCTTTCAGCTTAGCATTAATGGAATATTTCTAAGGCTGCTCCCTAGTAATTAATGCAGCAGAAGCCTCTGTGGCCTGCTTGGAGAAAGATGCCCTCTCAGACCCTCATAAAGCCTTTCATTGACATTCTTGGGTTTACATAGTCGGGCAAACCCACCATCACACCTAGCCTTCTGTGTCATGTCCATTGTATCATCACAAGACACTGTGACATATCTTGGAAGACATCAATACCTTCAGACTGAGAGGCATTGCCGCGGTTCATTAGCCCCGCACCCTTTTTGGAAGAGTTTGCTATGACACTGAACCAGTGTGGACTTAGCAGTGGTAATGATTTTCTTTTCTAAGAACTCACAACTCAGCCAGATTTTCCAAGGACAGAACATACTCCTTAGCATCTAACTTTTCTTTCAGAAAGCCAGGGACAAATAGGTTTTATGAGCGTGTGTTCTTCTGGACTTGCAGATGTGACCCTGTGACCCCCTACCATCTAGGCATTCCATAGTATGGGGTATGCCACTTTTTCAAATCTGACGCTTCCTCTGATAGAGGAGAGACAGGTGAAATGAAAGATAGTTCTTTTGGTGTCGGGCCAGCTCAGTCCGCACACCATGTGACTCTTAATCCCTGGATTGTGAGTTCCCAGGCCCCATGCTGAGTGTGGGGATTACTGAAAAAAGTCTTTCCCTTTATTGATAGTGAATGAACCAATCGATGAGTAGAAGACCAGTTGAACCAACTTCCAGAGATCTCATCAATAGCGAATCCTTTTTATGAAATAGAGTTCAGATTGTTTAAGCTTTTTTCTTCTAAAAAAAAAAAAAGGATTTGTAATTATAGAATGCAGTGAAGGACAGGGTACCAAAACTTTGCCTTTACCTTCCAAAGTGGTAGCTCAGAAATGCCGAGTTTTCCGGAACACCTGTGGCAATGTTTAAAAGGCAGTGTTAGCCAATTTCTACTTCACCCACTGCGTACCTACCTGAGTTAGGGTCCCTATGAATTCAGGTGGAGAGGTCCGTCCAGGTCAGAGAGCTTAGGTGGGGGACAGAGGGGCCAGCTACAGGAAAACATCAACCCAATGACTTTGCCCTTCAGCAATATTCGTCATATTGCTTTCTGCCGGCTGTGATTACACACATTGGAATTTAACTTAGTTGGCCCAGTGACAAAAGCTGAGGGCTGCGTAAACGCACCCCCACCTTCTGCCCCCACTCACCTCAGAAGGATTTCCCCCTGGGCCTTGTTGTTCGAGTATTTACAGATCTGTAATGGAGAGACTTCCTTTTTCTTTTTTCTTTTTTTTTAATGTTTTATTTATTTCTAGGAGAGAGAGAGAGAGCGTGAGCAGGGGAGGGTCAGAGAGAGAGAGGGAGTCACACATTCTGAAACAGGCTCCAGGCTCTGAGCTGGCAGTCAGCACAGAGCCCGATGCGGGGCTCGAACCCACAAACCACGAAATCATGACCTACGCCAAAGTCGGACGCTTAACCGACTGAACCACCCAGGAGGCCCGAGATTTCCTCTTTCTGTGCGGGGCGGCTCTACCTGCGCGTGGCACCGTTCTCCTGTGCGTGGGCGCCACCCTGGGAGTCGGCCTCCCGGTGCCCAGCACCTCTGCCTGGGGAAGCAACAGCCACAGCAACGAAGACGTCGTAGCCCTGAGTCACCGGGAACCTACTCTGTACCAAGCACATCACATAAAGCGACTCCCAGGCCAAAGCTGCTTGAGCATGCATCACCCCAGTTTGCAGAGGAAGAAACAGCCCCACAGGGGTTAATACTCCGCTTGAGGTTGCTGAGCCCAGTCCCACGGGGGACACACGCACTCACGCTCTTCCACTCACAGGGCCCCGTGCCGGATTGGGTACTGGCGGGCGGTTTGCATCCAGGTAGGGAGTCGGCTTTCCTCTGTAAGAGGTTTAGACCCTGAGCCACCTTTTGAGGTTCCCTTGATCTCCAGACAAGAAAGAGGCTGAAGCATCCTGCGTGGAAACTTGGCCTATAAAACTGGGGACTAATTTAGATTTGCTTGAGTTCCAATCTTTGGAGGCCTTGGAGTCGTGTCCTTTAATTTTTTTTCCCTTTGTTTATCCATTTTTGAGAGACACAGGGCCCTAGCAGGGGAGGGGCAAAGAGGGAGACACAGAATGGGAAGCAGGCTCCAGGTTCTGAGCTAGCTGTCAGCACAGAGCCCGACGCGGGGCTCGAACCCACAAACTGTGAGATCATGACCTGAGCTGAAGTCAGCCACCTAACCAACTGAGCCACCCAGGCGCCCCATAAGTTTAAACTTGATAAACAAGCAGTGTCTTACAATACGAGTAGTACATGACGCCGAACAGCACATGATGAGCACCGAGCCAATGGTTCTCTCTCTGTGTCTCTGCGGGATTGTGGGTGATCTCCCGTGCTTGAAGGCTCAGTCTCAGGCCGTGGTGTTTGGCAGAGATCGGTGATGTTTCCGAACGTTGGAAGGTGCCCACAGCGGGCACTAGTGTATTTTTCGTCACTGCAAGCACCTTTGGACCGTCCTCTGCTTTTCCAGACAAGAGTGAGCTTAGGAATGCTTTGCTTCCTTCTAGGTCAGGCCGCCTGCCGATAGAGACCCTTTCGTCCGCTGCCTGGTTGCAGTTCCGTTAACCTCAGTACCTGACAAGAGTTTATTCATACTGCACCATAGCCAACGTCTCTTAGTAGTGGCCAGACTCTTCCAATAACGCTCCTCTCTCTTGTCTCCCTCACACCAGCAGCCACAACGGCTTTCAAAGGTATGTGCGGGTTCATTTATTTGTTTTCCTTTATAGTTTGTATTGTCTTTAGTATTTTGTATTATATTACAGTATTGTAATCATTTTGATATGAGTATTTTGGGCTTGTGGAATGAATCATCAGAGTTTCCATTATTTTTTAGGGGAAAATTCGTTTTTGATATACAGGTGCTTTAGATTACAAGCATGTTTCCGGAATGAATTATGATTGCAAACCAAGGTTTTTATTGTATGTATAAAACAATACTTTTCAAGTTGGGAGTACTTAAAAAGAGAGAGCTACTATTTTTAATGTTGTTGTTGTTGTTGTTGTTGTTGTTGTTTAGTTTTAAGTTTAATTGTATAAGAGAGAGCACGGGGGAGGGGCAAAGAGATAGGAAGAGAGAGAATCCCAAGCAGGCTTCTCACTGTCAGTTTGGAACTCCGTGCCGGGCTCGAACTCCCCAACTGTGTCCTGAGCTGAAATCAAGAGTAGGCCACTTAACCAACTGAGCCAGCCAGGCACCCCTAAAAGTGTTCATTCTTAAAATGCAGTCGTAGCAGTCCATGGGTGGTTCCGTCAGTGGAGCGTCTAAGGTTGGCCCACGCCCATGATCTCACAGTTCATGGGTTCGAGCCCCACGTCGGGCTCTGTGCTGACGGCCGTGAGCCTGGAGCCGGCTTCAGACTCTGTGTCTCCCTCTCTCTCGGCCCCTTCCCTGCTCACACTCTGTCTCTCTTAAAATTAAATATGAAAAAAATTAAAACATAAAATGCAGTTTTAGAAAGCCATTGGCTATTTTCAGTTTTTATTTTTCTAATAAAGTAGCCATCCATACCTCTTGAGCACTTTTAACTGGCCCAGTGCTGGGGAGAAGTCGCTAAGGAATGTAAAGGATGCAGGAAATAAGAAACATTAACTCTGGCCAATGAAGAAAATACAATAGGGAAAAAAATTAGTGCACCATCAGGCACAAGATGACTTTTAGCTGCAAAAGTTCTAGCAGGAGAGAAAGAAACCCAAGTAGAGAAGGGGGAAGAAAAGGAGTTAATCCAGTGATAGGGGAAATTTTTAAATTCTTCATCTTTGTGGAAATCTCAGGTAGGCACAAAAGTAGAACTCTGGCTTCATTCTTGCCCCCTTTTCTCTCAAAAGGATTTCAAACACATCAAGGGCAGAAGGACTGAGGAAGTGGGGCTGCGGGTTCATTGGTCCTTGGGTGCGGACCCTGTGAGCAGAGGAATGTTCCTTACAGGGACGTTGAACGCGTCAGGACCGAAACGCTGTGAATGAGTTCAGAAGCTTCCCAGTCCTGCCCCTTCTGACTGGGTGTCCTGCGCCCCGACTCCCCAGCCCAGGCTGTGCGCGCAGGGTAGGGCGAGTGAGGAAGTATAAACAGCTCCTGGGCTTCTGGTTGAAATGACCGGGCGGTGGCCAGAGAACGGGTGGGCAATAAGGAGCTTCCTTCAGGCAGGTTGAAACGTGAAATGCCTTTAGGATCCCCTGTGCATTTTCTAAGGCTATTGTAATAAATTACCATAAACTGCTTAGGACTTTTTTTTTTTCCTTCATGGAAGCCAGAAATGTGAAATCTCAGTGTTCGCAGAACCACAACTCCCTCACAGCGAGAATCGGCTCCCTGCCCCTTCAAGTGTCTGGTGGCTGCTGGCGTTCCGGGCGTTATGACCACATCAGTCCAACCTTTGCATTTGTGGCCACCCAGCCTCCTCTGCCTACGTCCAGGTGGCCTTAAAATGGTGAGAGGAGAAGGTTCCAGTGGGACACTAGACCCCCAGGCCTCTGCTCGGCCTCACTTCCCTGCAGAGGACCCCACATGGGACGCAAATGACTCAAGTATAGATGGAAGGTTTGCAAGGACTGAAGGATACCCAGAAGCCCTTGGGGGTGGGGGTGGGGCATGAATATGAGTAAGACATGAGCAGTGCTCCAGAGACCAAGGAAAGCCTGAGCCAGTTTTAGGAGAGACTATGGATGCATTTAGTCTCTACAGCCCCCTTGAAGCGCCCGCTAACCACGACGCTTAATGCGACTTTCGTAGGTCAGGCCCAGGGAGACATTCGACGCAAGCCGCAAAAGCCGTAAGGTTTCATGGGCGTGAAGGCCAGTCAGTTGCTGGAAGCAGCAGCCCAGGTGCTGGTCAGCCGGACAGGCGGCTCCGGGCGAAGGACGCCGACAGGTGCGGAAGCAGGCAGACGTTAGCGGCGCCTTGGGGGAGCTGTGGAAATGCTCCCAGAAGGTGCCCTGCAGGGAGAGGGTCAATGCCAGAAAGGGAAGGGGCAGGAGGAGGGCCTCGCACCCAAAGTAGGACAGAATCCGCATGCTTACTGCCGGCAGGAGGGCCACTGGAAGAGCGAGGGCCCCCGGCAACTGGACGATTCTCAGCAGGGCCCCAAGCAGAAAGAGACCGTGTGGTCCAGGGCCAGGACCAGCGGGCCCCACGGCCTCATGGGGCCCCCGAAGACGACTCTGGGTGCCGGCCGCCATGGAGGACAAGGGGGGGACTAGTGAGGAGCCTAAGTAACGTCATTTTGAGTTTAAGGCCTCCACTGAGAGCAACCTCGGGCTGCACGAAGCCCTAGTTCCAGGAAAAGCCTCAGACAGCTCAAGGCTGAAGCCACCTTCGGACCACCCTCAGATCAGCCAATCAAAAGAAGTTAAAAACATTCCTGTGGTCTGAGTCAGGGACTGAGGACTATAGTACAAAGTAGCCAATCACTCACCGATTGCCTAAACCCCACATGGGCCCTTTGAACTCACCTCATAATTGGTCATTTTCAAAGATTTCTCAAAGGTCATGATCGGGTCCCGCCAAAAGTAACCAACGGCTCACAGATACTGAATGGTCAAAACTATAACCATGGGTGTTGTACAATTGTGATTGGTGTCTGTGTGATGATGCTATGCGTACAACGTGTGCACTGTAACACCGCACCCCCCATCCCTTACCCCATAAAAACCCTGCTCGCCATTGTTGGGGGCTTCACCCTGCAGCCGCTGCACCGGTTGACAGGTGAGTCCCTGCTCAAGCTTGTGATAAAGACCCTTATGTACTTGCATCGGTGTCAGCTCCTTGGACGTCTCCGGGGACTCACGATTTGAGCATAAGTCTGTGTGCCCATACACCGGAGTTTCTATGCCCCAGCTGGAGCTGTGTTTCACGGGCTACTTGTGGAAAAGAAGCCTCAACAGCGCTCCTCAGAAGGGGGCTGCTGCGTCAGGCTGTCAAAGGTCTGTAACCCTGTTAATTTCACCGACATTAACCCAGGAGACTACAAGTGATCCTGGGACACCCAGATCGGCGTCCGAATCTATGGGCGGGGCAGAGCCCCAGGGACTGTGTTACATTTCTAGAGGGTCACCCGCACGCCTCCATGTCCCATGAAGTCTTCCACTCCTTCTACAAAGAAAGACGTAGACCCCCACCCATTTCAGTCCCAGCGAGGAACTTGTTTGTAGCCCTGGCAGAGACTGTAACCCAGACCCTAAAGATCTCAGGGGCGCCTGGGTGGCTTAGTCGGTTAAGCATTCGACTTTCGCTTAGGTCATGATCTTGCAGTTCGTGGGTTTGGGCCCCACGACGGGCTCTGAGCCTGGAGCCGTTTCAGTCTGTGACTCCCTCTCTCTCTGACCCTCCCCTGCTCATGAGGTCTCTCTCTCCTAGAAATAAATAAAACATTAAAAAAAAGCTTAAAAAAAAAAGATCTCTTCATGCTACATATGTGGGGGAATCAACGTGGAGGATCAATGGCCATGGGAGGCCAGGGAATTAGATCCCTGCAAGCTTTCTAATGGAACAAATCACTGCAGTTCCACTACCAGGGTTTGGTTCCTCAAAACCTTCATTATTGCGAAGAACTATCTTTCCCAACGGGGAGGAACGTTCACCAGCTCTGTTGGGAACTTAACGTGGCTGGGCCAAAGGTTGTATAATTCAACCACCTGGGAAACCCAATGGTGGGGGTCCCCGCGTCACCTTGAGCTGGATCCTCACCCCCCTGTCTAATTTCTCCCATCTCCAGGAGGCTTGGGACAATGTTGACACAGCCATCGAATGGCGGGTCCAGGTGGGCTCTGCTGGATACATGGAAAAAACAGCCTATACGGTACTTCTTCAGGCTGATGAGGGTCATGAGTGTTGGTGCCTATTTGCCCATCTTTCTGCTCCCAGCTGCTAGGGAGGAACATCCCGAAGTTCAAGTGTACGGAGATAGGGAGACTCGAAGGAGGTGGCGTGCCCTGCAAGTTGGAATTGGAAAGATGATGGGTGGCCTCCCAAGCACATAATCCCATCGTATGGCCCTGCCACCTGGGCAGAGGATGGGTCCTGGGGCTACCGCACCCCCATTTACATGCTAAACCGCGTAAGCAGACTGCAAGCAGTTGTAGAAATTATAACCAGTGAAACTGCCAGAGCCCTTAACTTACTAGGCAAGCAGCAGACCAAAATGTGCAATGCCGTCTATCAGTCGCTTGGATTTAGATTACCTGCTTGCTTCTGAGGGAGGGGTTTGTGGAAAGTTTAACCTGAGCAACTGCTGCCTACGGATAGATGGTGAGGGAAAAGTCCCAGAGGAGATCACAGATCGAATGAGGATTGCTCATGTCCCCTCCAGACCTGGTCTGTCTTCAGCCTCCTTGAGGCCATGGTTGAAAGAAAGCCAGCCACTTATATAATGATGTTATGGAAATAAAAGCCTCTAAGCCAAAACGATGTTCTTTGACCCGAAATAGAGGGGCCCGGGCATCAAAGTGGGAAACGTGGCAGGGCCCCCTCTCTAAAGAATGTAAAAGAAAAATGTAAAAACATAAAGATAAAGGAAGGCAACCTGGCTCTATGCAGATATGACATAAGTCACCATCCTGTAACCTGAGACCACCTCATCCTAGGGCGTGTTCGCGCGTTACCATATTTGGGAGACAAAGAGGTAGAAAATGTACAAAACAGCACGCCAGCTGGTGTTCAGGGCCCATTCTTCAGGTACGAACCCAACGGAACCAGTGCCCGCACTAGTAAAGGTGCTTCCTGGAAAGGAAAGCCTCTGTGCAAGAATCCCGGTACACTCTGAGACACAAAATGGGACTTCCGTCTTAGTTTGGAAGCATTGTGGCTAAAGCCCCGCTGTCTGTGCAGATAGATCCCAGGGCTCACGGGAGGCAGAATGGATGACTTATCTGCCTGCTCCCAGGATGGTCATTGGGGAGAAAGTGTCGCACCCTCATGCCAAGTGAGAGCTCCCTGAGAAAGATTCGGGATAGCTCCGAGACAGATTGGCATCTCATTCTCCGGTTGCATTTCTGGAAGACTGCTGATCAGCCACTTTTGTGGACAGGAGCAAAGGGCGTCGGAGGGGAGGAGGGCTCAGCAGTGGGTGAGCGAGCTCTCCAAGTAACGCCTGAGAACGCCGCTGCATATCCCATTAGCACAAACCTTACCAGCTTAAAACCGCAAACTCAGCCTGACCCAGGGCTACTACTCAGGCGAACAGATCCAAGCAAAGATTTTGAACGCTAGTGACTTCCTTGCAAGGGACAAAATTTTACCTGGGGAATGGGTAGTGGAGGGTGTAAATTATCTTTTATCCTTGTAGTTCGTGAGATGTAATCAAGGTCTAATTCTAAGTGGCTCTCTTAGTCATGCGCACGTGTAGGCGTCCAAGTCCAGGATTCCTTCTTTCTCCCTGGGGTCCCTGGATGAGGCGGGGCATTTTGCTTTAAGCAAAAGCCAGGGATTCCTGGGAGGGCGGAGACTAGTAGTTTACCTTTGCTTTAAAAATTCAAAATTAGGGGGGTGTGACGAGAGGAGAAAAAGGGGGGTGAAAAGGCAGCCCATGGATGGGCCATGTCCACATCCTCCACGTGACCCTCAGCTGAGGTCAAAGGCCTAGACCTTGTGGTCAGAGATCAGAGCTCAATCGGTGCAGGGCTTGGGGTACCCAAGAGGAGGATGGGAGGGTTTTTTGTGTCTTTTTGTTTTTAATTTTTTAAGCATTTATTTATTTTCAGAGACAGACAGAGTGCATGCAGGGAGAGGCAGAGAGAGAGGGAGACACAGAATCCAAAGCAGCTCCAGGCTCAGAGCGCTCAGCACAGAGCCTGACTCGGGGCTCGAACCCACAAACCATGAGATCATGGCCTGAGCCAAACTCCGACACTTAATCGACTGAACCACCCAGACGCCCCGAGGATGGGAGTTGTGACACCAGTCTGGCAACCTTAACCTTGATTTACCACATTGTATCTGGGGAGATTTTTTTTCCAATCTCAAACCCCTTCTGGGTCCCAACCTGCTTCTAATTTGCCAACTAACGCACAGTATAAAGGTCTGATACCTGGGTCCCCAGTGCCGACTCGGCGGTAGCAGTGAGAGCCAACACCAGCAACTTCCAAGCAGCAAAAAATAATTGTGTGTGTGAGATTCCAGTGAGACTTCCTTGTGAGGTCTCCCAAATGCAGCAGGAACCTTCTGTCCCTTCCCGAGGATAGCATTTGCGTCACTGTGGAATGCCTCTTCCCTTCGTACTCCAGATTTTGAGAGACAAAAACCCAGAGATACTTCTGTGAGGCTCTCGGAGAAGGCACGGGGAGCTTGCATTTGTGACCAGCTCCTGAACCACATTCAGGCTGCCCTTCCGAGAGCCCATCTGGGGAGCCCCGGAATCGCCAGGAGAGTCCTCATACTGCCGGAGCTCAATAAATGTTACTTCATGCCCTCCCTCCCTCTCACCCCCCAACACAGCCACAACCACAAACACACACACACAGACACAGACACAGACACACACACACACACGGAGAAAGGAGCCGTCTGTATGTACTTCCTTAGAGCTGAAATAATTCGGGTGCCGTGTGGGAAGGAGGAGCCCTGCAAGGCTGGGGGACTGTTGATTCGGATGCGGGGAAATTCCTTCGCTGGCCGCTGGCCAGAATACTCGTTTCAACTGAATCTTTTCTCCTGAACATCAAGGAATGTAGAAGTATTTGACTAGCCTTAGAAATAACAGGAAGTAACCGAGGTCGGCTGTCTGAAGGGAGGTAGACATTTTCTACAATGGACAGATTTCTTCTAGGCAGGGAAAGGACGTCTCTAAAAAATTGCTCGTGATCACTCCTTACTTTTGCCTAATTATACATGTGGGTATACATGAAGGGCTGCAGGAAATATTGTCTGATTAACTTGTTTAAAAATAAACGCTTTTGGTGGAGGGGCGCCTGGGTGGCTCAGTCAGTTAAGCATCCGACTTGGGCTCAGGTCATGATCTCACAGTGCGTGGGTTCAAGCCCTGTGTTGGGTTCTACGCTGACAGCTCAAAGGCTGGAGCCTGAGTTCTGTGTGTGTATCTCTCTGTCCTTCCCCAGCTCATGTTCGTGCTCTCTCTCTCAAAAATAAATAAACATTAAAAATTTTACGAGAATAATACATTCATCTCTTGGAACAATTTTAGATTGACGGAGAAGTTGCAAAGATAAAACAGAAAGCACTTATAAAGCCTTGCCTAGCACATTCCTCATCACTGAACTCCTATTTGGATTTCCCCAGTCTGGACGCTAGTGTCTTCTTTCTGGTCCTGGGACCCAACATTGCATTTAGTTGTCTCTTTGGTCTCCATCTTTCCTTTGTTTTCATGACCTGGAGAATTTTCTTTTTTGCAGTTCATTTATTTGAGAGAGAGCACAAGTGCAAGAGAGAGCAGGGGAAGGGCCGAGAAAGGGAGAGAGATTCTGAGGCATGCTCTGAGAATGCATGCACCGTCAGTGGAGAGGCTGATGTGGGGCGCGAACCCAGGGACCATGAGATCATGACCTGAGCTGTAACCGAGTCTGACAGTTAACCTACTGAGCCACCCAGGCGCCCCCTGGTGCCCCGTGACCTGGAGAGTTTTGAGCAGGACCGGTCACGTGTTTTGTCAAGTGTCCCCACTTTAGGCTTGTCCGATGTTTCCTCATGACCAGGTTATGGACTGGGGAAAAGCACACACATAGATGAGTGGCCATGTCGGCCCGCCACATCAGGGAATATTTGACATCTACGTGGCTTGTCACTTGTGACTGTCACCTCATTACATGGGTCAGGAGGCGACTATCAGATTTCTCGCTGTACAGTTACAGGGAAAAGTTTCCCCTTCCTGGTTAAGTCATTTAACAACTTGGGTTTTACAGAGCAGAGGTGTTCTGTGGGAAGTCACGTCAGTCCCATGTCACCACCAAGTCCGTGACTAGACAGGCTGTCCTTAAGACCAGATTAAGATGCCTGAAATCAAAGCATTGATTAAGTCAGCTTTAAGCACTTTCAGACAAACAGTAATCAAGAGAAGTGAGTAGCTTGCAAAGGCAAAAATACATACTGTTTGGCCCCTTACGAATACATTTTCTGACCCTTGTGACAGACTAAAGAAGTTGGAGAAATTCGGGTTATACACATGGCTTACTCTGTATGTTAGGGGCGCCTGGGGGGCTCAGTCGGGTAAGCGTCTGACGTCGGCTCAGGTCATGAACGTGCGATTCATGGGTTTCAGTCACACGTCGGGCTCTGTGCTGACAGCTCATAGCCTGGAGCCTGCTTCAGATTCTGTGCCTCCCTCTCTCTGCTTCTCTCCTACTCACACTCTCTCTCTCTCTCTCAAAAATAAACATTAAAAAATAAAAACTATATATTTGTTCAACCAAGGGCAAAGCACTGAAGCCTGAAAAACTAGAGGGGGTTGAGGAGAGGAAGAGCCAGTGCACTTATCAGACTCCCTTCAGAGGACTCCCTTACCTATATTTTCTATATCAATGCCTTTCGATCCTGCCGTTGAGGTGTATGCTCTAGCTGCGTGTCAGACAAGTGTTTCCGCAGTGTGCACGACCATGTTGTATCATCTCCCAACACGCTGTGTTTCTAACCACGAGCCAAACCACCGGGGTTACTGTGGGTTTCCTACTCCCTGCTCGGGGCCACTCGAGTACCAGTGAAACAGTCATTTCAAACTTAGCCAACGTCCGAGTGCATTTCATCCCCTTTGTTAGATATATGAGATTTGATTGTCTCACGTGGGTAAAAACGGCACGGCATTTAATCCACCCAGAAGTAATCGTCCTCTCGTTTCATTATATTAGCATAACGTGCTACAGAAGAAACATAAAATGTGAATGAAGTTTGAGATCTGTAGCCTGCATATACACATGTGCGCCCTCACCCCCTCCCCTCCCCGTCCCCCACCCCATATACCTCCTTGAAAGTGCAGTTATGGTCACATGACTTCAGATTTGGCTGCCTGTGACCTGCTTGCAGCTTCTCAAGACTGGGCTCCTGTTGCTTCAGGCTGCTGAATAGAGAAGGTGCGTTTCTGCGCTCTGACCAGTTCGCAGACGCCCACCGTGGCCAGAAATGAGTCTCTGAATCCCCTCTGGAGAAAGTGCTTATGGTGTCATCTGCCTGGGTCTGATGCTCACCTCTACCTCCTCCATGACCTTAGACAAGTCTCCTCACCTCTTCTGCTGCCTTATACTTAAAATCTAGAGATAAAAAGATGAGCCATAAGGGTGCGGATGAGAGTTAAGCAAGACACAAAGTACTGAACGCTGCCCGCTCATGGAAGGCGATCAGACAGCAATATCAGTGTTAGTCTACTTTCCTTCCTCTTCTCAGAACACAATCCCACCCCTCGCCCTTCCGTGGCACGGTCTGGTCTCACCTCTTCTCAGCCTGACCCTTCTCACCTCCCAGACTCATTATCTGCCTCTTGCAGAACTGAAGTTGTATTCTTAGGCGGAATTTCTCGATCTGTGAATTTCTGTGGTTTTCTCAGGGGACATGCAAGTTTCTTTCAGAAGCCAAGACTCATGTTTGGTCAGGCAAAGTCAATACCCAGCCCGGCAACAACCACTGATCAGGCTCTTTGAGCTCTAAGCCTGGATTCAAAACCCATTCATTGTGTGGAATTTTGCAGAGCTACTCAATTCCCCAGCGGGACAGAGAAAAGCGTTCAGGGCCAAGAGATAAGCCACCGCAGCTCATTTCACTCTCTGAAAACCATGTAGCCAACCCTGAGCCTTTTTATTGGTTCCACAGGGTCAAACCAAGCATATTTAATCTGGGATGGAGAGGGTGGTCGTCCTTCTATCCCCTTAACATATTCCTGGAGCGGCAGCAGGCAGCCTTGCATGATTCTGCGGGAGGATGCCTTCAGGAGGCAGGAACTCACTCTGCCAATGCTGTCAGAGACCCTGGGATTTGAAGTGCCCCCGCCCCCAAGGGGCAACCCTTCCTGGTTGACCAACAAGAATAGGTGCTCCAGCATTCCCGCACCATCAGACAACCCTGAGAGGCAGCTGTGATGGACAGACGTGAACATGGCCATCCCAGGGGCGCCTGGGTGGCTCAACCGGGTAAGCGTGCAACTTCGACTCAGGTCACAATCTCATGTTTTGTGAGTCTGAGCCCCACGTCGGGCTCTGTGCTGTCAGCGCATACTCTGCTTCAGGTCCTCCATCCCCATCGCTCTCTGCCCCTCCCTCCTTCTCTCTTAAAAATAAACATTAAGAAAAATAAAGATGGCACCCCTGAGTGCACCCCACCAGTGGTGTTCACACTCTGTGTTCCTTCCTCTGGGTGTGAACGGGACCCATGGCTAACTTCTAACCGATAGGATCCAGCAAACGTGATGGGATAGGAGTTCTGTGATTCTGTTACAAGAGCCTGTGACCTCCACTTGGTGAATCATTCTTGCTGGCTTTCATGACTCAAGCAGCCTTATTGGAAGCCACCCCGTGGAAAGACTCCTGTGCCAAGGAACTGAAGGTGACCTCTGGTCAATAGCCCATGAAGAAGGAAAACTTGTCATTAAACATGTAAGAAAATGTTCAGAAGCCAATATTTCCCCGCTCAAGCCTTCAGATGAGACCAGCCCGGTCAGCACCAGAACTGCAGCCATTGACAGAGCCCACAATGGGAGACCCAGCTCGACAGTGCCTGGCCTCTTAAGCCGCAGACACTAGGAGCAAATAGGTGTGTGTTGCCGATTTCTAGTCTGGCATGGGAGGAACCAAGTGGTCACCACCTCGTCCACCATCGTGTCCAGCTTTAACACGCAAAAAGCTGGACAAGCTGAAAGATCAACCAGTCTTAGATTTTTCCGAGACATAAGGTCCCAGGGGATGCTGCCCCGCACATTGAAAACATGGACCGATGCAGAGAAGGACAACTTACTGGAGCCGAAACCCGTTAGAAACTTCCACAGGAATCACTGCCCAGATAGGAAAACCTGAAATGTAATTGACAAAGTGCTGGAGGCTCAGTGTAGAAGAATGTGAGTTAAAAACAAGGAGGGTGGGTGGGCTGGTGGCTCAGTTAAGTTACAGTTTGGTTTTTTTTCAATGTTTATTTATTTATTTTTAAGGGAGAGAGATTACAAGCAGAGGAAGGGCAGAGAGAGAAAGAGGGAAACAGAGAATCTGAAGCAGGCTCCAGGTTTCGAGCTGTCAATGTCAGAGCCCGATGTGGGGATTGAACTCATGACTGTGAGATCATGACCTGAGCTCAAGTCAGACACTCAACCAACTGAGCCACTCAGGTGCCCCCAATGTCAAAGTCTTGATTTTGGCTCAGGTCATGATCTTGCAGTTCGTGAGTCCAAGCCCTACACTGGGCTATGTGCTGACTGTGAGGAGCCTGCTTGGGATCTCTCTCTCTCTCTCTCTCTCTCTCTCAAAATAAACCAACAAATAAAAACTGCAGGCATCCCTATACTTTTGTGACCTTGACCTTCTAGAGCCCTACCAGGTTCTCACTGTGAAAACTGGAGAAAAATTGTTTGTGCTTCCTTCAGAGCAAAGGGGAAAGTGGCCATTTTTAAATACCCCAGAGCATTCTGTTCTTCAGAACAAGATATGTTCTCAAGAGGAATTTGACATGAAGTGATTGAGGTTACCAGAGCCTAAGCACCGTGGAAGGAATGAAATACTGAAGTCCAGGGGCGCCTGGGTGGCTTAGTTGGTTAAGCGTCCGACTTTCACTTAGGTCATGATCTCGCAGTTCGTGGGTTCGAGCCCCTCGTCGGGCTCTGTGCTGACTGCCAGCTCAGAACCTGGAGCCTGCTTCAGATTCTGTGTCCCCCTCTCTCTCTGACCCTCCCCTGTTCACACTGTCTCTCTCTCTCTCTCTCTCCTAGAAATAAATAAAAATATTAAAAAAGAAATACTGAAGTCCAACCTCCTCTAGCCAGCCTTTCTTTCCCACCTAAGGCTGGGGGGAGGGTGGGAACACCGCCCAAAATGCATCTGTGAAGTTCATGGCCAAGGGGTACAGGCTCACGACAAGACAGACCTAATCATAAACTGTAGAATGCATCCCCCATGCCTGGCCCACTAATAGCCTATGTATCCTAAATCTTTTCACTGTGGATATCGTGCCCGGCTCTGAACAAAAACCTATGAGGCATACTAAGACAACAACACAGCCTGGACAGAGCGAGCGTGTGATCTTTACTCAGCGATGTTGGCATCAACGGGTATTGCTCTAGGCTGCCAAGTGTGAGTGATCGGTTACGTAGCGTAGATTACCACAGTGGCCTGCTCCCTCCTGCAAGTGCTGTGACATCGTACCCGAGTCACCTCTGATGGGTCTTTACTTGACACACAAGTCTATGCTTGGTCTCCCTTTTGTGGTCACATGGTTCCAGCACTTCGGGCCTTTCCCTAGAAACTCGTCGACATGCGACCTCACCTCACATTCAGCACGGGAGGGCCTAGGCCGGTCACGGGGTGTCATGTGTGCACGGTGTGATTTCAAACCTTTCTTTGTGTCTTCTATCTTTACTCGCTGAGATTGCACATTTGACCTCAGAAACTGGCCCTCCTGGTTCCTAGCCAGCTAGGCCTTCTTTCCTGTCTCTTTCTTTCTCTCTTTTAAAATGTTATTATTTTTTTAAAATGGTTGTTTATTTTTGAGAGAGAGAGAGAGAGAGACAGACAGAACGCTCAACCAGGGCAGGGCAGAGAAAGAGGGAGACACAGAATCTGAAGCAGGCTCCAGGCTCTGAGCTTTCCGCACAGAGCGTGACACAGGGCTTGATCCCACGAAGCAGGAGATATGACTTGAGCCAAAGTCAGATGCTTAATCCACTGAGCCACCTAGGCACCCTTTAACATTTTATTATTTAAAAAAAAACAACCTTTTTTATGTTTTATTTATTTCTGAGAGAGAGACACACACACAGCATGAGCAGGGGAGACACAGACTCTGAAGCAGTCTCCAGGCTCTGAGCTGTCAGCACAGAGCCCAAGGTGGGGCTCAAAATCATGAACCGCGGGATCATGACCCAAGCCGAAATCGGACACTCAAACGACTGAGCCACCCAGGCACCCCCCCACCCCCAAGATTTTATTTTTAAGTAATCTCTACCTACACCCAATGTATGACTCAAACTTACAACCCTGAGATGAACAGTCCTATGCTCCACCAGCTGAGCCAGACAGGGGCCCCTCCAGTCGTTTCTAACAGCGATCAACATGCCTGTCCCTTTTGGCTCCTCAGAAAGAGAAGCGCTTGTCCTGCTTTTCGTCTCTTTTCCCACCAAGAACTTGTTACGGTATTGATGGTTTTTTTGACTTTAGTAGGAGATAAGACATTTAAGAACATGTATACATTCAGGACATAATTTCAAATTGGAATGGATTTACCTTTTTTAAGATGTTTATTTGTTTTGACGGAGAGAGAGTAAGAGAGAGCATGTGTGCATGAGCAGGTCAGGGACAGAGAGGGAGAGAGAGAGAATCCCACGCGGGGCTCAAACTTGTGAACCACAAGATCACGAGCAGAGCAGAGCTGAGGAGTTGGAGGCTTTACTGACTGAGCCACCCAGGTGCCCCTGGATTTCCTACCTTTTGAGTGAATAAGTCATTTCCATCATTTGTGATTTTATTTTTTTTAATGTTTTATTTATTACTAGGAGACGGAGAGAGACAGTGTGAGCGGGCGAGGGTCAGAGAGAGAGGGAGACACAGAATTTCAAACAGGCTCCAGGCTCCAGCTGGCTGTCAGCACAGAGCCCGACATGGGGCTCGAGCCCACGAACCGTGAGATCATGACCTAAGCGAAAGTCGGACGCTTAACCGACTAAGCCACCCAGGTGTCCCTATCATTTGTGATTTTAAAAGCACGTATCAAACGGCTTTGAAGTCCAAGTTGGTGGCCAGTCAAGTGTGTCTAACGCTTCTACAATTCTTTTAAGAGATAATTTTGTGTGTGCATTTAATGTGTGTGTGTGTGTGTGTGTGTGTGTGTACGCACGCACTTTGAAAGTCGCTCCGAAAACAGCTAGATTTATGTAAACGAATTTGCCTTTAATTGTCCGTGAGTGCGTGTTGTTTAACCGCGAATTCACAGCTGAGCCCTGGGCCTGAAAATCATTACGTTCCTTTTTGGGCATGAGAAATATTCATTAAAAACAAAACTTCTTTTCTTTTTGAGCTGAAAGGTCCAAATGCAGAAGAAGGTGAACTGAAAAGCCGACAGTCCTCATGGCAAAGAATGATAGAGGGAGGTCTTCAGACACGTAAATGTAAGAATAATTGTTTCTTCCCACAGAGGATTGTAGAATTACTTCTGCTTCCTGCACATCCCGATAAAGCACAAAAATGTGGTTTTACATATGAAACACCACCCTTGACTTAACTGACCACTCAACTATTAACAGTTTGTGACTGCCTATTTACTTGTGGCTCGGTCCTCTCAGTTAGGAAACATTTCTTTTAACGTAATAGCCTTAGCTACTCACGTCATAATCGTCTCTGAAACGCAGCTCTGTTTTCTTTTTCCTTGGTGTTGTTCATTCCATCATTAATGTCAGTTGCAACTTTCTCTACTATTACTTTTGGTACATTTACTGCATCGGACTGTTAACCATGGTTCTTCTCTATGGAATGGCTGTGTTCCAGCAAATTTAGCTGTGAATTGAAAATCAAATCTCTGGGAAGCAAATCCTGTTTTGCCTTCCGTTTGAGCTTCATTTACTTAACAGCTGGCTCGCTGGCTTTCAGGGAGAAAGCATTTTTAATGGTGTGTAAGGAGGTGGGTCGTTCAGGAGTAGATAGGTCCTGAACCGCTGTTAGAGAGCACTGGACCTCTCAGCTACTCCAAAAGAGCTTCTGTGGGGACTTGGGGGTAGCCCTGGCCACTCTCTTTTCTAGACCGGGGTGAACGGTCTTTCAGTTTCTGCCTGAGCACCCTGTCAGCTCATTCTCCCTTCGTCACCACAAATCACTTTTGTTTGCGGTGTCCCAGCTCAGTCTTCCTCTCCCGTTTGCGTCCCTGTCCTGCCGGCATCATGACTTCCGCCCCTGGTTAGCCCCAAAGATCTTCCGGCCCCGGGGCTTTCAGAGCCGTCAGGAAGGATGTTGCTCATCACTGCTGACTTCATGCTTTCATCTGGGACTCGTCACTGGCATTTGGAAAGGTCTTTGGCTTTGATCAAGTTTTCTGCTCTTTTGAACTAAGTCCTCCCCACATGTAAGTATTGTCGGGTTCTTCCCTTTCCTTCGTGGGTTGAGATACAAGCTCTTAGACCTTGCTGCTCTTAGTAGGATCCACTGACCAGCGGCGTCCACACTCCGGAAGCTTGTTACAAATGCAGAAGCTCATGAAATGCAGGGCCTCATCCAGACGTCTCGATAAGCAGAATAAGAATCTGCTTTTCAGTGACACCTACAGCGGAATGCACATGAAACTTGATGAATTTTATTCTCAGGTCTCATACTTAAATGTCTTTTCTCTGAAGTTCAATTTTATTTAATTAAAACAATTTTTTAATGTTTATTTTTTATAGAAATAGAGACAGAGCATGAGAACGGGAAGGGCAGAGAGAGGGAAGCCCAGAATTCGAAGGAGGCTCCAGGCTCCGAGCGGTCAGCACAGTGCCTGACGTGGGGCTCGAACTCCCAAACTGCAAGATCACGCCCGAAGCCAAAGTCGGACGCCTCACCAACTGAGCCACCCAGGTGCCCCAAGTGCAAGTTAATATTAAACTCTACTCAATCCCTATTGCTGTGCCTGAATCGTGAGTCCCAGAGACCTCCAAGGAGCCGGCACGGATGCAAGTACAAAAGGGTCTTCAGTACAAGCTCGAGCAGGGGCTCACCAGCCTGCCGGTGTCATGGCAGCAAGGTGAAGCGAAGAACAATAGCAAACAGAGTTTTTAAGGAGTATGGGATGGGGGTGTTACAGTACACGTAGCATCATCACATAAGCACCAGTTACAACTACAGCTTTGACCATTCAGCATCTGTGAGGTATTCATTACTTTTGGAGGGACCCAATTATGACTCTTGAGAATCCTTTGAAAATGACCAATTATGAGGTGAGTTCAAAGGGCTCACGTGGGGTTCAGGTAAGCAGTGAGAAATTGGCTAGTTCGTATCTGCAGTTCCCAGCCTTGACTCAGACCATAGGAATTTTTTCTTTCTTTTTTAATTAGCTGAAGTGAGGGCGGTCTGAGGATGGCTTTAGCCTTGAACAGCCTGAGGCTTTTCCTGGGACTGGGACCGGGGCTACGTGCAGCCTGATGTTTCTCTTAATGGAGGACTTAATTTTTGGCTCTTCACTATCTCTTTCCACCCTCTTCCACCATAGATCTATGAGTAATTAGTTAATCTGGCGCTGACAGTGCCTTTGTCGTTTAAGTATTCTTTATTAAAGCCTAATAATAACACATCCATATTTACTGGACACACTGTGTCTCTTTATCCGCTCAGTTTGCACACGGTACTCAATACCTTTCTGTTGAACGACAGTGAACTGAGAGGCCAGGATACTACTGGTCATGAGATGGACCCCAGGCAGGGCAGTGGCTACAGCAACTGAAATCCTGGATCACGACGGCAGATTCTGAGCCTGGGGTCCTCAGAAAGCAGAGTTGAAGGCAAGTTGTGTGCGGAAGCTGTACGGACAAACACCAAGGAATTCCTGGCCAAAAGGGAACTAAAGCCAGGAAGGAGGAAGAGCGAATTCAAGGTGGTATATTTACGAATAGACCACAGATCCGTAAGCAACACCAAGGGCTTCTCAAGACCCGCTACAACCTCTCCTCAGAAACTTCCATAGGATGAAGGAAGGAAGAGCAGTTTCTGTGCCAGCAACTTCTCGCCTTCCAGTCCTCATCGGCCTGTTTGCCTGCCCCACTAGGTGTTAGTCTCCCTGTATTTGGGCCTCAGCCACCCAGCCTTCTGGGGGCACTGCTGGGTAAGCCAGAGCCTCTGGGGGTAGACCTACCGGAGCCAAGATATCTAGGTTGCCAGCAGTTTTGTAAATAAAGTTTTATGGGAACAGAGCCATGCCCGTTAATGTACATACCGTCCTCGTCAGGTTAAGTAACACTTTGTCCTCTCAGTAACACCCACAGACTCATGCTGTAGAT